>CM076584.1:818726853-819101169 GCA_034641835.2 Pinus albicaulis | reverse complement strand
TTGCTAGGGTTACTTTTGAGATGTCCACAAATTCCATTTCAGCTGCTATAGGGATACCTAGTGTGTGAGAGGGGTGGCTTAAACAAGCATACTTGGACATGAGCTATTATGAACCGTACCTCAAACCTAGGTACAAGGATCAAAACAAGTCTATTTTCCCTTTTTCTCATCTATTTGACTGGTATGTGCCCATGATGAGGACAATAATGAAATACTTCACTTGTGAGGGAAGGTTTTCCCACCTCTATTCATACCATTTCCGTTTTCTTATGCATTTCAGTATAGTTAGAATGCTACATTTGCCTTATTATCTTTTCCATACCATTGACAAGATGGCTTACATTGTGTAAAATAGGGATTACAATTAGAAAATGCAGAGCCTATTTCATCATTCACTCATCAAAATGGTGTTCATGCATCAGCTTTAGCAAAAAAACATTTCACGGGATGCATTCATTGCAAATGAGATTTACACCACCCTACCTAGCCATCATGAGCAAGATATTTCTTCATCGTTCGATCCTCCTGTATCCCCTTCTCCATCACATCTCGTTGTTCATACATCACCACCTACTCAGATTCATTCACCTCATGTTGATCCTACCTCATCACCATTCTATAACCCTTCACCATCACATCATGATACCAGAGCATAAAATAGTGAAAGGTACATTGAGGAAGCTTACACCAAATTGAATAATATTGAGCTAGTTTCCTTGACATATCAGAGAGGCCACAAGCATGTGTTTGCTTCACATGGTGTGAAAGGGGTATGTCTTCTTGACTTTCACATAGTCCTGATGATGAACCACACTAGTTGGTTCGAAACGTGTCGACCACGTTATTTTGCATGTGATTATTACCGAAATAATTTCTACTAATTTATATTATGGATCACAGAAGCTTAGATTCCAAAAAAGGAAAAGGCTACAAAGCATATCATTTTTGACGAGAAGGAAAAACATGAAAATAAGAAGGAGTTTCAGTTGATAGAGATTGATGATGAGGATGAGGATATAGCCACTAGTGTAGTGATCAGAGGAAAGGAGGCTAAGATTATTGAGCTTCAAGCTAATCTTGATAGAGCACAGTATGTGATTGACTTTCTTGAGTTAGAAAATCAGCAGTTGAAGACTAAGCAAACCATCAGTACAGTCAAGACAATAAAAGCTAAAAGATAGGTAGGGAAGGCGAAGGCATTGCTTGATGAGACCTTGGGTAGTTTTGATGATAGTGATGATGAGGAAGATCAACTTCCTAGATGGAGACCGAAGACCATTGGACTGAAAAGGGCTTTGGCCTGGGAAAGGAAAAAAGAGGTAGAATTGGCGGAGCAACTTACTCCAAGTGAGTTGTTTTCCATAGAGATTGACAAAGATAGGGAGTCTTGGCTTGAAAGAGCCAATTTTTATCAAGAGGGCCTGCTAGAGAAGGAAAATAAAGACACTGATATTCAGAGGAAGATGGCGAAGCACTATGCCATGAGAAATAGGATTGCAAGGGCCAAGCTCAAGCGTGCCCATGCAAAGATTCAGTCTTTGACAGAGTCAAAGGAGAAGGAGAAGTTGACTATTCTTGCTGAGGTATCCCTCCAAGCCTCTAACCCTTGATCTACAAGAAAATTCCAATTTTGGCACTTTGGTGCAAATTTTGATTTTTGGGACAGTTTAGCATGCAGAAAATGTATTAAACCTATTTTTTGGGCCATTGAAATGGGAAATGGTCAGCATATTCATGTTACTAGTGATGATTACATAAACATCAGAACGTTTCAGGATATTTGGAGCAAAATTGGTCCCTCAAAAAGGCCAAAAACCATCGAAAAATCATGTTTCTGCTCTCTTTTTAGCATTGGAGCTGCATGTTTACCAACCTTGTGAGAACAGGTTTTTGGCAAGGCAGATAGGCACCATTTTGGAAAGTGAAAGCATATCTAGAAACTAGACTCATATACCTTTCCAAAGCGATATCATGGACCTGATTTGGATAAGGGGAAGGCCTCCAAAAGTGGCTTACAAAACATGTCAATTTTTCTATCAGGGCATTGCGCATTTACCAAGAAATTTACAGTTTCACTAGTTTTAGTAAATTTTGAAGTTTCACTTCTATTTTAATTTCTAGTTGGGTAAATGAGAAATTTACCATTCTAAATATCATATTTTAATTTTACCTAAGTTAGATACATTAATTAAATCATTAGTTTGAAGTAAAATGTATCTGTTCTAAAAGATAGGAATGAGTCACTTTCCTCATCCTAGTATTTAGCTTTCAGTTCAGTTTTTGGTGTAACAACTCCCTCACCTCATGGATTCGACCCCTGAGGATGAGAGGAAGTGGGTTTGAAGTCTATAAGGTGTATTTTTTCAGTATTTTTAATGGTTTTAATCAGTTGAAGATATTGTATTGATCAACTATCATTCTGGCTTGGACATTAATGGAAAATTGCAGCTATTTTCTTGGGATCCCTATGGTACAAGATTTAAACATTGTTTCTTCTTTGTGATTAATTTTTGAGAATTTATTGTTAATTCACAAGCCATTTCACATCTATAATATACTTAATTTAAATTTTGAAAGACATATTTCATATTTATCTATGCTTTGTTTTGGGAAATTCAGTATAATGTGTTCAACTTCTTCAGTTTAGGGAAAATACATTTTAAATGTTTTCCTTAGCTCCTCACCAGCCTATCCATCTCATTTAATACTCTTTGAATGTTTAAACCTTTTACCAAACTTTCCCCATCAAAAATACTTCAATTTCATCGTCTTGGCCCTGATCTATCCTCTTGACCTAATCCCTGTCTAGTCGCCCAACCCTAAAATCAAAATCAAAACCCCTTGTTTTCCTTAGCTAGCCTAAAATACTTTCCATCCAACCCTCTTGGTCATGATTCTATTGAGATATCCCTCTTTGACTTGATGGGGCTACATACCAGGTCCAAAGTTTGGTTTGAGGTTACCTCAGGATTTCCTTCTTCAGCCTAAGGATCAATCCCAGTGATAACATTTTTGGTGACCATACTGGGAAAGAAAAGTAAGATCACATCTTCCGTGGGAAAGCTCATCCAAGTTCAGATCTGATTGTTGATGGTCAATAATAGTTGGACACATATGAAGGCTGAACCATTCACCTGGAAACTCCATTCACTGAAATATCTAGAAAATCAACAGTTCCTAGTGACTCCACTGCATAAAGATCAGTAGCTTCAAGATTTTTCAAGATGGAAACTGTTGCAGGAAGGTATTCTCCCATGAACTAAGATCACATTCCAGGTTTCCCAAATAAAATTCCTAAGGTATATTAGCAAAGAAATTTTCCTATGTTCAAAAAGGTGAAAGGTAATGATGATGCTCTTCATCTGGTGAGATTTAACATGCATCTGCATAGATTAAATATTGATTTTCCTGAATACTACTTGAGAAGATATTCATGGCCACTCTGGAAGATGAAGCTTGATCTTGGTTTGAAAGTTTTCTGCCTGCTTTTATTTAGTGTTTAAAGGATTTTCATACCATATTCTTTGAAACATATAAAGAATCTTGTTCATCCTTAATATTAGTTCAAAAATGTTGTAAACATGTTGATATTTTTATTGAAAATCTTGAGAATTTTTATGGAGAAGATGAATTCATGGACGATGAGATCATGGAAGCCTTGTGAAAATCCATTTTAGCAGCATAAATAAATATTAGAGGATACTTATCAAGATGCTCGGGAAATGTATTTCTGGCCAGTTTTGAAGGATGGAGATCTTTGTACGATTGAAAATGATGGAAGACGAGGTCTTGTTTCTAATACGTTGCGGCAAAAGATGATACGGGGAAAATCAAGTTCCAATTTCAGATTATGGTAAAGTCAAGCTGGTGATTAAGATCTGAATTAATATTATAATGATGAAGAGTATGTTGTTCCCAGAGATCCATGAGGGAGAGATCTATTTCAAGATCACCTCGAAAGAAGAATCTCAGGAGGTTTATTGACCGAGGTGTTCTTATCCCATCAAAACAAAATCTCTGAGGAGGTATTCCATTCCTTTATGAAAAACAAGATGAGATCTTTCAAGTAAGAATAAAATGTTATTTGGATGAATCTATGGTAGATGATAGAAATTTCAGTTTTGGGTTTCGAATAGTCTAAATTTTCCCTCTTATGGTGATGAGTGTGTGATAACAAACATGAAAATGCGGATTTGCCATGTCATATGAATATGATCGAACAATATATTCAAGTCTGAAGGACAGAGAATTGAGGACTATCATTAGATTTTCTTCCCATGTCTTATACTTTGAATTGTTTTTTCAAGAATAAATCTACTCATCTACTTGTTAAGATTTTGGAAGACAGAACACACTCTTTTGAGGTACATTATGAAAAGTCAAATTCAAGAGAGGAAATCACTTGTTTATTTTTATATATCGTGAGAGGTAAATTTTCTTGATTTACGAAGATGTCGACAGTCTTTTGAAAGCAATGGAGAAGATGAATGTTGTATTGTTTGTTAGTATAAGTATTGGTTTGAATTTTTATTGTAAGTTGCCTACATGTACATCATTCTACCTGCTCAAGGAAAGTGAGAACAAAATTCAAGAAAATAACCATCTACTGGATTGGTTACACTGGAAGGATCACTTCACATGATTGTATATGTCTTCAGCAGGTTGGTGGTTGTCATTAGGATTTGAAGCCCTCAAGTCTTGGTGATGTAATTCCATCAATAAGTAGGGTAAGTTCAACTTTTAAGTTTTGCTTCAGTCAGTCTTGAGTAGGTTAGTTTATTGTCTCAAGTTTCTTTCAGTATTCAGTTTGGTTTTTAGCTATTGACTCCATTGCACAATGAAATAGGTACCTGGTCTACGGTGTTCTTGGAACCTCCAAGGAGCTACCATCCCAAACTAGAGCCAATGTTAGTGTCATTATTTTCATACTTCCACTAGGGATCAAAACACAGTTGCATGTTCATCTTAGGTCTCCCATACTGAATAATTTTTTTATCATTCTCTTAGGTCATGACATAAATTCTCTCCACTGGTGGTTGTCATTGTCAAATACACTTTTTCTCCCTCAAAGATTCATATTTATAACTCATTCCCATGTCCCTTTGAGCATAAAAACATATAAAAATGCTCTATTTTCACTTGAAAGTTTTTAAGTCAAAATCTCATTCAAAATTAGGTCAAAAAAGCAGTTTAATTAGGTCATTAGGGTTTTGCATTTATCGAGGTATTTCCTTAATTCCAATGAGGTCAGCACACATATATGAGAGGGATTGATTATGATCATTATGATGGTTTCATTATACTTCAAAAGGTTATATTTTCAATTTGAAGATATTTTTTTATCAAAATTCCATTTTGATAGAAAAGTCACTTATGTAATTTATATTTATTTCATTTTTTCAAATGTAATTTTATGCTACTATATGTAATAATTCAATCCCAAGCTGTCAAAGTGAACATGTCAAGCCTCAGTGAGAAAAAGAGAATCCAACTCCATGACTTCAGCAACCTGAAATGAAAAAGAGTCAAAGAGTATCATTGATAAAAGAAAGAAGACTTCAAACATTACAAAGTGGGTTTTTCAAGTCAAATTAAATCCACATGCCTATAAAAGCCCATAAAAAAATTCAAATGAGTCATTTTTTCCTTTCAAAACATCAAAATCATTTAGAAAAGAATAATTTGTGATTTTTTTGAGCGAAATTGTGCCAAGTTTCTCGACGTTGCGCGTTCTGTACTTGGCGCTGCGTGTTTGTACTGGTGCTGCACACCTGTATCTTGGCACTGCTCCCTTGCCTAAAATTTCCAATGCAATTTGTGAAGGCACTATGCGCATGTATACTAGCACTTTGCATTTTTAAAAGCATTGTGTGCTCACCGGTGGCTCTACGCACCTAGCCGGGGAAGGTTGTTGAGTGATCTAGCAACCCAAATCAGTTCAAAACTTCTCCAAACTTTGCCAAAGTCCTCCAAACAACCCTCAAAGTAGTAAGAACATATTTTAACCTTTCTTTTAATATTTTTTGTCATTATTAAATGAATTGAAGTGGAAATATAAGGAAACCGTAATTACAAGTTTGTGATCACAGTTTTTACACTTGTTTCATCCTTCTAAAATAATATCAGTCATAAACAAGCTATTTTCATTGATTTAGGGTTTTATTGATCTAGTTTGTCCCTTCACTCACACTCATTCCATTCACCTTTCATGTTAACCATCTCATCCCCTTCCCCTCATCTCATTTCACTTTCACCCTAGGGTTTCCAAATCAGAATTTGAAGATGTCAGAGGAAGAAGACAGTGGCATTGTTGGTGAGGAACAAATGCCAAGGAGAAAATAATGTAAGGGAGGAAAAATAAATATATTTGAACCCATAACAAAAATGGAACTTATGGCCTTTCCTCTCACTATGTCTTGCTTTAAGCATGTGGGTTTCTTTCATTTTTGTGAGAGAGTGAAGCAAGTCCAAAATCACCTGGAGTTAACAAGATTATTCATCATCAATCTACATGACAAGAAGGTCAATATTGCTAGGGTTACTTTTAAGATGTGCACTAATTCCATTGTAGTTGCTACAAGGATACCTAGTGTGGGAGAGAGGTGGTTTAAACAAGAAAACTTGGACATGGGGTATTATGAACCATACCTCAAACCTAGGTACAAGGATCACAACAAGTCTATTTTCCCTTTTTCTCATATCCTTGACCGATATGTGCCCATGATGAGGATAATAATGAAATACTTAACTTGTGAGGGAAGGTTTTCCTACCTCTATTCATACCATATCCGTCTTCTTGTGAATTTCACTAAAGTTAGAATGCTACATTTGCCTTATTATATTTTCCGTAGCATTGAAAAGATGGCTTACATTGTGAAAAAGAGGGATTACAATCAACAAATGCAAAGCCTATTTCATTATTCACCCATAAAAATGGTGGTCATGCATAAGCTTGAGTAGAAAAACATTTCATGGGATGCATTCATTGCAAATGAGATTTTCACTACCATACCTAGCCATCATGAGCAAGATATTTCTTCATCATCTGGTTCTCTCATACCCCCTTCTCTATCACAATCCGTTGTTCATACATCACCACCCAATCAGATCCATTCACCTTATGTTGATCCTACCTCATCACCATTCTATAACCCTTCACCATCACATCATGATACCAGAGCATCAAGATGGGAAAGGGACATTGAGGCAGCTTACACCAAATTGACTGATATTGAGCCATTTTCCTTGACATATCAGAGAGGCCACATGCATGTGTTTGCTTCACATGTTGTGAAAGGGGCCATGCCTTCTTCATCAGAAAAATAGGTAGACAAGGGAAAGGAAAAGGGTAGAGATCATATCATTGTTGAGGAGGAGGACAAACATGAAACTGAGTTGGAGTTTTAGTTGATTGAGATTGATGATGAGGATGAGGATAGAGCCAGTAGTGCAATGATCAGAGGTAAGGATGCCAATATTAGTGAGCTTCAAGCTAATATTGATAGAGCACAGTAAGTGATTGACTTTCTTAAGCTAGAAAATCAGCAGTTGAAGACTAAGCAAACCATCAGTGAAGTCAATACAATTAGAGCTCAGAGAGAGGTAGGAAAGGCCAAGGACTTGCTGGATGAGACCTTGGGAATTTTTTATGACAGTGATGATGAGGAAGATCAACTTCCTAGATAGAGACCGAGGACCATTGGACTGAAAAGGGCTTTGGCCTGGGAAAGGCAAAAAGAGGCATAATTGGCAGAGAAACTTACTCCAAGTGAGCCGCTTGCCATAGAGATTGACGGAGACAGAGAGTCTTGCCTTGAGAGAGCCAATTTGCATTTGGAGGGCCTAATAGAGAAGGTGAAGAAAGACATTGATATTCAGAGGAAGATGGTGAAGCACTATGCCATGAGAAATAGGATTGCAAGTGCCAAACTCAAAGGAGAAGGAGAAGTTGACTATTCTTGATGACGTATCCCTTCAGGCCTCTAACCCTTTATTTGCAAGAAAAATCCAATTTTGGCACTTTTGTGCAAATTTTGATTTTTGGGATAGTTTAGCATGCAGAAAATGAGCTAAACGCGTAGCGCCACTAGCGCTATGCCCTTTTTTGGGACATCCAAATGGAAAATGGTTAGTATATTCATGTACCTAGTGATGATTACATCAACCTCAGAATTGTTCAGGAGATTTGGAGCAAAACTGGTCCCTCAAAAAGTCCAAAAACCATCAAAAAATCATGTTTCTGGCCTCTTTTTGGCCTTGGCACTACATGTTTACCAGTCTTGGGAGAACATGTCTTTTACAGAGCATATTGGCACCATTTTGGAAAGTGAAAGCATATATGACAACTATACTCAAATAACTTTCCAATCAAATATCACGAAGCGGATTTGGATAAGGGTAAGGCCTCCAAAAGTGGCTTACAAAACAAGTCAATTTTTGTGTCATGGCACTGCGTGTTTGCCAGGAAATTTACAATTTGACTAGTTTCAATAAATTTTGAAGTTTCACCTCTATTTTTCTTTCTACTTGGGTAAATGAGGAATTTAGCATTGTAAATATCATATTTTAGTTTTACCTAAGGTAGATACATTAGGTAAATCATTAGTTTGAAGTCAAATGTATCTGTTCTAAAAGATAGGAATGAGTCACTTTCCTCATCCTAGTCTTTAGCATTCAGTTCAGTTTTTGGTGTAACAACTCCCTCACCTCATGAATTCGACCCCTGAGGATGAGAGGAAGTGGTTTTGAAGTCTATAAGGTGTAGTTTTCAATATTTGTAATGGTTGGCATAAATTGAACATATTTTATTGATCAACTATCATTCTGGCTTGGACATTAATGGAAAATTGCAGCTATTTTCTTGGGATCCATATGGTACAAGTTTTAAACATTGTTTCTTATCTGTGATTGATTTGTTGTAATTCATTGTTAATTCATAAGCCAATTCACATATTTAATATACTTGATTTCAATTTTGAAAGACAAAATTCATATTTAGTTATGCTCTGTTTTGGGAAATTCAATATAATGTGTTCAATTTCTCCAGTTTAGGGAAAATACATTTTAAATTCTTTCCTCAACTCCTCACCAGTCTATCCATATCATTTAATACTCTTTGAATTTTTAAACCTTTTACCTACCTTTCCCCATCAAGAATACTGCAATTTCATCCTCTTGGAACTGATCTATCCTCTTGACCTAATCCATGTTCAGTGAGCCCAACCCTAAAATCAAAATCAAAACCCCTTTTTTTCCTTAGCTAGCCTAAAATCCTTTCCATCCAACTTTCTTGGATGTGATTCTATTGAGAGATCCCTATCTGACTTGGTATGGCTAGATACCAAATCCAAAGTTTGGTTTGAGGTTACCTCAGGATTGCCTTCTTCGGCCTAAGGATCAATCCTAGTGATAACACAGCCCACAAGTGAAACAGTAGGCCTGGATCATACAACATCACTCATTCTTCTCCTGCAATATTGCAACCCAATTTTGTTGTGGTTTGTGAGGTGTTATCAATTCTAATTGAACTCTTTTTGAAGAATATGATTTATTGAATTCATTTGAGACATATTCTCCAACGTTGTCACTCCTTAGAGCCTTCACCTTCTTCCATGTATATTTCTCAACAAGTGCTTTGAACTCACAATATTTTTAGAATGTATAATATTCTTCTACATGAATAATATCCAACACTTGAGTGAAAAATCATGTACAAAAATCACATAATACTTGTATTTTTTGTGGATGTTTTCCAGAACGCTTCGCACACATCTAAATGAACTCTTTCAAGGATCTCCTTCGCTCGAATGTCCTTGTTGTTATGATGCAGTGTTGTCGCCAGTAGCAGCCACTTAAATCACGAGATGAAGACGCCTTAGGATTGTTGGCATGTGTTGTCCTTGATGGCAATCCACCTGATGAAGTTATTCTTGACTTGATGGACTTGGTAAATGATGTAAATCGGATGTGATATGATGTTTGTTAGCAATATGATGATGGGTGTTGTCTTTGATGACAACGATAGAGTGTTGTTCGTGAATGGAAACCCACTTGATGAAGATGATGGCAACTTACTTGATGAAGTTGTGCTTGATAGAATATGTCTTGACGAACTTATTAAATGATGTAAAACTGATGTATCTACAGTTAGTACAGAAGGCAATGAAGAAAGGAACTCAGTATGTGCTAGATCTATGATGAAAAGTGTATGTCTCAAGGCATACGCGGATTTGTCTAGTAGAAGTTGCGTATGCATGCGGGAAATAACGTTCCAAGTCGCGTATGGGCAAAAGCGCTCATAAAGTGCAAAACCAGGGGTAACCACCATGGTATTGACCCATTGTATTGAGTAATGATTCATCTATATGACCCCGTCCAGGAATACCATCGGAAGTAATGTGGTTTTGGCTCATGGTATTGAAAAAGGGTAAACCTATATAAGGAGAAGAAATTCATTGTGCAAATCATGAGTGTGGGTGCAAGATGTCTGAGCTTGAATGAATACTTATCTCTGAAGTATATCTGAATGGAAAGGGTTATAGTTGAATGATAGATCTGAAAGCATGAAGCACCAATGAAGAAAATGATGAAGAAGGGTATCTAGATCTGAAATGTATTTGTATCTTCTAGATCTGGTTGTGAAATGTTTAGATCTTAGATGAGGCGAACATCTGTCTGAAGTAAAGGGTTAAATCTGAACTAAATATCTGATCTGAAGAAGTATGCTGCTCTATAATGTCTAAATAACCATACGCTATTTTTAGTAGAAGAAGCAGTATATCTGGCGGCTTCAGCGAAGAAAAGCCGCGTATGCGCGCGTGAAAATTAGCTGTAGTATGCAGTATACGAGGTTTGTATGGTATAAGGCAGGCACTATACGTGGGATAAGTGAAAGGAAAGAACATTATGTAAACTAGGGTTTCTTTGAAGCATGGGGTATAGAAATGTTTGATCTTTAGCGTGATGGCTGTATCACATATTGTGATTCGGGTTATGCATTTCTTATTTGGTTGTATGATTGAGATTGAATGTGTGGAGTGGGTCTGTACGAAAATTGATGAAATGTGGTCCATAGAGGTGCTGAGGGTTGTAGCCTTCAGTCAGGGGGTTGTAGCTCCCTTCCAGGTGAGGCTGGTAAACGAGATCGAGGGGTCGTAGCTCCCTTCCAGGAGAGGCTGGTAAACGAGTCAGGGGGTCGTAGCTCCCTTCCAGGAGAGGCTGGTAAACGAGCGCAGGTGGGTGCCTGCGTGCTGGTCAAGTCTGTGCCAGCACATATGTTGTAAGATGTTTTCTCTATAATAAAATATTGAAGGCTGAGCAACTGCGGCGGTGGTTTTCTCCCGACTTGGGTTTCCACCTAAAATCCTGGTGTTCATGTGTGATGCTTATGTGTGATGGTTTATTCTGTTCTTACTGCACATGTTTACTGTTTATTGAACATCTAATGAATGAATGATGGAATGATATAAGTGAAGAATTAATGTCATAATTAGATCTCTGTGTATACGCGAGTTTTATGAAGGATATCCGCGTGTATACGCTAGTTTAACTTCGGCAAAGTAGCGTATGGTTTTTAGAGAGTGAAAAAGTAAAAGATTGATAAAGTCTAAATGCGATTCACCCCCCCTCTCAGTATTTTTCCCAACAATTGGTATCAAAGCGGGTCCTTCTGCAGAAGCTTGATCGCTTGAAGGAGATCCGTCGCAATGGGAAGTCAAGAAGGAGTGATGTCTATAAAGCCACCTCTATTCAATGGAAGCAATCTGATATTCTGGAAAGTACGAACAAAAGCATATCTGCAAAGTCTTGGTGCAGATGTATGGGCAATCGTGGAAGAAGGTTATCAATACCCAGCAAGTATTCCTACTGATGCAGCAGAAAGGAAGAAGTATGAAATCAATGCCAAAGCGGTGAATGTCTTATTAGGAAGCATGTCTGAATCAGAATTTTCTAAAGTGATGCAGCTACATTCAAAAAAAGAAATATGGGACAAAATCATTCTAAGCTATGAAGGAGACACAAAGGTAAAAAGTGCAAAACTCCAAACTCTTAGAATTGAATATGAAAATTTGAAGATGCATAGTGATGAGAGTATTTCCCATTTCTTCTTACGTCTAGATGATATTGTAAATCGAATGAGAAATTTGGGTGAAACCATAACCGATACTACTATGGTGGAAAAAGTCTTAAGATCCTTGACTTCAAAATTTGACTCTAAAGTTTCAGCTATTGAAGAAAGGCAAGATCTGCAAACTCTTACTATTGTTCAATTACATGGTATTCTGACTGCTTTTGAAATGAGACAAGGAGGTCCTTCTCAAATCAAAGAAGCTACTTTTAAGGTATCTGCAAAAGGAAAAGAAAAGGAAGTTGTCAAAGAATCCAGCTATATATCCGAAGAAGAAGAAGCGAATTTCGTGAGAAAACTCCAACTAGGTACTGGAAGATTCAAAGGTAAGCTTCCCTTCAAATGTTTTGAGTGTGGAAAAGTTGGTCACTATGCTGCTAAATGTCCTTATAGAGAAAAATATGGTAAAGGGAAACAATTTGAAAAGAGGAAGAGTTTTTATGCAAATGAAGATGATGATGAAGTGTCCAGTGAAGATGAAGAAGATTCTGACCATGATCTGAAAGTGCTCATGGCAAAGAAGCAAAAGAAGAAGGCTACTCGAAGCAAGCAGATATCTCAGAAAACATGTATAGTAGAAATTGAAGAAGATGAATCAGATAGTGATTGGGGTCCTTGTAATCTTCTTTGTGCAAGCAATGGTGTAGATAGTGAAAGTAATGTTGTGGACCTAGAAGAAGATCAACAAAGATTATTTAATGAGAAGGAATCTGCCTACAATGAGATGATCTCTAAAATGAATGGACAGATAGAAACAATGAAGGGACAGATAGAAATACATCAAAGACTGCAGGATGAAGTAACCAATCGAAGTGAAAGCCTTGAAGCTGAAATTATCTCCCTCAAAGAAGACCTGGATAAGTCAAATAAGAAGAATGCAGAACTTGAAGAAGAAAACATATCTCTGAAAGTAAATCTTGAAGCATCAAGTAAGAAGAATGAGGAACCTCTATAACCATTTGAAAAGGAAGGCCTTGAAGCAGAAATCATCTCTCTCAAAGAAGATCTGGAAAAATCAAATAAGAAGAATGAAGAGCTGCAACAAACATGTGAAGAAAACGAAAATTGGTTGAAAGAAGAGATTCTAAATTTGAAGGATCAAGTAGAAGATGGAAGAAGGAAAGAAGAAAGCATGACAAAGCAATGTCAAGCCTTGGAGGTTGAGGTAAACATTCTCAAAGGTAAATTGGAAGAAAAAGTTAAACTTTTGAGGTTTCAAGATAGTACTAATATTTTGGACAATATTCTGAGTAATCAAAGGTCTCCTGCTATCAAACTTGGTCTTGGTTTCCATGAAACTGTTAAAGGAGAATCTAGCTCACAAAGAAGTGCTAAAACTTCAGAGGATGTCAATGCAAAACCTGAAGTGTTGAAAGAGACAAAAGGTCAACCATCAATGATGAAATCTCAAAGGAAATCAGTCAATAATGTTGAGTGTTTTAAATGTCATAATTATGGGCATGTTGTAGCAAATTGCAGGAGCAGATCATTTCAGCCTCAAACAAACATTTCCTACATAAAAAGGTACTCTGGTTTCATCAAAGGATATTGTTTTTCATGTAACAAGTATGGACATAAAGCAGCTAATTGTAAAAGGAGGAAGATTAGAAATACTCATTATGATTCTTATGCTTATTTCTCTGGACACATGAGATGTTATTCTTGTAACAAGTATGGACATGTAGAAAAGGAATGCAGGCTGAACAGATACGAGAAATTGGATAACTTCCAGCACACAAATAGAAAGTTCAAACAAATCTGGAAAAAGATGGAGGACCGATCAGAAACGTAGGGAATATTGAACCTACTGCAGTCATCCACTTCTGAAGCTTACTTCTCTTATTGACTGCAGGAATGATGTGGGAAACATTATGAGATTTAGTAATGTATCGTCACAGGGGGAGAAATGTATGATGACTCTCATGGTTGATTTTATTATTCTGGTTATATGTATTTCTGACAGAGCATCTGATATGAAGAAGACATGTACAGGAAGTACAAGTTCAGGGGGAGATGAAGGAATGTGAAAAATTTTCTATGCTTCACTTTCCATACGCGGGTTCGATGAACAAAAGTCGCGTAGACATGCAAGTTACAGCAGACACAGTAGCGTATGCATTTATGATAAGAGAATTGGGATGATAGCTGAAGATTAGGAGCAGAGGTTCAGGGGGAGCATCAGTCTGATTGATAATTATTGTATTGTTTGCATTAATCTGGTTACACTCATGCTAATGAAATGATATATGGTTTCACTTGTTGAAGATTATGGATAAGTCCTGTTTGCTTTTTGATGAAGAGTATTCGTTGATGAGATGAAAGTCTTATAATTCGAAGATAAGGACAGTTCATACAGAGATTGTTGCTGATGACTTGTTGTTGAAGGTGCTCAGGTTGCACAAGTTAAGGAAGAGCACTGGTTCAGGGGGAGCAGCAGGTTGAATACTAATGATTGCATTGTTGGCACTATGACTGCTTATTCTTTGGTTATTGTGATACTCATGCTCAAATGATGATGACTTGGTATATGGTTTATTATGATGAGATTTTGAGCCCTGTTTACTGAAAAATATCTTTTGTGCTCATACATGGATGAGTTGGAAGTTGTTTGATTCAAAAATAAGAATAGATCATGCAGAGTTTGTTACTATGGTTGAGATATTTTCCTACATAGGTTACTTCATGTTAAATCTTAAAGATCATGGTGATATTGGACTACATGGATGATTGCTTGACACTTATTTGAAGATGTTGTTCTGGTATGATAATTTCTCTTGGAAAGAAGGTATTGATGCTGCAAAGAATATGAAGGCTTGGTTTCTAATATGCTTATGCTACAACCGTTGAATGACGCTTGAAGACACAACTACACTGTTATATCTATTTGTATTCCAGAGAAGCATTCAAATATCTCAGAAAGAAGCTGAACACTGTCTTTGCCTCACAAAGACTCAGATCTGGTAAAATATAGGAGATGGTATTGGATACGCGGATTTACTGAAACACAGTCGCGTATATACGCGAGTTCATGCACATAAAACCGCGTATGTCCGGTTGCTGACAAATTATGTAATGGGTCGTATCTTCTTCGAAATCTATCTAGATAGAAGCTCGGCAAAGTTATATTTAGTATCTCCGATATTGTCCGGTACCTTTACGGTGGTGTTCCAGTTCTCATAATTCTATTTCTAATGTTTTGATGACGATGCCTTGATGATTTGTTGGTGAAAGTGTTCAGGATGCACAAACTAAGGGGGAGCCTTAGTCACATGGAAAGGATGTTTGGATGCACAGATTCAGGGGGAGCATTAGCTTTGCTAAGTATAATGCATTGTTGGCATTATGATGGTTCCGAAATATGTTCTCTTTCTTGAGGACTTTCTGGTGTTGGTCTTAAATGGTCATTTTTGTAATTTGTTGAAAAGGTCTTGTTGAGACCCATGATGTAAAATTGTAATATTCAGTCATGTAAGGACTTGTCAAATTTGTAAACCCACTTGGTTGGGTATTTGAGTCAAATTTTGTAAACCCACTTGGTTGGATATTTGATGTAAGTAGTATTTAGTGATAGGAAGTTCATAGAGTCATGTACTTCATTGAAAAATATGTTTGAAGATTCGGCATAAACTTAGGGGGGCCGGGTCACTTCGGTATACATGGATCTGCCAAAGGGGAGAGTATGTTGGTTTTTGATCCGCCCTTTGCCCTTGATGTCAAAGGGGGAGAATGACATGGTGTTTGAATGAAGAGAAAGAATGGTGTCAAAAATGGAGAGAGTGACATGGTGTCATTGTATTCTTAATGTACCTATCTATTGTGGTAACCAAACACCATCATGGTTGCCATCAAGTCCAAAGGGGGAGATTGTTGGCAATATGATGCAGAGTGTTGTCCTTGATGGCAACCCACTTAATGCAGATGAAGACATGAGATTGTTGGCATGTGTTGTCCTTGATGGCAATCCACCTGATGAAGTTATTCTTGACTTGATGGACTTGGTAAATGATGTAAATCGGATGTGATATGATGTTTGTTAGCAATATGATGATGGGTGTTGTCTTTGATGACAACGATAGAGTGTTGTTCGTGAATGGAAACCCACTTGATGAAGATGATGGCAACTTACTTGATGAAGTTGTGCTTGATAGAATATGTCTTGACGAACTTATTAAATGATGTAAAACTGATGTATCTACAGTTAGTACAGAAGGCAATGAAGAAAGGAACTCAGTATGTGCTAGATCTATGATGAAAAGAGTATGTTTCAAGGCATATGCGGATTTGTCTAGGATAAGTCGCGTATGCACGCGGGAAAGAATGTTCCAAGTCGCGTATGGGAAAAAGCGCTCATAAAGTGCAAAAACAGGGGTAACCACCATGGTATTGACCCATTGTATTGGGTAATGATTCGTCTAAATGACCCCGTCCAGGAATACCATCGGAAGTAATGTGGTTTTGGCTCATGGTATTGAAAAAGGGTAAACCTATATAAAGAGAAGAAATTCATTGTGCAAATCATGAGTGCGGGAGCAAGATGTGTGAGCTGGAATGAATACTTCTCTCTGAAGTATATCTGAATGGAAAGGGTTACAGTTAAATGATAGATCTGAAAGCTTGAAGCACCAATGAATAAAATGATGAAGAAGGGTATCTAGATCTTAAATGTATTTGTATCTTCTAGATCTGGTTGTGAAATGTTTAGATCTGAAATGAGGCGAACATCTGTCTGAAGTAAAGGGTTAAATCTGAACTAAATATCTGATCTGAAGAAGTATGCTGCTCTATAATGTCTAAAGAACCATATGCTATCTTGCCACATAAGAAGCGCGTATATACGCGGCTTCGCTGAAGAAAAAGCGCGTATGCGCAGTGAAAATTAGCTCTATAATATGTACAGAAGTATACGCGGGTTTGTATGGTAGAAGGCGCGTATATACGCGACATCAGTGAAGGGAAAGCGCGTATGCAAACTAGGGTTTGCTGAAGCAAGGGGTATGAAATGTACATTACGATACAGCGTATTCTTTGCTATACGTATTCTACGATTCGAGTTATCTTGTTTTTCGAGTTTGGTTGTATGATTGAGCTTAAATGTGTGCAGTGGGTCCGATCGAAAATTGAAACAGCATTGGTCCATAGAATGTGCTGAGGGTTGTAGCCTTCAGTCAGGGGGTCGTAGCTCCCTTCCAGGTGAGGCTGGTAAACGAGAGCAGGGGGTTGTAGCTCCCTTCCAGGAGAGGCTGGTAAATGAGTCAGGGGGTTGGAGCTCCCTTCCAGGAGAGGCTGGTAAACGAGCGCAGGTGGGTGCCTGCGTGCTGGTAGGAGTCTGCACCAGCACATATGTTGTAAGATGTTTTCTCTATAATAAAATATTGAAGGCTGAGCAATTGCAGCGGTGGTTTTCTCCCGACTTGGGTTTCCACCTAAAATCCTGGTGTTCATGTGTGATGCTTATGTGTGATGGTTTATTCTGTTCTTACTGCACATGTTTACTGTTTATTGAACATCTAATGAATGAATGATGGAATGATATAAGTGAAGAATTAATGGCATAATTAGATCTCTGTGTATACACGAGTTTTATGAAGTATATCCGCGTGTATACACTAGTTTGGTTCAGAAAAGTAGCGTATGGGTTTTAGAGAGTGAAAAAGTAAAAATATTTGATAAAGTCATAAATACTGATTCAGCCCCCTCTTAGTATTTTTTCCCAATAGTCCTTATCATGAAAGGTGGATTTGGTGCAATTCCCCTATGTACACTCTATGCATGTATCTCACTGTTTAAGTTCACCCTTGGGAATTCCTATAGAAATCTGTTGCATGATCTTCAAGGCTCCATGGTGAATATGGCCCAATATTATATTCCATAATCTAATGATGTCTCCGATCTACACCTTCTCTTCTTTCATGCTCAAGGTAGCACAGTTTTGTACATCCAATTTGTAGAGTTTCTTTACCTAGACCCCAATCTTCTTCACCTTTCTTGTGGCTTTATGATGAAGGAATGCCTTTCCTTTTCTAAATATCACATCATAGCCATGGTCTTCCAACATAGAAACAGAAACTAAATTCCTCTTTAAACTACAAACATACATGACATATTTTAGTGTGATATGAGTACCAGACTCCCTCTGAAAGGTAATAGTACCTATGTTGACCGTGCTATACCTCTTGTCATATCCCATATCGATGTGCATCTGGAGATCCTTCTCTTCTAAGTTTCTAGTGATTTATTTGTTTTCGGTGTTACAGAGTATTTTGTCACAATCTTTAATTCTTATCCTAAGTATCATCTTTTGTGTTGCCCATGTCAAAATTTTTGCAAAGCGACAAGATTGTGTAAACTTATTCATTTTTAATAACATGCTTAATATATCCCTCAAGACCTAAAAGAGAAGTGCCTTAAAGCCTTTTTGAAATTTTTTTTAAGAAACCCTAAATTTCAATCCCATCGTGGTTCTTCCCTACATATCCTCACACTTATCACATTGTCCCTAACCTTTGAAAAACACTAATAGTGCAGGAATTTAGTAGTAATGCTTGGTTGTTCCGCTTGCAAGTTCTCCAAAAATGGAGTAGAATCTTCGTCTTCTAGATCTCTCGGTGATGGAATTCTGGTACTTTTTGGTTAAGGATATGGTCAAATACTCCAATTTTTTACCCTTGATTTTATCTCCAAATATTTTCCCTTTTGAGATGAGGACTTCCCCCCCTTTAGTGGATCCATAACCTCTCCAGATTTGCTATAAGAGAGTGCCATGCTAGTGAGTCTAGGTTAGTCATTGGTGGTTCCCATTCTTCTACTTGATTGTGCCTACATCATTATCGATTTGATGAGGAAGGAGAAGAGATTGAAGAGCTTGGATTTATATTCTAAAGAAGGGATCCAATATCAAGGCATCGATTGCAAGATTCCCTTTGTTTATTTAATAATACAAAGTATGATTTCCTTCCCATGAACTTGTTAATATTAATTGGTTTAGCATGATGCTCCTTGATCTGTCATGCGATTTACTTTGAAATACATATATATGCTATGTCACTTTAGTTTGTTATCGCATGATATTTCTTGAAGGTATTCAGACACAGAAGGTATAGTGAGGAATGAGCCTGGAAGAAAAAATATCATCATCAACATCAAGGAAACAATCACTTAAGGAGCGAGGTAGGCCATCTCCCTCTCTCATATTATTTCAATGGTAAACTAGGAAAGCTTCTATTATTTGTCTCGATTGTTACTAGACCCACTCATTGGGATAGAGGTATCTCTTCTTTTTGAAGAAGGGATTTTCCTGCATAACAAATTAGCAACTCCACTGGGGACCTTACATCCCTTTTCACCCTCTTCTTTTTTTTGTCTCCATGCTTATTTTACCAAAAATTTGAAAGACTGATTGTCTGCCTTGTTTTCTAGTTTGTATTCTGGCTTGTAAGTTTTTTAAGGTATCAAGTCTAAATTGTTTTCTCAAGAATTGTTATTTTTATCCCTCTTTTCCTTGCTTGGTGCACTTTTTAACAGATATAGTCACACTACCAACACTATTTTTTGTTGTAACAGTCATGTTGTAGACCACTAGTGGTAGCTAGAGGTCTGTGTTGGTCTTATAAAATGGAAATTTGTTGAGTTTCTTCTAGTAAATCCTTAATGTGTCCTAATCCTTGAAATGTTTACTTTAATTTAATCGCATCATTTCCTGCTTTGAGTATCTTCAGTATCTGGAAAAAGTTCAAATTAGTCTTATGATTTAAGTGGTAAAATTTATGTTTTGATTGAATCGTGTTGTTTCAAGTTAATTAAAATCTCTGTTTACTTCATGTATCATCCAAGAAATATCAATTTTATACTATAGAATAGTAGTAACCTTTGTGCTTTTTTAAATAAATTTGGTGTTTCATCTTTTTAGTTTTCATTTCAAGAATTACTTTTCGTTAAATGCATGATATCACTTCCATTGAAAGGCCAGTTTTCTGAATTTTATTATTGGAAATAGATTAGATTCTTTAAATAAGTGGAAAATTAAAAGTGAATTAGTTGAATGTGTTCTAACATTATCTAGTTTTGATAAGTTAGCATAATTACTCAAATAATTTTGAAAATGTTAAGGTAGGATATGGATGAAAAATAATGAAAAAGTTAAAAATGTTACGAAAATTTTACGTTTTATAGGCATCCATATAAATAAAATGATAGGTGTTAGCTACCCTAAATAAAGAAGGTAAAGCAAATAAAATGTTGGGAAAGCAAAAGAAAGGAAATCTTCATTTTAATGTTTGTAAAAATTGCATAGGCTACTAGTCTAAATGCGCCACAAAAAGAAGAAAGATTTATATGGTTATTCTATAAACATTAACACTATCCCAAGAATTTTTACCCATATCCTAAGTTTTTAACACCATATTGAATCATCCCGCCATTCATCCCTTTTTGTTTTCATTTCCTATGTAATTTCCCTTTATATCATTCCAGACACTTTATTTAACAATTCCTGACCCGACCATCCCACCTCACCACATCTAACCATCCTCCCATTTCTCCACACGTCCGACAGTCTTCCCACATATTTTGGCATTCGAAGGATCTCATAGCCTTTCAGCTCCCCTTCGCGAAATGATATTTAGCATCGGGGGGGGGGAACTCAGTGGTAAGGAAAAACATCTCGCCGATACGTGGAAACAACTCAACATTTCAGACCCCCCATGAACGAAACATGAAAACCGCTCAACCCCCCTTCCGAAAGGATGATTTCCAATACCATTACCACTTAGCTGACCATTGAGCATCTGCTATTCCACTTCTACCACCTCATCTTCCATCTCATCAGCCAATTAACTTCATTCACCCGTTAAATTTCAATAAATCACATTAATTCCCTCCATTATCAGTCCGTTAAGCATTCAATTGGATTAATCGTTAACCCACACCACCAACAAAAAGCCTTGATTTCTATATAAATATTATTTTATTTTTTTTACAAGTTACATAAATACTATTTTAATTGCAGGTTTCTCTTTATAATATGACATTGTCAAGCTTCCAACACCTTCTCATTCCAATTCCTTTTCATTCCCTATCTATAACATTTTGTCTGTTTGAGAAATTGCCTAGATTCTCAGTAAAATTACACTTCTAGCCTTAACCATCATGCCTACCAAGGAAAAGGGATGAGAGGAAAACATCAATCCTATGATATTTCCTCCTATAGATCTTAACCATATCCCTATGGCTGATAAAGACTACATGATTCATGAAACACTTTGTGAGCTTGAAATTCTCGAGATGTATTATTGGCTCGAAGATAAATGTATTGACAAATCATATGAAATCTATCTCTGGGAGTCAAACCTACCTCGTTATATTTTTTCTCCTACCCACAACACTCACGAATTCATTATAAAATGCCATGCCTCATATTTTCCAAGCCAAAGGGTCATAACCAATTCCAATGGACAAGTTTTTTTTACCATAACCCCTCATGTTATTGATGAAATGATGCTAGCCCCCACAATCAATAATGGTACCCCATTTTATTATGAAGCCCTAATTGAAATATACAAGAAATTAAACTTTTCTAAGAGAGCCCAAACTCTAGAATTATTCTTAGCACAAGATGCTTCATTACAGAAGAAAAATCTTCCTTATCCTTCATCCCTATTCCCTGAGAGAACCAAGCAGATAAACACTATTATATCTTACCTTCTTGGATACTGCTCTGATCAATATGTAGATGAGGCCATTATAGAATTTTTATCATTCTTTTCTAATGATACCAAACCTTCAATTATGTTCAATTTCAGCCATTTCCTTACATATTCTATTCATCAGAAGTTGGTCAATTTTTACACAGAGGAGGTATTTAAATATACCTCTGTTTTAGTCTACATGTTCCCATACTTTCATGGGAACAACATGAAATTGTCATTGCAGAGACTGAATGAGAAAGGAGACCAGCAGTCGGTCATTTTCTGGACCACCCTGGTTATGAAAGATCAGAATTAGTTCACATATGAAGAGTTCATTGAGATGTTTGTTCACCCAGCCATTGGTCTTCTAAGCAGTAGAGAAGAACCAATAATTAGTGAATAAATCCAAAATATTTTGTAGGTATCAGGACAGGTACAAACAGAATATTGGTACTTATATGAAAATAACACAGAGATAAGAATTTTTGGATGTGAGTTGCAAACATATAAGTTGTAAAAAATCCACCCAATGAGGATTTTTTCCTTAGAATTCGTCACGTAGATGATCAACCTAGATCAGGTCCATTTTGTTGCTGCCAATAAAAAGTATGAGTTTAATATAAAAATGCAGGTTGGCCCATTCATCTGCTACAGTAGAAAATTAGGAGCAGAGGCATACCAATTATTGAATAAAATGCAGTTTGATCTTAGCTTCACTTGGTCATATGATCCATTAAAGATAGTTTCCAAATTAATGATAAAAACCAAATCTACTCCTTATTTGACATACCAAGGCCAGAAATAGATAAGTATAAGAACCATCTAGAGTGGATAGGGAATACATTACATGAGGCATAATAACAACAAGTCTCTTCATCAATAATGTGGACTCCTACAAAGCAAGAGAAGGCAGCCAAAAGGAACAGAGGAGAAGGATCCCCTTCAGAGATAAATATTGTCACCAAGGGATTTAAATTCATGTACATAAATAAGGCTAAGCTTAGTTCCAGATTAAGCCTTAGCAAAGAGTCGAGCAGAAAACTCCTATCAATACTAATGAACCTCTTGTACCTTCACTAGTAGGTGAGTAGTCTACACAATATCCTACCACTTCCATGACTACAACAAAGCATCAACAGATTATGCACACAGGTACATTTACTTCAAGCATGCCAAAGAAAATCACCATGGATATCTTCAAGGAAATAAAACTAAAAAATTAAGCCTTGAAGATAAACACATACAATCAATTTTGGAAACAAACCTCAGGTGCCCAAAGTAGGCTATTATCAGCCTTTTACTCAGAGGAAGGGAAAATGCTAATGGAATTTCTTCAGGCACAAGCTCGTCAACTCAAAGCAGAATCAGATTATAAGAAGACATCACTTGAGTTTGATGTTAAGGACATACGTCCCATTGATCAAATGGAGATGCATAAACGTACTGGGGAAATGATTTTTCTACTGTAAGTAACACTACTATGACCTTGTCCAAATTGCAGGTCGCATTATCAAATTTCCTCTCACAGCTCAACATGGAAAATTTTTCACCCTTACCAAAGATACTAGGATTAAAAGCTTGACAGATCTGGTGATCAAATTAGGTTGTGATCCTGAAAATGTTAATGCTGCAGAGGAGTTGATGAAGAAAAAGTATGCTAAGGAGTTAAAACTACCAGCAACAGAATATCATTTAGTTAAGGAGATTGTGGAGACAAAGATAGAAAAGGAAGAAATGATGAATCTCAACATATAATAGAAGACATAGTTTAAGAAAATGGAAACAGAGATGGAGAAGTTGATTAAACAAGCAAGAAGTCAACTAAACAAACATGTCATTTAGAGGAACTTCCTATTACAACTATCCTTACTACTATATATTCTACCACTAGTAAACGATATGCTACAGACCATTTGGCTACTACACTCCAAAATATGACCTTGCAGGCTAAAGAAACTAAGATGTTATAGGATCAAGTGAAACTTCTAGAGAATCAAAAAAAAAATATGACACTTTCCATGCAACAGAGCTTCATAGAGCTCAGAATCAAGTAGAAATATGTAAGAAATCAGCAACTGAAACTTCTATTGGCTACACTCTTGGTAATTTTAAGGAAATTATTTAGAACAACATCATTGAGGAAATGAGTGAAATTTGGCCATGTGTCGAGATCATCTTTGAGCAAAAGGAATTAGTGGAAAAGGAAAACCAGACCATTACTGGTATAAATACTCAACTGGGAGAAATTCCTAATACAACCAACAATATTATAAAGTTTCTAAATTCTAAAGACAACCGAGAGCTGGATGATCTAGGGATAGATGATAGTACTGAGACCATTTTTGAGGTGAAGAAAGTTTTAATAAAAAATAACTTAGTAGTGCAGCTGACAAAGAAATGTCACACTTTGGATGTTGCTATCAACTGATTTCTTTCAAGAATTGATGCATTGAACTAGAAAGGTTTGCCTTCATTGTTTGTAATACATGATAAATTAATGCCTAGGGAAGATTACATGAAGAAACTTAAAGAAACAGTAAGGGAAACATCCATGTCCTCTATTAAAGGTTCAATGACAGGCAGGGCATTTTATGAAGCTATCGAAAATATCATTTTCATTCAACATGAGATAAAACATATTTTTATTGTAAAACCCACTTTTGCTAATTATACTGACACAAATGAAATCTACCACATATTAATTAAAGTTTCAATTCTAGATCAAGAATGGTGGGAAAATCTATACTAATATCAGGAATAGGAGACAAATCATTTTTACCAGCACAACACCCGAACAGTAGCCACTCAAAAACAATTTTCCATCAAAACAGGGCTAGACATGTATATTCATTCCTTTGCATCGAATTTATTTCCTTTCTGTTAATTTTGAAAAATTATAGCTTGCCTTGTCACTCAAGAATTTACTGTAATTTTTATTTTTTCTTAAATACTTCATTCATTGAAGTATTCGAGGTTGCAACCTTGAGCTAGTTATCAAATAGATTTGTAATAGCTGGAGCATTTTCGATATAATAAAGGATTATGGATTTACTTCATATGGCTTGTATTCCTGTGAGTTATTTATATTGTGTTTTTCATTATGTGTTCTTCATATAATTTAATTCATTAAAACTTATTCGATTCAAAATTTAATCGAATCTCAGTTTCATTTTCGATCCGTTGTGAAGTTGTAGTTTGATTAAGAGATTAATTTACAAAGCTATATGTTATTGTAAGTTCCTCTTGAAATTTAATTACAAAAAGGTTCCTGATATGACTTGGTTATATTTTATTGATTATGAAAACATATTTTTCATAATTTTTTCTTATAAATGATGAAATAATCTATCTGAATATTAAATCATTTATACTTCTCTACATTCTTCTTATCCATCCCACTTAAAATCAAATTAACCATATGTATTTAAAGAACAACCTTTTATGTTATTAAGGACCTTTCTAAGTTAAAATCACATGTTCAGAAAATTGTTCACTGGTCATCCAACTATTCAAAACCAACAAATATTTTAGATGCTTTGGCATAACTTATTGACCTTAGGTTATCTCAAAGGAAAACATAATGAAATGCATTTCATCATGCGGAAGACCAAAAAAAAAATTTAAGTGCATCTTAGAGAAAGCATAAATCATTTTACTTTTGAATGAGTTGCATTTGGGATAGTGAAAGTGAAATCATTTTACTTTTCAAAATTTCCATTTTGAAATGTGAAAATTGAAAGCTATTTTGGGGGGATTTTGTTTGATGCATTTTTATTGATGCATTACTCTTTGCGATCGCTTGTATTATTAGTTTATATTTCATTGAAATCAAAGGAATCATTTTCTCATTTAGTTGCATCTTAGGAATTCTGGTGAAAACATTTTTAGCCCAAAATCGAAACTTAATTTTAGATCAACATTAAAATAAACCTCAATTAACCTAAGGAGAATTTAGAATTAATACAAATATATATAGGCCTAGGCTAGAGACTTTTCTCGGTGTTGCTAAGCATAGCAGCTATCGGTAACATGTTGTGTTTCATTTCGGGGGTGATATCTCGTCCCACGTATGGAATTATATAGGACTATGATCCACAGAGGTAAGTATATGGGTATTCTCTCATTAAACGGTTACACATTATATAGCGATACTATGGACTGAGATCCCATGTATAATCATGTATATTTTGGGAGACCCCACTAGGTTTCAAACTTTCCATAGGTAATCGAGTCGATCTCCTTATAGACGTGATACACCAAACACAAAATTCAAGGAGATTTCCTACCCGTACTACTTGGTTCACCAAGAGATATTATGTTGTTCACAGATACCTAGTAATCTTTTTTGCCTAGATTACCCCTTTTGATTTATTTTGTTTAATTCTAAAATTTGTTATCCACGGAAACATCCTACCTGTGTAGTATTCCTTTGCCTCATCATGACTTGTTAATTGAAAATTTTAATTACTAAAAAATAATTCACCTATCCCTTGCTTGATCTTGTGTAAAAGTCATCGTGGCTAAATCTCTGAATTCACCTCACTCGTCCCGTGAAGGAACTCAAGGACCCCATTCTGAGATTCAACAATTTCCACCTGGGCCTCTTGAAGCACAAGGTTTCAAACTCGGAATTGTCCCAATTTTCCAACCTCTAGCTTCTCAACCACCACCTGATGATTGGCTTTCGTCATATGAGGATCTTGAGCAAGAAATTCATAAACCTGCTGCATATTTTGTGGTCTTTCCTCCCAATCCGCTCTATGATCCATTGGTGGTATCACCTGAGCATCCATATAGTCCTTTCAAAAATCCTAATGTTCCTTTTGGTGCTTCTCTTGCAGCATCTAGAACTATTGTTCGACATTTGTTTCCTCCACACATGGCATCGAATGTAGATGATGCTCCATTTCTGAGAACTCCCCAAAATATTCCTATGGACATTTTTGTGACTCACACCCTAGAATTTAATGTTGAATCCATGTTTCCTTCAGAATATTTTCCTTAGGATTAATCTAATGAGATGGAGGAATTTCCCGGATGGCCAAAATTGGTCAGAATCTGGGCCAATGTTTTTTAATAAATCTTACAGTAACAGTGTTTGAACCATGATTTTGATGGTGGAAATGGATTCAGCACCATAAAAAACCTCTAGGCACCCAAAATATTAAATTTTGATAGTTATAATGTGGATTTACAAAAATCCCTGTTGGAGTTTCTTAAAATCTTACTGAATTTCCATGATTTTCAGGGCGAAAAAGAAGTCTAGTTAGACTACGACTTTTCCTTATGTTTATTATTTTTATGTTTCGGAAAGTGGAACAAATGTATCCTATGGTCATGTTGCGTTTTCACTTCTGCCAGGTTATACTTCTCTTGAAAACCTTGTTTCAAAGGCTTTTGGGGCCACATATATTTTACATAATCCCATTTAGTCAACATGTGTTCCTCCATATTCTGGCTCATTTGTTTGAAATGTAATCACGGTTTCACAACCTTCTACTCAACTTGTGGTTTCTATGGGTGAGATTTCCATTACACTTGGATCATATTTTCCTTTGTCCATATCTATGATCATTTGCGTTCCACCTTTAAGTGGAAAACATATGGTTTCATCCATACCTGGGGGGAAATGAAATCCCTTATATGTACCTCCCCTTTCGGGTGGGGGAAATCTGAACTACAGAATAGTATTAGGGGTGGGAAAACCCATATCTAGTCTAGGTGGAACTTTGGTTTCATCCATAACAAGTTCTGTCCTGGGTACCTATTTACCAGGTGATCACCCTTCTTCAGCTCAACCCATTTATCAACATTACCACATTCAAAAACCGTATGTTTTGCAACCCCATGTTCAACAATCGTATAGCCAAAAGCCCTATGTTCAGCAACCGAATGTATATCATCAATATGTTCAGCAGTGAAACGTTCAATAAATTTTTTTCCAACAATCCCAAAATCCATTGTTGGGTGTTGTGACTAGTCCGTATTTTGGTACTTGAATGCAATATGGTCCTAACCCTCCTTTTGGGAAAGATGGAACTTACCCTCTTAGACCTGGTATTCAATACCACCAATTCCAACATGGATAGTACCAAAAACCCCAGCAATGACCTAATCCTCAACAGACGTTGCACCAGGGGTCGTATAAATAGCCCTCATAGGGAACTTACATTCAGAAACAACTGTGATGAGGACCCTATCAAAAATCTTGGCCTCAACAAGGTTCTTATCACCAAAAAATACCCTTTCAACAATAATGGGGGAAATGTTGGTTTTATCATCAAAACCAAACCCAATGGGAGCAGAACTTGTATCAGTAAGGTTGTAACCCTAAAATGGGTAACTACCACTGACCTTTCGCTCCTTATATTCCTTATTTACCATTCTTGTCTATGTTGGAAATTTCGAATGTGTCAAGGCTTAAGAATGACCCAATAGATCATATGTTACATTGGCCTCTAATTCCGACTAAAATTCTTGTGGATCGTCCTAAATTTGAGAGTAAATCAGGAGAAGACCCCTAAGCTCGGGTTATGACATACCATTTATTGTGCTCATCTAACTCTTGGGTCGACAACTTGATTCGATTACGTCTTTTCCAGTGCACATTAAGAGGTGCCACCATTAAGTGGTACATTGAGCTACCTCGCAGAATTTTGCATGATTTCAACTCATTAGCTATGGCCTTCCTTACGCATTTCCATTTACCCATATGGTATGAAACTGACACCCAACTCGTAATTTCTTTGGAACAATCAAATGTTACCCATATATTCAATCACATCCATGAATGGAGACACAGGCGTCATCCGATGAAGCTTGAAATTTCGCATCAACTTCTGACTAAATAGTTTACTAAATAATTCATTCTAAGAATTGTTAAAGAAATTTGTATGGGTGGTTATGTGACGAAGGAGCGGAACATCACTCATTCTCAGTATTTAGATCTTTCTTAACCCCAATCTGGGACATTGTATGATATTTTACCGAAGACCCTTCAACCTTCAACGGACTTGTCATCTTTGAAATCTATTGATACGCCACCAATTGATGATGTTATCGGGTAAGTGACTCAATATACTAATAGTACTCTGAAAGCTTCTTCAAAG
Source organism: Pinus albicaulis (assembly GCA_034641835.2). Lineage (NCBI taxonomy): Eukaryota > Viridiplantae > Streptophyta > Pinopsida > Pinales > Pinaceae > Pinus > Pinus albicaulis. The sequence goes on along the minus strand of CM076584.1, from coordinate 819,072,250 downwards.
CCTAAGTCTACTTTGACCACTACACCTTCTGTTCCTGTGAATGATTCCAAAAATCATGGTAAAACCTCTGAGGTTAATGTTGTTTAGTCTGTCGTGGCGGATAAATCCTTAAAAGGTAAGAAGAAGGGGAAAGGAAAATCAAAATTCGATACCCATAAATAGGATTCCTCTAAGTTGTTTGTTGATGATGCATCCAAACATAAGCCAAAATATCCTTGTCTCATATATGAGGAAGATCATTATACCAAGGATTTTCCTCATTGTTAATAGGTTAGTCATCTTCTAAAAGGCAAACTAGTAATGTCAGTTGTTTTGAGAGAATGTTTTCCATCTCATCAAACGAAATTGGTAGACCAGCCTTAATATTCTACATTTGGAAGCTCTCAGGTTTTCATGATTGGTACAGAACCCATTTTTTTCGCTACTCGATCAAAATAATATCTAAATCCTACAAAATATGTTGTGGAAAAATATGCATCTGATGCACATTATTCTTCCACTCACCCTAGTTTCAGTCCCTTCACATTTAATGACCTAGTAATGATTCCATTACTTGACCACCTCCCAAAGGTGTTATCTGAAAATCCTTGTATAATCCAAATGCACAAGTTACTTAGAATTACAATATTGTGGAAGATTTAGCTCAAGTGCCTTCGATGATGTTGGATTTGTAAGTCATTCAATATTTTCCATCGCAAAGGAACAAATTACTATCTGTTATGGAAGAAAATGATCCTTAATATTCTAATTTAATTACTTTTGATCTTGAAAATCATGTTCCTCGTCTCTCATTACAACTTTCTTTTCTTATACAAGTTGTTGTGATGGGAAAAACTATTCATTGGATTTTCATTGATGAAGATGCTTCCACCTGCATCATGTCTATTGCATGTTGGAAAGCCATCGGCTCTCCTCCTCTCAATTAGTCCCTTAATCCATTTGAGGATTTTGATAGGAGAGGTTCTCGGCCATATGGTATTCTTAACTCTCTACCTATCTAGTTGGATGGAAAAATAGTGAATATGGAAGTATAAGTTGTAGATGTGAACCTCAACTATAATATTATACTCGGTCGCAAATGGACCCATGCAATGGATTGCGTGGCCTCTACCCATTTTTTTCTTCTTAGTTTTCCCCATTTTGGAAAGATCGTTATAATTAATCATATTTCCTTTTTCTCTCCTGGTTCTTCAACTGGAAATGTACTGTACTTTTGTAATACCACCATTCCTTATGAGAGTGTCAGAGCGTGTCTATGTATAGACTCATCATCCATGGGAATATTTTCGCTTCAGTTAACATAATTTCATCTAGTCACGAACCCTGGATCATTCCTAGCCCTAACCATATTGATCATTTTGGCAACATTATTCTACTTGCCTCATCAAACAGATGTATCAGAGAATCCTACTAGCTTCTATGATAAATTGGTTTCGTCTCTAGACACATATTCATAATCTCCTTCATTTGGTTCATGGGATTCACATGGTCCTTTGAATGAGAAATTTCCAACTCAAGAGAGTCTACTAGAAATTATTTCTCTTGAGGAAACTCCTTGGGGTTATAGCCATCATCGTTCCTCATTTCTCCCGAACCTTGGTGAAATTTATACGTGTCTAGAAACTTGCGTTTCCCCTAAAACAACTGGTCCAATTCAGAACCCCATCTTAGTTCATGAAGTCCTTTATGAAGTAAACATGGGAAATATTTCAGCTACCATCCCGATTAACATCTCTTTCAAACCAGGGATTGTTGACAATATTCATGTTCGGGCTTCTTTTTCTCTCGATGAGATCTAGATTTATACAATCATGTTCAAGGAATTCCATGATGTCTTCACTTAGTCCTACGAAGAAATGCCTGGCATCGATCCTAGTATCGTGGTGAATGAAATTCCTATCTATCCAGAAGCAAAACCTATTCGTCAATGTCTCTGTCTAGTGCACCCAAGAAAGGAAGTTTCTATAAAGGGTGAAGTTGAAAATTTTCTTAAATTTGGATTCATTTGTCCTATAACATTGATTGAAAGGATCTCTAATATCATTCTCGTTACCAAAAATCAAGGCACTATTTGCATTGGTGTTGACTATTGTGATATCAACCGAACTTGACCTAAAGATAATTATCCCACTCCTTTTATTGATCAGATAATTGATGAATGTACTGCGATTGAAATATTTTCTTTTATGTACAGTTTCTCTGGCTATAACCAGATTAACATTATCCCCATCGATCAACATAAAAGTGCATTTATTTGTCCATGGGGGGAATTTTCTTACATAAATATCCCTTTTGTCTTAAACAATGTTGGTGCTACCTTCCAACGGGTTATGTCTTATGCTTTTCATAATATTAAGCATATATTCCAACCTTATCTTGATGATATTCTTGCACATTTTGTGAAATGTCAGGATCATCCGGCTCACCTTTGAGTGATATTTCTTCATTGTCGATACTACAACATTCGGTTGAATTCTCACAAGTGTCTCTTCTATGTTGAATCTAGTCCTCTTTGTATTTGTGTTCTCTAAGGAAGGAATCTGGATTGATCCACCAAAAGTACAGGTTATCATCAATTTTCCTCCTCCCTCTTCTGTCTATGAAATGTAGATTTTGCAGGGGAAAGAAAACTTTATCCATCATCTTCTCCCAAATTATGCCGAGCTTGATAAAGTCTTTACTTGTTTTCTAGAAAAAAATTTCCCATTTATTTGGGATGAAGTTTCTCAATCTTATTTTGATGCTCTAAAGACAACCCTCATTAGTGCTCCTTTATTGCATCCCCTTAAATATCCTCGTGATTACTTCCTATATCTAGCCATCATTGAGAGAACCATTGGCATGGTGCTTTTTGAAGACAATGACGCTGGGAATGAACATGGCATCTACTACTTGAGTCAAAATATCTTTAATTTTAAGACACATTACGCTCATGTAGAGAATCTCGCTTTGGAATCCGTTCATGTCGTCCAACGCTTTTGCCATTATATTCTCCTTTGCAAAACTGTTGTGATTTCTGATTGTAAACCCATCAATTACATCCTAACTTGTCTGTTCCTTGGGGTAAAATACTCCTAATGTATTTTTATTCTACAGGTGTTCAATTTAGAGTTTTCTAAAGCTAAGTTAAAGAATTCACTAGTTTTTTCTAAGTTGATTTGTGCTCATCCATATGCAGTTCCAACCACTCCTTTACTGAATTGATTCTAGATGAATCACTTTTTCTTGTTACTGCTCTTGATCCATGGTATGTAAATATCGTTATCTATCTCCAAACCCAAAATTTTCAACCAGAGTAATCTCACTTTAGGTGACGCCAAATTCGTCACCAATCTCAACCTTATCGCATTATTGGGGATACTGTTTATCGCATTGGTGTCAATTCTATCCTTCGTCAATGTTTGACTCTTGAGGAAGATGAGAAAGACTTTAATGAATTCCACTATAGGGAATGTGGTGGTCAAATTTCATGTTATGCAACTACTCAAAATATTCTTTGCACAAGTTTGTTCTGGTCGTCCATTTTCCAGGAATACATCCTTTCTGTTAAAAAATTTCATGACTTCTAGATGTATTCTCACAAATAACATGCTACGCTTACTACCTTGCACCCAATACCGTCAGACACTTTGCGAAATGGGGGCATCAATTCCATGACTGTAACCCTCACTCAGTCAAGGGGAATTGTTATATTATCATTGTCATCAATTATTTTACAATATGGGCTGAAGCAATGTCTACATATGATGTTGAAGGTAAAACTACACCGAAATTTATTTTTAATCATGTCATAGCTTAATTCGATGTCCTGATGGCCATATTTACCAACCATGGTTCTAATTTTGAAATTATATGATGACAAAGCTTACTTCTTAGTTGGGTTTGTGTCACGTAATATCAACTCCATACTATACATGAGCTAATGGCCAAGCTGAAGTCGTTAACAAAGTTTTGGTCAAGATGCTTCAGGGAACCATTTGGATGCATAAAAAAAATTAAAATCTTATGTTATTTTTAGCTCTCTGGGCATACCAAACCTCATCGAAGAAAATGAACGAAACCACACTTTTTCAATTGGTGTATGGTTTGGAATCCACTCTCCCAATAGAGTGTGAAATTTCTTCTTCGAAGCTAGATGTTGAGTTACTCCCTAGTACTTCACCAGAAAAGGAAGGATCGATTTATCTCGAACATGTCGATGAGACTCAATGAATTTTTGTTTTGGTTATTGAAGCTCAAAATAAATGATTTAAATTGTAGTATGATAAATCTATGACTCTAGGTGTTTTTACTGAAGGTGACTTGGTATTGCTATATAATTAAGATCATGATAAATTGGGAGTTGGAAAACTCGAACCAGTGTGGCGTGGGCCCTATATCGTTAAACGAGCATTATAAAAAGGCTCCTATGAGTTGGTCGATTATGAAAGGAATCAACTGGTTGAGCACTGAAATATGATCTATCTAAGAAATTATTACACTTGATTTTGTGTAATAATTTTTATATTGGTTTGTGTGTTTCTTTAGTCTACAGTTAGATTTTGGTGTGAATGTTTTCTTTTGTAGACATTTTTTCCTCTACTTACCCTATGTTTCAATTGGTTTTCAAATTTCGTCAAACCATTATGTTGTTTTTGTTGAGGGTGCTTGTTGTAGTACATGGAACTTATCTTCTGCAACATGGGAATGGTTTGCTCCTGATTGCGAGTTAGTGAATTTACAAGCCATGTGCCTGGGTCGAAACACTAACAACATTATCAAATATTGTGTGGTTATCGAACTATTATAGGATGTTTTTACTTTTCGTATTAAAGAATTGGTTGATAAAATTGATTCACAACTCGTTGTGATACAATTTAATGGATGTTATTCAGTTATAAACACTCAAATATTGTGAATATATCTATGTGTTCGATTATTGGAACACATTTTTGATTACATTACCTATCAACATATTCCAAGAAATTTGAATACATTAACTGATACATTGGACAATTATGTGTTAGATATACATTTGTATCATATGTAAAAACCAAAACATCATAATAATAAAGAACATTAAATATCATTAGAAACATATTACAATATATATATATATATATCGAGTCTATAAAAATTGTGCTAAATCAAAATATAAAAATTATGTGTTCCAGAAGACATGGCTTCTTGAGTCTATATAAGTCCAGTAAAAGGAACTAAAATAGGCATATCAATATTCTAGCGTGATTTTGATTGTAAGATGTGACAAATCTAACCAATATACCTAATAGTCGGCGTAGTCTAACTAAAGCCCCCATAGTGTGTATTTCATATTGCAGCAAGATGTCATCGACCGAGGAATAGTCTGGTACACCTATAATCAAAGCTATGATATTACGCTCCACCTCAACTATAGGTTAGCACCCTCATCACAAATAGCTTCCTCAATCTGACAAAAAACCTATCGTGCTACCTAAGATAGCCCTGGAGGCCTCACTGCTCCAACATCTGCAAACAATAATCATAAGTTAAACTCTTGGTACACATGTAAAATAGATATATATATATATATATATATATATATATTAAAAAATAAAAAATAAAAACAATTCTTACCGAGGTCATCCCACTGTCCTCCTGGTGGAAGAGGAATATCTAGATCTCCCCTGAAATCAGTCCTTGCATATGGTTAGTCGTCAATCATGATGAGCTAATGGTGAATCCATTCAAAGAAAGTAGGGAGGAATGACAGATGCTACCCACCACCATCGCATCGCATCATCTCACGCCATCTCTAAAGTCGTGGATCCCTTGTCGTCGGAGGTCCAACCACTATCCTTCAGAAATGGAACAATGGCACCCTCTTTAGGAATAGAGTCACCAAGATTGAACCATATCCAAACTGCTTCAGCTTCACCATTTTTCACTTGGTGAGTTAATCCTTGAGGTTGCCGAGTAATCCCTTACACCAGTTAAAAAAAATTTCCAACTCATGCAGTCCACTGCATACTAGAACTGAGAATTGATCCCATAATGAAGGGCATGTACCCCTGCCACTCGAGCAATGGTGTATATGATTATCCTAAGATTTGGGTCATTGATGGTCTTGATGTCAATTTTCCTGCCCTTGGTATTTTGATACCCATAATTACAATGTCTGGTGATGAGTAAATATGTACTCTCACCACTTGTCTAGATCCTACCAGCTGGACTAGAAGTCCCTCCTTGATAGACCGGTGATGAAATAGATATCAGATACATCAATATATAGGTCCATATCACCAATAAAAAAAATTGGTGGTCTATATCCCACCATCTCACCAAGTACTGCAATAGATGCACTTGGCATCTCATCCTAGGTGTCCAGAATAATTTGAGTAACCCAGAGTTATGCAATGCTCTTCTGCAATTTGGACATTGATCTACTTCTCAGTCCTCAACCTCATGGCCCCTTTATTTCCACTCAATTTCCATAACTATCTTAAAAACCATGAATTAACAAGGATTAAACATATTTCATGGAGGAAATTTGGCAAAAAATTGAGTAACAATTGAGCATTTACCAAAATATTTTTTCTCACGGTGCCAGCACGACTATCTAGCAATTTTCACGAGTTGGCATCGTTTTGGTACATTAAGGGTCTGGGAAATTTACACGAACCTGACGGTTGAAGCTCCTGTTCGTCGTCCACGTTCCCTATTTTTTCAAGGTATCCTTAATATGGAAAAAAATGATAAAATTTATTAAAAATAAAGGGAAAATGCAAGCTATGGAAAGAGTTATTACCTGCAACTAACGGAACAACAAAAGGTGGCCTGGATTGGAAAAATGGTGCACCCAAAGTTCGAAAAAAATAGAAGGAAATGTTCTCTGTAAAATTCCAAATGGTAAAAGTTTTTTTATTTTTTTTATTTTTAGTTATTAAAATACTTTTACCAATTTTTTTTTATTAAAAAATGATTTTTTATCATTTTATGAGCACTTTTACCCATATTTATATTTTTTTCTCAATCAATGTGACATTTGATTGCATGTGCAAAGGCATGCCATTATGAATCAAATTTTTTCAATTGTGAATGATGAGTTATATTTTATTACTTTTACGAACTCGTGAAAAAAAACGAAAAAGGAACCCCCCTGGAGTCAACTTTAAGCTCTTTTTTGACTCTTGAAATATGAAAATATTGTCGAGCACTTGTCCTTTCGATCTTGTTAAATTAATTTAATTGACGTCATATCAATATATGTTTACCCGTTTTTTAGGTCGAGGTAGAGTAATTACGAAAAAGGAATACCTTGGTCGAACATGTTCAAGAGGTTCTCTCAGATATTGTTCTCTAACTTTTCGGATTCGAAGGAATATCTCCTTTTGGAGTTTTATTTTTTGTCACATTTTCAAACTCCCTAAACATGAAAAAGATACCGAGTTACCACTCTGTTGGACTTGTAAAACTTAAACGATGAAGGACTTTTCACCATCACAAGACCGAGCTAGTGCTTCCAAGGTCCCGTTAAACTTACTAGGATGGATTCATCTGAAGGGTGAAATTATACACCAAGAATATGGTATCCTCTTCAAGTTTTCTAGAAAAAATAAAGAGGTACTGACTAGAAATATCCAGGGAAAATGGAAGTAAAGTATGTTTTTTATTATGCACCAAAGGCAGCATGTCGCTCTTGAACATGACATTCATCTTCATTTCGTGTCGAGTTAGGGATATCCTTCATTTTTCATTTTCCTTCTTGGGTTTGGGAAATCAATTTTCCTCTCATTCGATAATTATCTACTATCATCGTGACCTTTGATCCCATTTTGATTCCAGTTCTTCCAAACTCTGAAGTCATGTCAGTGATATGTTCAAGAGAAGTACTATTTGTAAAAGTAAAACATCCTCTATTTATTTTAGCCTCTCTGAAACAATACTGAATCACTCTTACCATCTTGAGAAATATTTTGTTTCGTGTTGATGATGTGGGAATTATTATGTCCCTTCTTCGATAGATCACTTATTTTTGACTTCATCTCATTATGTAGGAAGGTGATTTAGAAACTCCTTTTCAATGCCTTGGAGCTTGCATGCCTCAATGGAAATTTATTGGCATTCGACGATAGGTTCACATCATTGGCCTTCGATCGGATGACTCTGAAATTGTTTGAATTCATATCATTCATTAACACTTGTATATTTTGTTTTCGTACCTTCGAGGCCATCATCATTATTGGTGGTTTCTCTCACACCTATTAACGATTTACCTCATCAACTGGTAATCAGGTGGTTTCTACCATGTTCAACATTAGAACATGTATTCACATGGTTAGATTCAAACATTAGGTAGATTGGAATAGATTCGAAGACCCTAGATTTCATCTGTTATTGTCTAGGCTACGTGGAGTTATTAATTATTCATGATTGTACACATAATCCTTTCTATATGGATGGTTGCGACCATACCATGGATCTATTTCCATGATCTCTTTTAGACGGATGGTTGCGTCCATACCTTGGGTTCATGTGTTATGTAATGCTTATTCAACGATATTTTATTAAGCATGATTATATCAAATATGCCATATATTATGTTGTGTTTGATTGGCAGGTTTCATGACGATGGTTTTCCAAAGTACTTTCGATGGCTGATAAAGTGATTCAACCATCACTTCTAGTTCATATTTCATTCTTTAGGGGGCATCTGTTACACAATATTTTTTCGCAGTATTAAGTTCTTATCCTAAGTATCATATTTTGTTCACCCATGCCACAAACTTCGCAAAGAGACAAGATTTGTGTAAACTTATTCGTTCTAAATAACATGCTTAATATATACCTGAAGACCTAAAATAGAAGTGCCTTGAATCCTTTTTGAAAAACTTTGTAAAGAACCCTAAATTGAAAGCCTAGCGAGGTTATCCCCTACATATCCTCTTTCTTTTCACCCTATTCCTAACATGTGAATAGCATTGACAACACGGGAATTCAGTAGTAAAATCGTGATGTTCCTCTTTAGGCGGGTTCTCCAAAAATGGAGCAGAAGCTTTGTCCTCTAGATCTATCTAAATGGAAGTATGGTACTTGTTCGTTAAGGATATGGTCGAAGACTCCCAATTTTTACCCTTGATCTTATCTCCAAATATTTTCCCCTTTGAGATAAGGATTTTCCCCCTCATTATTGGAGCCATAACCTCTCCCGCATTGTTATAAGAGAGTTCCATGCTAGTGAGTCTAGGTTGTTCATTGATGGTTGCCACTCTTCTTCCTGATTGGACCTAAATATTGTCAATTTGACGAGGAAGGATAAGAGATTGAAGAGCTTGTCTTGGACTTGTATTTCCATTCCGAAGGAGGCCTCCAACATCAAGAAACTAGTGGTAAGCTTCCCTTTTTTTATTTAATAATACAAATTATGCTTTTCTTCCCATGAACTTGTTAAAATTAATTGGTTTAGCATGATACTCCTTTCTTTTTCATGTAGTTTATTTTGAAATATATATATATATGATATGTATCTTTCATTTTTTGTTGCATGATATTTCTTGCAGGTATTCGAACACAGAAGGTATAGCGAGAAGTGAGCCTAGAAGCGAAAGGATTAGCATCAACATTGAGGAAATGATTGCATAAGGAGAGAGGTAGGCCATCTTCCTCTTTCATATTATTTTAATGTTAAACTAGGAAAGCATGTATTCTTTGTCACGGTTGTTACTAGACCCACTATTTGGGCTAGAGGGATTGCTTATTTCCGAATAATGGATTTTCCTGCATAACAGTTGGTCATATGGAATGAAGCTCCACTATCTAAGTACCACATAGAACCCATCACTAATGACACCATGTGTTGGCTTGAGGGGTCCTGACCCAGGTTCAGATTTAAGGTTTTCCAATAGACCCCTATACTACTGGCCCTTTCGGCAATGACCTGCTTTCGTAGGCCAAGGTCTCACTTGAAGTATTATGTCCGGGTGCTGGAAACAGGTTTTCACACCCTGGGAGAGAGTGGGTAATTAAGGCACATATTGTTGAGTTCTATCGGGTTCACACATAAAAAAGCTTATTACTAAGCCCTTAAATATATAATAGCATATAGACAAAGCTACTATTATTAAGAATATATCAACACCTTCACATCCACGTGTGCATCAGAAATTATCATCACAGAATAACATAATCGCATCTTATTCAAATATCACAGACACAATTGCAGCTTCTACATATATCACAGACACAATGGAAGCTTATTCAAATAACGCAGAGGTACTTCAGCAGTCAATATAACCAGTTCAGAGAAAATGAAGATACTTCAACATACTTCGTTTTCATTAACGTCCAAAATCCCAGTTACAAACCCAAGTCAGAGCCCGCGCACACAACCAGCGGGGTCCGGACACAGTAGGACTGAGGATATCCATGCACATAGCCAGCAGGATTCTTTACCCAAAACTACCCAAAACATATCTCAATAGTTCGTTCCTAGCATCAATCTTACTTACTTCTAGACTCAAACTATCTATGTATTTATATCATCATAGCCTGCGCTATCCTGTGGTCCACAAACTATGGTTTGTGGACTCTAGGTCTACCCTTTGACTCATTACAATACATTGGGGGCTTTGACCTACCCCAAAGCCCCTGTACTAAACTAATTACTAAAAAAATATATCAAAAAGGCAGTGTTGGAACATATCAAAATGCAGCTAGGGGACCCTATTCCAACAGGCCCCCAACACAATCTTGTGACTCATCCCAAGTCATGGCAGCCGCGGGGTTTGCATCTCTGCCTAGAGATTCTTAATAGTATCAACCAGAGGGGGAAACATTCATTTTCTCTACGTGCCAGTGTTCTACGCAATTTCCAGTAACTTCTGTGAAGTTGGGCCTTCAGTGGCAGCGGTGACACTTTCCAGGGTCTGATTCAACTGTTTGACTGCAACATCCAAGTCCTGGGATATATTAAGGGCTTCATTGGCACATGGCTTGAGGTAGTCACTCAGAACCGTATTCTTGTGGTGAAGCCCTTCCAGGTCTTCTCTGGCGTTGAGCAGGGGTTAGAGTGGGAATTTTAGCCTCCATTTTCTTAAATTCTTCTTCCTTTTGGCGCAGTTCTTAGGTAAAGTCGCATAGGAGAGGGTCACGCTGCACCTTAGACAATAGATGCATAGTTGTTTGAAGCAATTCGGCGCCCTGAGAAATATAAGCTGTAATGTTGTTTGTAGCTCCTGTGACTAAAGTGGCTCTTTGGGCGTGTACCTCAGGAGGAGTTTCCGGCTGCAACTTAGCTTGCGGCGCAACAATCTACTGCTCCATCCTGATTTTAATGTTCTGGATCTCAGTCCAAGAAGCTTTCAGGGTTGTGATGAGTCCCTCAATATTATCCTGGGGAGTGGCAGAGGCCGGGATGTCTTTAGTTACATCTGCGCATAGTCTGTTGATTAGACACTCCAACTCGATCTGCTATGCGGTGACAAGGATGCATGTGGCCTAAGCCTAGGACACGTCGATAGTCTTTTCTGTGATTTTCTGCTCGAATCTACTCAGCTACTGTTGGACCTGACACTCTCTGTGCTGGATTTTATTAAAGAGGGATGTTTAGAGAACCTACAACAGCTCGTGTGGAAGTCGAGCCAAGTCCAGATGTACTTCTGCGCAGGCTTGGACTTGCACACATAAGATAGGCAGACTCAAAGTGGTTGTTGTGCTTGGCAAGGGGCAGAGATGGATCTCGGTCACGTAGATTAGCTCTGTGTAAATTTCTTGAGGCAACCTCAATTGAACCATGCTCATTTGCAGAGTATCGGCCTTGAGCTGAAGAGCTTGGAGCTCAGACTATAATGCAGAAAATGTGGCCTTCTGTTACTCTTCCTAGAAAATCCATCTGTCTTCTGAAGCGAAGGTGATTGCATCTGGGTGGATATGTGAAGATGGGTTACACTTTTGTGAGAATCGGGGGCAGAAAACTTTTTTCGGCAATAATTCGCGCCGAAACGTTTATAAAGTTTGGTCGAACTAGTGATTCCGTTTAGATTGACGACACACTGATGGCGTGGGAAAACATAATTTTTGCCAGAGATGGGAAAACTGGCAAAAAAATTTCAGTCGAACTTTGAGTTCGGCCAAAATTTTACTTTTAAAATAGTTCGGGCGAACTAGTTGCTATAAATAAATCGCCCGCGAAGTTGATTTGTTTACTGGTCTGTTTGTTCGCGTGTTTTTCCTTATGTGCTGCTGCTGGTCTGTTTGTTTGCACGTTTTCATCTGTGTCTCTCCTCCCGTCCGTGTTGTTGGTCTACGGTGACTTCAACTGACTACAATACCAGGTATGGGCATTCCTTTCGTTTCTGTTACCACAATCTATATATAGCTTTGGTTTAAAATATTATAAGAAGGTTTTTGATATGGTTGAGAGAATGTGGAAAATAAAATCCAACATTATGCAAGCCTTTGCATTAAAACCCGACAGTTTGGTCCTTTTCTTCTGGGAAATAGATCCTTCTACACATCAACGCAATAACATTGATACTCGCTCCACTCCACTGTAGAGTCTCACCGTAGAAATAAGAGGCCACCCAAAGATATTTTAGGTGTTGTGTCCTTTTCTTTGTTTATGTTATCTTTAGTTACTGAAACAAATTATATGAGCTTGCTACGAAGTGAAGGCGTATCCAATTGAGGAGAGTGATTTTAAATAAGTCTGGGTAAAATGGCAGGGTATAATATATACACAAAGATCTAAAGGAGTTATTCTCTTTATTTTAGTTATTGGAATTTTTGAGCTTGTGGTGTATCCCATTGAGTAGTCCCTTAGAAAGACTGCATTTATGCACTCATTCAATGTGAAATTCATAATCTGTTAGGAGTTTTAGGGAAAAATTATAAAGAATAGATTCATAGTCTACATAAAGATGCTTGTTATATTACTTTAATGTATTGATTTGTATCATGATTGAGAAGGAAAAATAACAGAAATTTCCGTTAATATTCATGAATATCTAAAAAACCCAAACACTTACATATATTATGTTATAAAAAATACATGCCATTTTTATATATCTATACCATATAAACTAAAACTCTTTATGTTTTCTTCCCATTTCCTAACAATTTGGTGGTATCATAGCAATATGCACTCCCATATGAGCACCACTCTATTCATAATCATGTACACATTTGCTAAACCTAGGCATGCCAGAAAACCCTACCAATCTTGGTTTTCAATTGTACCCAAGCTAAGAACATGAAACTATCTTGACTTGTGACTCCTTTAGGAATTGGTTCTTAATAACCATTGCAAATTAGCCAATCCAGGTACAAGTGATGGTTTACTTCAGCATTTTTCTGCCTCCAAAGATTATGCTTCCCTAGATGGTTAATATAACAAGATGCATGATGGTCATATATTCTAGTTTGGGAAAATTCCATGTTATTTAGGTGGGAAAGGCCCATGTTTGGAAGTTTGTGCACCTATGGTTTCTATTTTCTAGTCTTCTGGCTTCATTTTTTGAGTAATTAGTGCTTTAGTAATACAAAGTATAAAATTACATATGTGATTCTTTCTTCTCAGGTAGAAAAAGTTATTAATACTATTATATCAAATTTCTACAAATTTTAGGTCTTTGTGATGCACTAGCTTGCTAATTCTGCTTTATATAAAAGATACCTGAGTTTTTGGGTTACCTGAAATAGGGAAATGGGTTCGGTTTTCATATTTATTATAAAGTATCATATATATATATATATATATATATATATATATATATATATTGCATAGTTTTTTATTGAAATATGCTTCAATTCTATTAATACACAATCCTTTTTTATTGAAACTGGTGTGATTTATCACACCCGTGCTCATGGGTGAGGCTAGAATATAATGTAAAATTGTTTCAATGTTGATTATTTATTTTTATTTATTTTTATAATTTTAAATTATAAAACTGATTTTTTTAAATTATAAATCATATATTTTAATTATTTTTTAAAAATATATAAATATTTTATATTATTAGTATTTTTGAAAAACATTAATGTATTTTTAATATTTATAAATTTTTATAGAAAATCATATCAACACATTGTTCACTTTGTCTGCAATTTAATATGTAATCATTTTTTATATAAATGTGTATATTAATTAATATTCAAAAGTTATATGTATTTTTTTTAGGTTGGAGAAGTGTAGATGTTTATCAATACAAAATTTTGTTATTTAATAGTCAAGTTTTATAGTTATTATAATGAAATAGTTTCTCACAACAAATTTGATAAAATAAGTGAAATCTATATAATGAAGATTAATTTGTATATAAGTTTTAGATCTTTTAATAACTAAATTTCTATTTAAATGAATAAAACAATCAAATGTAAGAAATAGAAAACATAATGAAACACAATGTAAGAAATAAAGAACATAATGAAACACACACATACATATCTACAATCAACACAATTATTTTCCTAGGAAATCCTTATGGGAGACAAGAAACCCTAAAAATTAATGATGCTCTACTCCTTTTTCCCTAGGAAATCCTTATGGGAGAAAAACAACACTAAAATGTAAACATCCTCTACTCTCTCTTTTCTGGTATGGAGAATATGTAAGTACAAAGAAAGAGGTAATCTCTCTAGAGTTAGCTAAGACTTTTGGCATGTAAGGTTGCTATAAAAACTTAACTTCATACATTTTTGTCTCTAACTTCACACTCCTAGTTGTATTTTCAACTATGGAACAAAATACAATAACACAAAATGGAACTCTTATTCCTCCTAGTGGCCAAGTATTTAACATAGTGTGATAGCCAACTAGGTGTAAGATTTGACTCCGTCAACCATTAACGAGATTTGTGATTTTAGACCTTTTAGAGTCTTGTTAAAATTCCACATGTAGCTAGCTTGCTATGCATGAGTTATGGGGCTAAAATGACATTCTCTCGTACCATGGTGGTCAACATGATAGGTCAACTTACTAAAGGCATAAATTTTGAATGAACTTAATTTGATGTTTTTCTTGCACCATTGGATATGTCTTTAAGTGTAGAACAATGGTCAAGATTTCGGCACAAGGGATAATCGTTTGACCCCCAGAAATGTCATTTAATACCTCAAAATGACTCCAAAAGGTTTGACCCCAATTCTCCACCCACCATTAAAATGACCCTACAAGTTGATTCTTTCAGTTTTTTCACTCTATAAACATCAAAATATATGACAAATAATATAATTATCCAATCTAGATCATTATTTAATAATTTGTTAAAATTATGAGTAAGATATACATCATGGAATTTAAATAAATAGCGTTAATTCATTGAACACCCTTGTACATTCCTTGTTGATACTTTGAAAGTAATACGTTTTGAAAAATAATTTTTTTATGGATTCTATTTTCCACATTCTCTCAACCATATCAAAAACCTTCTTATAATATTTGAAACCATCTATACAACTTTTCATTTGTTTCAATAGGAATTAACATATTGAAATATTAATTGTATTTATGTCTTGTGTGCTAAGGAAGGGAGGTCGTGAACCTTATGGGAAGAGATATTATTTGTTAAGTTAGGAGGGATACTTTTTATGAGATAGAATTAATTTAAAATGCTTCTTAAGATTATGTTTTCGTAATACCCTTAATTTAATTAATTATTATCTCTTATTAATATTTGTTGACAATTTTTTCAGTTCCACTAAAATTTTGAAATCAATGATTGGCTTAGTGCATATGGCCCTACCTAGGATGTGAAATCAATGATTGGTGTATTTCCTTTGGTTCTTGAAGTTATTTAACTTATACACAATGATATTGCGGCAAGAATTATTTTCATATATTGACAACCATAGGTGAATTAATGATAAGGTGTCATTTTACTACCCTTTGGGGTTTTAGCCCACAAAATTGGGTCTTCAAATTAAAATTAAAATAAATTTAAAACAATAAAGAACTATGTGGGGTACAAAACATCATCGAAAATATATTTTCGAGGAGAATCTAACTAGATTGATTAGGAGATAGGAGACCACGAATTTTCATGCCAAATTTGCTGAAAAATATCGAGGTAGCTATTTGTGCTTCTTGGGTTGACATCAATGACAACCACCTATCAATAGTTATAACCAAAGAATAAACCAATAATCGCTCAATTGCATATAGTTATGTGATGGTCCAATCCTGCAAGGCCATGAGGCAATATTTATATGGGTTCAACATAAAACAACCTTATGTTATAACCATGAAAAAACCAATATTTTCTTGATTACATATGGTTATGTGATGATCTAATCCATGCAAGGACACATGGAAGTATTTCATGGGTCCATGTCATGAATTTTCATAGGGCCATGTGGCGCCATGTGATTGGCCCACTTGCGGTCCAATAAACATGTCAGTGCCACTTCAATGTCTACTCAGCTGCCATGTGTCACATTCAACCTGTGCACATGTCTAGTCAGGTTTCCAACATGGCACTAATTCATAACCAATTATACCTACAATTTCAACTCAAGTGTACCACGTGTCCACTCCATAGACTGCCATGTCACCTTTGGCTATTGAATTTTGTGTGTTTTAATTGCAACTTTAACTAAGCATAACTTTTGCATCTGAGCTTGGATTGAGATGTCGTTTGAATCACATTGGATTCCTTATGACAAACTCTTTGATCTAGTTAAGGTTTCATTGCAATTTGAGGAATTTTATTCTTTATCCATTAGGGATCCTCCTATTTCAACAAGAGTGTTTGCATTCATTTAAATTCATTTTTAGAGTGGATGTCTAGCTAATATACATAATTAGGAATAATTTTTGTTATAACCTTATTTTCCACTCCATTATAGTGAGAGAGACCCAAGTTCAACATACCTCAGTTGTTGGCAAGAAGGCATCCCCTTTCACCTTTTCTTTTACTTACATGTGTATTACAAGGGAGTTAGAACATGTTAAATGGGTGATATTACATAATTGAGTAACTTCTCATAATTTTTTTGTCACAATTTCATAATTATGAAATAATAATATTTCATAATCGAGATAATTGAGAAAAAAATTCTATATTTTGTCATTCCTAAGGAGATCAAATTGACCAACTTCCATAGTTTTTAATTCCCAAGGAGATCAACTCAATCTACTTGTCTATGAGTTGGTTAGGGGTGAATTAATGTGGAATTTTCCTAACTTATCTAGCCTATGGGTGTTCAAGTACATTTTCCCAGAGAGGGAAAAAGTCCTATATAAACTAGTCATGTAAAGGGGAAAGTAGATCTAGTGAGTTAGATATAGTGTGAGAGCTTTGTCCATTTGTTGAAGCTATCTTTGCTAGAGGTGGAGACCAGGATTACAAGTGGAGTCCTGGGCAGGACTCACGAAGCAACAACTCCTTATGATTGAGAAATTCAGATCACAATAGGTTTGATTGCTTTTTTGTATTTTCACTCACATATTTTTTTTCTCCTTATCTTTTACAGTCATTTGAGATAGGATTTTGGTGATAATTCAGACTTTGGTTATAATATAACCCTTTAGACTTTGGAAACGTAACAAATTAAACCTTGGATATTGATAATGTGCCACCATAATACAAATTTCAGACCATTGATAATAATAATAAAAAATCAACCCACCATATAATATGAATTCGACCTGAATAATGCAATTCATCCTTGACCTTGGTCCACTAGAGGGGGTATGGGGCAGACCTTCGCTGCACCACATGTCAGCCTTTGGTTGGGTTGTGCCACCCATTAAAAAAAATTGAATTTGAACTTAGGAGACAACCATTAAAAAATATTCCACCTTCAAAACTCTCTGAAGAATCCTGTAGTGACACTTGTCACCATGACATTGGGAAAAATGGAGGAAAACCCAAATTTTTGACCTTTGACCATGTTTGACCATTTTTTTTGAAAATTTACTTGTTTGACATGAAGATCAGCGAGCTCTAGCTTCCTCGTATGGTCTCCATTTTGAATGAAACGAATTGCACTGGATTCCTGGTGAAGGACTAGATCTGGTTGTTCTAGTTTGGTATGATGATGAGAACTTTTATTTTTTGAAAAAAAAATTCCCCCAATCTAGATTCCGATCATTGGACATGTAAGAAGAAGAAAGAGGGAATTCACTTTTCAAATTCTAGACCTTTTCTAAACCAAAATAAAGTAGAGGTTCGATTTTCAATTACATTCACTTATTTGGAAAAGTTCTAGCTACCAAAATTCCATATGCCAATCTACCTCCCAAGAAATCCATTTATTACACCACTGGTTAGTTTTTTGTCTTCCTATATTCTTTATCAACCTCTTCGAGTGATTCTTGAAATGTGGATACTTAAATCCTTCCTAAAAATTTGAGCTCTAAAACGAGAAGACATACAAGGGAATTTTAAGTCAATCCTCTACCCAATTATAAAAACGAAGTGAATATTTCTACATATTGATTTCTGTCCCATAAACTGTACAATATAGGTCAATTTTTTCCTTTAACTTATTTAAATATTGTTAGTGCACAATTTGTCAATGGTCTAATGAAATTTCACTGATAAAGGCATGATTATGCCAATCCATGTTGCATATTTCCATTAACAATGTTTACTTGTGTAAAACAATGTTGTCTCTGCTTTTATGTTATTTTGAGTTTGCTTTTAGTGCTGAAATTGGAATATATGATATTAATTTATGACTTGCAATTATAGTTGTTGAGATACTATTCTTTTTCTCTACTACATTGTTATTTCTAGTCCTCTGGGTGCTTTCTTCATATTTCTTTTTTTTTTACTAATTGAAGGGATTCATAATTCTATATTTTACCATATTGCTTGCTGGTTCCATGTAGATTTAATTGACATATAATAGGTGGTTTCTGTTTGTGGGATGTCTGTAAATTTTTTTGCACATCATATTTAATTTCTATAATGTGTAGCTCCCTAACATTCAGATAGAACCTTCATTGAAAAATGTGAGGGGGGTTTCAAATTCACATTGGATAACACCCTCCTTTGGGATAAAAAAGTTTAACAAACACAATAACAGAGAAACAATTAGTGACGTCACCAAAATATGTAGCCTCTTCAAGGTATCATATCCTCTCATCAAGGTCAAGAATCTATTCACCAAAAATGTCCTATGGAAATGATGGTTTAAGAAACAAAACCAGACAAAAACCTTCAGTGAGAACAAAAAAATCTAAAACTTCTTCAAGGTCTTCAATCTGCTCGTAAAGTTAAATTGTGTCTTGATCAAGTCCAACAACAAAGAAACATTCAGTGACAACACCAAAATCTACAACTTCTTCAACGTCTTCTAAACCATCTTCAAAGTCAATATTGTGTGCATCAAATTCCTCACCAAGGTCATCAATGGAGTCATCAAAACTACTATTTCAAACTTCAATGCCAAAAATAAGTCAAAATAATTCAATTCCTCCTCCAAAACCTTCTTCTCTGAGCAAATATAGCATCATGTCATCGAGAAATTCAGTAATTCCACAAGCAAATTCTATCAAAGTTAAAACAAATCCTGTTCATCCATATTTAATGCCTACTTTTTCAGGTGGAACACCTCCAAATTTAAGGACAACAATGCCATAAAATACAACTTTACCTAATAGGTGTAGAACTAGAACCCCCAACTTTGCATGATGTACAACTAAAGATCCTATGGTAAGCAGTGTGAGAAGAGCGTCATGGTCACTGAGTTGAGCAAGAGAAATAGTTTGGTATGACAACCTTACTTGTGATAGGTCTAGCTAGCAGACTACCAAACTACATGGTAATGGCATTCAAAATGTGAAAATTCCCATTTCACTTGGAAATAAGATGGTAGAGAAAGGTATAGATGAAAGGAGATATATATCTCAAAGTATCGTAAAGAAATCAAATAGTTATATCAATTCCACCATGCAACTCTAAGAGACATTGAATTGAATTTCATCTCAAGACAGGGCTTTGGGAGGACACTCTCAGAGCCAACCTTCGTTATGGCTTTGAAACACATGGTAAGTATTGACTCAGCAACCTTATTTGCATAATTTTTTCTAGCATGGACCTTAATGTCATAGCCTTATTTTTCCTAAAATGAATGCAAATTTCCTTGCAATTTGGCTTGCAACATTCATAATTCATGCTCATGGAACATGATTGTGTTGCAATTGTGATAACATCTGCTGTATGCAGAAGCTTTAATAAAAAATGATCAAAAATGACATTCTTTCTCTGTTTTTCTCAATATTTAAGGAAAATTACACCAAGTAGCTTCCAACCTCATATGACCATCATGTCAAACTCATCTCAAGATATTGTCCAAGTAAGAGCCACCAAAAGCAAGCAATCTAGTATACATGACTCTCCAATTTCAATTAGCAACAATGATAGTTCTATGTATGGTGCAAACATTGCTCCATATCCTCAATGGGGCATGCTTGATGACAATAATTTGGGGAGTGAGAGAGGTTATTAGTACGGTAGAATTAAATTCGAGGGAGATGGTTGGAGAAAAAATTGGTTGAAAAACGCATAATATGGAGAGAATAAATATGGTCAAACTCTCTTTTCTGACCAAGGAGTTGAAATATTATCTGATCCAATATATAATGCCATAAAAGCATACATTGGTAGTGAATATTATAAGAATAAAAATGTAAATGTGTACTAATGACAATTGTATCAATGAAGAAAAGAAAATATATCATCAAGAACCATTTGATTGGCCATAGTTGCACCATCCTACTATGTTTGTCA
This sequence comes from Pinus albicaulis, assembly GCA_034641835.2. NCBI lineage: Eukaryota > Viridiplantae > Streptophyta > Pinopsida > Pinales > Pinaceae > Pinus > Pinus albicaulis. The sequence goes on along the minus strand of CM076584.1, from coordinate 819,051,554 downwards.
TGAACTTGTGTACTGCACTGAGTTGTTTTATGGACACATCTGCAACCTCCCACTTCTAATGTAGTGCTTGAATTTTGGGTGTTTCCTTCAATGATAGAATTGCAACACAATTCTTATTAGTCTTTTGGGTCACTATTTTTAGAGCCAAAATAAAAATTGTGATTTAGCAGTTTCATGCACCTCTAGATGCAATTGAGTAGGTTCATGTACGAAATGTTCCACTAAATCACATAATTTTGAGAGGGTTCACCCTCATTTACCATTGTAAATAGATTCTTGCAGATTTAGATGGAATTCAAATTGCTAATATTATCCCATAGGAAATCCATACAGTCACATATCCACACCAAACATTTTTCCAAAAGACTTCTATTGAACCCCATTCCCAATACATCTTTCCAATAATAAAAACCCTAATAGGTGTCCCCTATTTCTACTACATACCTTTCCTAGAACCCCCAGTATAAATGCAATATATTGACTCTATTTTTCATAATTTTAATACCCCTTTATGAATGAATGTTCTGAGATAGTGGTCAACAAGGTGAATTACTTGTGCACAATGATTGGATATGTTTGTTATAAAAACCAGTTTTTTAACTTCAAGGAATCCACAGGAAATTGAAAAATATATAACTAATAAGGTTTTGTATAAGATCAAACTAAAATTCCACAAGATAGGAAATAATTTGTGCCATTTAGTTGCTACCCAGATAATAGATGACATCTGGCATAATACTACACATTTTGTGCTTAACATCATGAATATTGTTAGTAATGGGTAGTTAGTGTGCATCAATTTCAGTGTTCAATCATCATGAGGATCATGACATCATGTCCTACCATATATTTTTTCCTATTCATTTCTATATTTCTAATGTGATGGGTGTTTTATGGAAGAATATTTGAACATTATGAATCCTAGTTTCAATGTTGAAAGTTTTTTTTCTAATTCATTTTCAATATAAAATGCTTCCTTTAATCAATAAAATATATTACATGTTAGTAATGTCACAAAAAATGGTTCCCAGCTGAGAAGTCTCAACGATTGAAAAAATTCATGTGAAAATCCCTTGTATCTACAAAAAGTTTCCCAACAACATAAAGCCTATCAAAATTGACACATGGGCATAAATTTTAGAAGAAAAATTTCTTTAAATCTGCTTGAAATAAGAGGGGGAAAAACCAAAATTCTTTCCATAGAGACAGAAAAGCAGTGTTCATATATTTCCAAACAATTCTCGCCTTTAGAAATCAACAAAATTAGATTCATGACTTGGCCTTCTACTAGAATTTTGTGATTCCATAGAGAAAGCAGAGGGAGTATGAGAACCAATAAATTGTTTCCTTCTCATAGTGAAAAGAGATCTCCAAATATTCTTGCAATTGGCATAGATATTGCACATCCTACTAAATTTTTCATTTGAAAAAAAAATTGCATCTAAATATTGAAGTCTTGCATATGTAGTTTATTTGTTTTCCCAAATAAAAATTTGACCATCTTAGCCATTGTTAAAATCTAAACAAGAATTATTTCTTCTCTTACACACAAGAAATAGAATTCCAGCTCTAATAATCTATTGAGGTCTATGGAAGTTAATGGCCTAAGACACTTTGTAACCTAAGAGAGAAACCTGTTAGGAAATGGGTGAAGTTGGTATTACACACCCAATTGGATAACCTCGAGGATAAAACATTTCTCCCACTTTATTTGTTGGCATAACCTAGTAAGTGTTATTCACTAGCATGTATTTTGTAAAGGCCTTGACCTAGTTCCAATTCAACTCCATCCACTAGGTTGTAGAGGATTTCAAGCCTAATTTCATGAAAAGTAAGTTGGGTATGATCACATTGACCTGCTTGATGTTGTTGGAAATATGATGCAGAGTGTTGTCCTTGATGGCAACCCACTGAATGAAGATGAAGACATGCGACTGTTGACATGTGTTTTCCTTGATGGCAATCCACCTGATGAAGTTATGCTTGACTTGATGGACTTAGTAAATGATGTAAATCTGATGTGATATAATGTTTGATGCTGAGTGTTGTCCTTGAAAGGCAACCCATCTGATAAAGATGATGACAACTTACTTGATGAAGTTGTGCTTGATAGAATATGTTCTTGATGAAGGAAATCTAATGTATCTACAGTGAGTACAGAAGGCAATGAAGAAAGGATTTCAGCATGTGCTAGATTCTATGATGAAAAAGAGTATGTCTCTAGGTATACGCGGATTGGACTAGGGGAAGTCGCGTATGCACGCGGAAAAGAACGTGCCAAGTCGCGTATGGGCTAAAGCGCTCAAAAAGTGCAAAACCAAGGGTAACCACCATGGTATTGACCCATGGTATTGGGTAATGATCTGCCTAATTGACCCCGTCCAGGTAGTTTTGGGCTCATGGTATTGTTTTTGCCCATGGTATTGAAAAAGGGGCTCATGGTATTGAAAAAGGATAAACCTATATAAGGAGAACAAATTCATTGTGCATAACATGAGTGTGGGTGCAAGATGTCTAAGCTTGAATGAATACTTCTCTCTGAAGTATATCTGAATGGAAAGGGTTACACTTGAATGATAAATCTGAATATATGATGCACCAATGATGAAGAAGGGGATCTAGATATGAATTGCTCTTGTATTTGCTAGATCTGATTATGGAAGGCTTAGATCTGTGATGAGGCGAGCATTTAGGCGAACATCTGTCTGAAGCAAAAGGGTAGATCTGAACTGAATATCTGATCTGATGAAGTATGCTGCTCTGTAATGATTGAAGATCTATACGCTACTTTGCCGCGGAGGAAGCGCGTATATACGCGGCTTCAGCGAAGAGAAAGCACGTATGCGCAATAAAATATACACTGAGGTATACGCTGGTTTGTGTGGACGGAAGCGCGTATATACGCGACATCAGTAAAGGGAAAGCGCGTATGCAAACTAGGGTTTGCTGAAGCAAGGGGTATGAAATATCTTATCTGTTCTGCTGTGTTTCTGCTATCTGATCTGTGTTGATAAGTATCTGTTGGTGATGTATGTTTGTGCTTAAAAGTATGGAAAGGGTCCAGTTTGAAAATATGATGAAACATGGCCTGCAAATGTTGTTCTATGGAAGTTGTTGGATCCAGTGTGAAAATTGATGAAACGTGGTCCAAGGTGGTGCTGAGGGTTGTAGCCTTCAGTCAGGGGGTTGTAGCTCCCTTCCAGGTGAGGCTGGTAAACGAGATCGAGGGGTCGTAGCTCCCTTCCAGGAGAGGCTGGTAAACGAGTCAGGGGGTCGTAGCTCCCTTCCAGGAGAGGCTGGTAAACGAGCGCAGGTGGGTGCCTGCGTGCTGGTCAAGTCTGCGCCAGGACATATGTTGTAAGATGTTTTCTCTATAATAAAATATTGAAGGCTGAGCAACTGCAGCGGTGGTTTTCTCCCGACTTGGGTTTCCACCTAAAAATCCTGGTGTTCATGTGTGATGCTTTGTGTGATGGTTTATTTTGTTCTTACTGCACATGTTTACTGTTTATAGAACATCTAATAAATGAATGATGGAATTATGTAAGTGAAGAACTAATGGCATAATTAGATCTCTGGGTATACGCGAGTTTCATGAAGGATATCCGCGTGTATACGCTAGTTGGCTTCAGCAAAGTAGCATATGGGTTTTAGAGCATGAAGGAGTAAAAAGTTTGAATATGCTGTAAATACTGATTCACCCCCCCCCCCCCCCTCTCGGTATTTTTCCCAACAATTGGTATCAGAGGAGGTCCTTGTGCAGAAGCTTGATCGCTTAAAGGAGATCCGTCACAATGGGAAGTCAAGAAGGAGTAATGTCTATAAAGCCACCTCTATTCAATGGAAGCAATCTGATATTCTGGAAGGTACGTACAAAAGCATATATGCAAAGTCTTGGTGCAGATGTATGGGCAATCGTGGAAGAAGGTTATCAATACCCGGCAAGTATTCCTACTGATGCAGCAGAAAGGAAGAAGTATGAAACCAATGCCAAAGCAGTAAATGTCTTGCTAGGAAGCATGTCTGAATCAGAATTTTCTAAAGTGATGCAGCTTCATTCAGCAAAAGAAATATGGGACAAAATCATTCTGAGCTATGAAGGAGACACAAAGGTAAAAAGTGCAAAACTCGAAACTCTTAGAATTGAATATGAAAATTTGAAGATGCATAGTGATGAGAGTGTTGCCAGTTTCTTTCTTCGTCTGGATGATATTGTAAATCGAATGAGAAATTTAGGTGAAACCATAACTGATACTACTCTGGTGGAAAAGGTCTTAAGATCCTTGACTTCAAAATTTGACTCTAAAGTTTCAGCTATTGAAGAAAGGCAAGATCTGCAATCGCTTACTATTGTTTAATTACATGGTACTCTGACTGCTTTTGAAATGAGACAAGGAGGTCCTTCTCAAATATGAGAAGCTGCTTTTAAGGCATCTACAAAAGGAAAGGAAAAGGAGGTTGTCAAAGAATCCGGCTATGTATCCGATGAAGAAGAAGCAAATTTCGTGAGAAAGCTCCAACTAGGTACTGGAAGATTCAAAGGTAAGCTTCCCTTCAAATGTTTTGAGTGTGGTAAAGTTGGTCATTATGTTGCAAAATGTCCTTATAAAAGAAAAGAAGTAGTAAGAAGGAATAATAACCGATCTAGCTCTAAGAAAAGTTACTATGCTAATGAAGATAGTGATGAGTCATCTAATAGTGAGGAAGAATGTGAAGAAGATCTTAGACTTCTCATGGCATTTGAACAAAAAGAAGAAAAGGATACTTTTATGGATGCTCTAGAGGAAAACGATTTTCTTGAAGAAAATAATCAACTCAAACTACGCTTAGAAGAACAAAATATAATCAGAGAGACCATTGAAAAGCAGCTTGAAGAAGCAAAGAAACATATTGAAAAACTAGAATGTGAAGTGGTAAGTCAAAGAAAAGAAGTTGAGAAAGCAAAAACCTTGAATCTTAGATTTGATAAAGGATCTGAAACCTTAGATGAGATCATCAAGGTACAACGTTCTCCTCTTATAAAGACAGGTCTTGGATATACCGGAGAATCTTCTCAAACTTCAGCACCAAACTATCTAAAAGCAGTTACAGGTGGTTTACATCATTCAACCACTCAGCAAGGGAATAAAGGATCTCTACAGGGAAAGCAGGACCATCTCAATTCAAGGAACACTAACGGGGATAGCTTTCAAAGACACTACAACCAACGGGTAAAATCAAATAGAAGATTCCATGATCGCAGAAATTTCTACTTCAATGGGCAATGTTTCACTTGTCACAATTTTGGTCATAAATCTTTTCAATGTGTTGCATATAAAACCATCATGACAAGAGAAGCAAGAAAGAAAAGGTTGGATACTGAACCAAAGAAGAATACCTATAACAATTTTTCTCCTCTTCAAAGTGAAGTTGAATGCACTTATTGTAATAACTTTGGCCATGAAGAATCTGAATGCAGGAACAAGATCCAACCAAAAGAACATGCTCCCTCAAGCTCTAAAATATGGAAAAAGAAAGAACCACCAGTTGAAAATTGTGGGATAGCATTATTTGCGGAAGGTGAAGAAAATCAATGGTACATCGATAGTGGGTGCTCAAGACACATGACAGGTGACAAAAGAAAACTTCATACTTATAATGCTCTAGAAAAGGAAAAGAAAGTTACATTTGGAAATGATACTCCTGCTGTAATTAAAGGAAAAGCGTCAGTATTTCTAAAAGAAAAAGTGAAGGCTAAAGATGTCATGTATGTGGATGGATTAAGGCATAACCTGTTAAGTGTTAGTCAAATGTGTGATCAAGGAGCAGAAGTGGTCTTCAGTTCCAAAGAATGTGTGGTTCGTGATCTTGATACGGGTAAAATCATTATAAAAGGAAAAAGAAATCCAAGCAACCTGTATGTACTAAACGGCATAGATCAATGTTACTTGAGCAAGTCTTCAGAAAATTGGCTATGGCATAGAAGGCTGGGGCATCTGAGTTTCTCTCAAATCAAAAAAGAAAGCAGACTTCAAGCTGTTCGTGATCTTCCCAAGGTCAATCTTCCAGAAAGTACCATATGCAAATCTTGTCAATTTGGTAAGCAGACCAGAGTACGATTTAATGCTAAAGAAGGATCATCAAGTAAGCCTCTTGAACTCATTCATACTGATATCTGTGGACCTATGAGGAAAAATTCATTACGTGGGGATGAATACTATATCTTATTTATTGATGACTACTCTAGAATGTGTTGGATCGGGTTCATTAAACACAAAGATCAAGCACTTGAAAAATTCCAGAGCTTCAAAGCATTGGCAGAAAATGAATTAGATCTAAAAATCAAGTGTCTTAGATCTGATCGAGGAGGAGAATATTCATCAAATGAATTCTTTGATTTTTGTGAACAACATGGAATTAAAAGACAGTTCTCTGTAGCAGGCACTCCACAACAAAATGGTGTAGCAGAAAGAATGAATAGAACAATTGTTCAAATGGCTAGAGCTATGCTTGCTGATTCTGATGTTCCTGACATGTTCTGGAGTGAAGCAGCACATACAGCAGTTAACATCCTCAATAAGGCTCATGTTCGGGTAAATAGTGACAAAACTCCATATGAACTCTGGTATGGAAATTCTCCCACTGTGAGGCATTTTAAGGTTTTTGGAAGTAAATGCTTTATCAAAAATAATGATGAAAAGCTTGGCAAATTTGAACCTAGATCAGATGAAGGGATATTTCTTGGTTACTCATCATCAAGCAAAGCATTCACATGTTACAATAAAAGGCTTCGAAAGGTTGTTGAATGTATTGATGTTGTTATTGATGAGTCTCCTGCAGCTCCTAAAGAAGAAAAACAAACAACAAAAGAAGATGATGGCGACATATGGCCTTCTACATCAGATAGCAATGATATAGACAGTGGATCCAATGAAGAACCTGAAGATGATCTATCTGAAAAAGCTCCATCGAGATATGTTCAAAAGAATCATCCTGAATCTCAAATTTTGGGTGACAAGGAATCTGGTGTACGAACAAGGAGAACTCTTGTAGGATCTTCTAATCATTTGGCACTCATATCCACAATTGAACCACACAATGTCAATGAAGCTAGCAAATATGAATGTTGGAGGCAAGCCATGGATGAAGAACTTGTTCAAATTGAAAAGAATGACACTTGGGATTTGGTTCCAAGACCTCATGATAAAAATGCCATTGGAACTAAATGGATTTTCAAGAACAAGTTAAATGAGAATGGGGATGTTGTAAGAAACAAAGCTAGACTGGTTTGCAAAGGGTATACTCAACAAGAAGGTATAGACTTTGAAGAAACTTTTGCTCCTGTAGCTAGACTTGAAGCCATAAGAATGTTTCTTGTTTTTTCAAGTTATCAACAAATCAAAGTTTATCAAATGGATGTTAAATCTGCTTTTCTTAATGGTGATCTAAAAGAAGAAGTATATATAGAACAACCGGAAGGATTCATTTTGGGAAATGATGCAAATCTTGTTTGTAGACTTAAAAAGGCTCTATATGGTCTCAAACAAGCTCCAAGAGCTTGGTATTATCGTCTTGACAAATATCTTCATCAGCAAGGTTTTTCAAAAGGATCTGCTGATAGTAACTTGTACACAAAAATTGAAAATGATAAACTATTGATTGTGGTTGTATATGTTGATGACATCATTTTTGGGAGCAACGAAGAATCTTTGAGTCAAAAATTTTCTTCTGTCATGCAGCAAGAATTTGAAATGTCTTTACTTGGGGAACTAACATTCTTTCTTGGCTTGCAAGTGCACCAAACGGCAAATGGTATTTTTTTATCTCAAGCAAAATATCTTAAGCAAATTCTGAAGAATTATGGCATGGAAGAATGCAAACCTATAAGTACACCAATGATAACCGGATGCAGTCTCAGTTCTAATGATGATTCTCCCACAGTGAATCAACCAGAGTATAGATCGATGATAGGAAGTTTACTTTATCTCACTGGGACTAGACCAGACATTATGCATGTTGTTGGGATTGTTGGACGATTCCAAGCTAATCCAAAAGAGTCTCATCTTCAGGCTGTTAAAAGAATATTCAAATATCTTCGAGGAACTCAAGACTTTGGTCTATGGTATCCAAGGAATGCTGATCTTACTCTTCATGCTTACACTGATGCAGATTGGGCTGGAAGTGTTGATGATCGGAAAAGCACTAGTGGTGGTGCATTCTACATGGGGCCCCGGTTAGTTTCTTGGTTTAGCAAGAAGCAAAATTCTATTGCCTTATCAACAGCTGAAGCAGAGTATGTAGCTGCCGCATCTTGTTGCACTCAACTCCTTTGGATGATGCAAACCTTACAAGATTTTCAAATCAAATGTACTCCTCCTGTCCCCATTAAGTGTGACAATACAAGTGCCATCAGTATTTCAAAGAATCCTATTATGCATTCAAAGACCAAGCACATTCCCATCAAGTATCACTTCTTACGTGAACAAGTGCTTGAGAAAACGGTGAAGTTGGAGTATGTTCCCTCCAAAGAACAAGTTGCTGATATTTTTACCAAACCTCTGCCCAGGGAAGCGTTCGAGTATCTAAGACAGAAGCTGGGAGTATTCTCTGCCAGTCAAAAGAACAAATCTGCATAAATTTAGAATATGGCTTGGGATACGCAGGTTTCCTGAAACACAGTCGCGTATATACGCTATTTCCTGCAAAGAAAACCGCGTATGACTGATTGCTGACAATTTTTGGTTGGTTCAGCTCTCTTCAGCACAGCTGCAGTGCTGTTTGGTATCTCTGATACTGTTTGGTATCTCTGGTGGTGTTCCAGTTCTCATAATTTTGTTTCTAATGTTTTGATGAAGATGCCTTGATGATTTGTTGGTGGAAGTTTTCAGGATGCACAAACTAAGGGGGAGCCTTATTCATTTGGAAAGATTGCTTGGTTGCACAGATTCAGGGGGAGCATTAGCTTTGCTGAGTATAATGCAGTGTTGGCATTATGATGGTTCTGAAATATGTTCTCTTTCTTGAGGACTTTCTGGTGTTGGTCTTAAATGGTCATCTTTGTAATTTGTTGAAAAGGTCTTGTTGAGACTCATGTTGTAAAATTGTAATATTCAGTCATGTAAGGACTTGTCAATTTTGTAAACCCACTTGGTTGGGTAGCTGAGTCAAATTTGTAAACCCACTTGGTTGGGTAGTTGAGTCTCATATGTTAATCCACTTGGATGGATATTTGATGTAAGTATGAGTCTTTGGTGATAGGAAGTTCATAGAGTCATGTACTTCATTGACAAATATGTTTGAAGATTCAGCATGAACTCGGGGGGAGCTTGGCCACTTCAGCACATATCAGATCTGCAGAATGTTTCTTCCACATAAGGAGGAGAATGTTGGTTTTTGATCCGCCCTTTGCCCTTGATGTCAAAGGGGGAGAGTGACATGGTGTTTGAATGAAGAGAAGATAATGATGTCAAATATTTGGGAGAGTGACATTTTTGGGAGAGTGACATGGTATCTATCTGCTATGGTAACCAAACACCATTGTGGTTGCCATCAAGTCCAAAGGGGGAGATTGTTGGAAATATGATGCAGAGTGTTGTCCTTGATGGCAACCCACTAAATGAAGATGAAGACATGCGACTGTTGACATGTGTTGTCCTTGATGGCAATCCACCTGATGAAGTTATGCTTGACTTGATGGACTTAGTAAATGATGTAAATATGATGTGATATAATGTTTGTTGACAATATGATGCTGAGTGTTGTCCTTGAAAGGTAACCCATCTGATAAAGATGATGACAACTTACTTGATGAAGTTGTGCTTGATAGAATATGTTCTTGATGAAGGAAATCTGATGTATCTACAGTGAGTACAGAAGGCAATGAAGAAAGGATTTCAACATGTGCTAGATTCTATGATGAAAAAGAGTATGTCTCTAGGTATACGCGGATTGGCCTAGGGGAAGTCGCGTATGCACGCGGAAAAGAACGTGCCAAGTCGCGTATGGGATAAAGCGCTCAAAAAGTGCAAAACCAAGGGTAACCACCATGGTATTGACCCATGGTATTGGGTAATGATCCGCCTAATTGACCCCGTCCAGGTAGTTTTGGGCTCATGGTATTGTTTTGACCCATGGTATTGAAAAAGGGGCTCATGGTATTGAAAAAGGATAAACCTATATAAAATTAATTCATTGTACGAACATGAGTGTTATCACTCGGGTTTTCCTAGAAGTTGTGTAAGAGGAAAGTATACCCGAGGTAACCACAAACCAACCTTTTAGATGCAGAATCTAGCCAATCTGCATCCAGAGAGGGCTCTCTCTTTATGATTTATCTTTGTTCTTGGAAGGTTTTAGGCTAGTTATAGATTCAAAGTTTGTTTTGAGAAAATGGTGGAATCCACAAACTAAGGGCAAGGTTGAGGGCTTTCAGTCCATTGGGCTATGGAGTCTAAGGATGGCTTTACTGGATTTCTTTTCTAAACACAAGATGGTATTACGGGGCAAGATAGCTAGACAGAGAACAATCCTTAAAATTTAAAGTGGATGGATGGTCTTGAAGGGATGAAAGGCAGCTAAGAATCTTTCACCATATTCAAGAGAAAGAAGAGAAATGACTACAAACAAAGAGCAATGAAGGATTCTTTGTTACAGTAATCAACAATGTTTAAATCAGCAAAACATGAGCAATTAAGAATTCATGCTTATAACTAATCCAGAAGAAAACATCAAGAATAATCACATTTGAAAACAGAGTACAATTAAGCAAATTCTGTTTCAATCCTTTATGTAAACTATTCAGAAACGGATATGATGATAGCATAAACTAATATAAAATTTAAACACAAAGGTTGGAAAACTTATTGAACTGAAGTCCAACACATGAATCCTGCAACAAGTCCAGTGCTTCAAAACGTCATCCAGTAAGCCACAAGTAAATTTGTCCAAAAGCTTTTTATTCCGAAAACCTCAATGTTACAGCAGAGTAATAGAATCCACCCTTCAACACTCTCTTTGAGGGCTTATTTATACAAAAATAATCCTAACAATCTTACTCTATCCTAACCAATATTTCAGGCTGACTTAAAGCATATTTACAAACAAACAAGAGACACATGGTCTCGTAAATAGAATAATGAATAACAGTTGATGTGTTGTTCCTTTCTTCATGGACGTGCTAAGGATAAGTGCTTATAATAAGGCTCTGTGCTGTCCTTTGCGTATTCCTTTGACTTGTTGAATACTCTTTCTTCTTACGGATACTCTTTAACCTTTCATCTGATACTCTTTCATCTGCTTTTCTGTTTTTTTACCATTTACTCAATAGTAAAGATAAACTTTTATCCTGAAAACATTTTTTTACAAAATTTCCAGCATTTCCTTCCACCACTGATCATCTGGTATCATTGTTCTTCTGAGCTTCCTTAAAGTTTCATCGGCTTCAGTAAGTTTATAAAAAGTGGGCTCGTTCGGAAATAGATATTTTAATTCATGCTCCAGATGAAATAGATTCCTCACTTTTTCATAAATACTCTTCCCAGTTGGTAATGCAGGTTCTGATGAGCTAGTAGAACCTATATTAGTAGAACCTATCGCCGTATTTTTAGCATGAGCTTTGATTCTTTTCTCATAGGTTTCTAAGTCTACTATTTGATCCTCTGTGAGCATGGGACTTGGCAAATCATTGTCCAACAGAGCTTGAAACTTTTCTCTGAAAACGTTGATGTCGACCAAAATATCAGTACACTTTCTTTCTAGATTTTGCATGAAAGTCCTCTTGGTGAAAATTCTCTTTGCTTCCAAAACTACACCTGTTCTGTCATCAATTCCTAACAATGCTAGCTGTTGTTTTGTTCTGGAATTCAAAAACTGAATGAGCCGCTGGGCCAGCTCTGGCTTGCCTCTTAATTCATGTCTAGTTTTATTTATTTCCTCTTGTGCTATCTTGACTAACTCATTCTGCTCAAAAATAGCTTGGATGGAAGGCCAAATATCTCTTATTAAGTTAATGATGTTGTCCCAAAGAATATCATTTATTTCGTTTAGAGGCTTTTCCAGTGAAAGATCTTTTTGCAAAGCCTCAACCAATTTCTCCAATCTTTTTATTTCCCTGAGGTTGTCAGCAGCTGTCTTTTTGGATGTGTCATATTTTCCCTCCAGTTTTGTTAATTGTAATTTTGTTTCTTGGAGTTCTGTGACCTTTAGCTGCAAACTCTCCATTTGTTTAATTAAATCCTCAGAATTAGAAATGTTCACCGGAGAAGGTTGTTCCTGCTGTCCTGTAGTTGTAGTACCTGTTGCTGAAGCCTGCTTGAGAATTTCCTGTTCCTGCAACGCTTTTTCCAACTCCTTCTCTGTTTCATTTAGTCGCTCTGTCAAATTCAAGAGCAAATCCATCATTTCTTCTTGTGAATTTCCTTTTATTACTTCCTGTGTCTGGGGGTGCCTTGAGGCTGGTATTTTCAGCTGTTTTCTGAGTGCAGCTATATCATCCTCTTTCTTTTTTATCAGTGCCTCAATACCTTTAGTGTCTTTGGGATTGTGACCCAAACCAATGATGATCTCTTCTAGAGACTTTATTCTATTGTCCTTGGCATGTGAGGAGGCCCTTTCAATCTTCAATGTTGCAGTAGTATTATTCAAGGAATCTTGTAGTGTTAAAGCTGCCATGGCTTTGTTGGTGAGAGTAGAATAAACCATTTCCCCTGTTTGTCTATGAAGCTCTATCTGATCCAAGGGATGGATATCTTTTGCTAAAACTTCAAAATTTGTTCTGATGTAATCTGTTGTTGAAGTTGGCTTTGGCACCTTTGCTTTGAAGTGACTCATTTGCATTTTACCTTGTGACAGATCAAATGCTGACATCAACCTTTGCTGATTGTGAGGAGCCATTTTCATATACTGATCGTAGACCTTCATTTTCAATGGTTCATTCTTTGTTTTGATATTAATGAAGGTTTTCTTAATGTCTCCAGTATTTGTCTTTGGCGGTCTGAAAGAAGATACTTCAGTGCTCAACTGCTTTTGTATCCCTTTCTGGCTTATGTTTGTCTCACTTGCTGTACCTGTTTGCTGACTATCCTCCCTACCATCATCAAATACCTCATCTATAATCTCTACATATGGAGGTGGATCAGACTTGTGTTTTTTGGCTTGATAAACTTGTGGGGCTCCTTTTGAAGGTGTGGTATCTGGAGCTGGCCTCTTTTTCCCTATTTCCACATTCGGTGGAGTTTGCATCTCTGGAACTTGGATTTGCTTTGCTGGTGTTTGAGAAGCCTGAGATTGTTCTGGTGCTTTGGAACTCTGTGATTTTTCTGCCATGACCAGGGTTTCAATGACCTGAACTATAGGTTCTTTTCCTTTACCCTTGGGCTCTGCTGCTACTGATGGGCTGTCTTTCTGTATAGCTTGTTGTAGAGTAGCTGCTGAAGATGTGCCAATGTATGGTACCTGCATTTGATCATATGTTTCTAGGTCAAATTTCTTCTCAACATCTTTCATAAGTTTATTCAATTTGGCAGCTCCACTTCCCTCTTCAACAAGTGTTCCTTTAACCCATTCATCTTGATTTGCATACTGTTCTATGTCAGGAATTTTGTGATGTATATAAGGAGATGACTTATTTTTTAACCTTCTTTCACAAATGAAACCAAAGGGGTCATAAGGGACCCAACGGAAAGATGTCTGGAATTTTTTCTCTAATATAAGTTCTGCATCTCTCTCAGCTTCTCTCGAATTGCAAATGAAAGGACCTAACTGGCTTTTGATCCTTAACTGTGCTTTCTTCTTTACATTGCAGAAATGGATTACATCTGAGTTATTCATCTGTCTAAAGTATTCCAAAGCAAAAATTCTCATTGGTACATATCTAGGTAACTTGAATGGAGGTAATTCACATCCATAAATCCTGATGACTGTATGGTTTTGGTATAAGTACCAATCCCCAACTTTATAACTCTTTGACAATTGCAGGGTCTTTCTAATCTCAGTACTAAGCCTGGGGGGAGAAACTCCTGTTAACAAGGTTGTAGCAGGATGCACAAACTGATCAATGAATTCTGAATAAGAGTAGGGAGAATCAGAGGACAAATGAATGATGGGGGACCAAAAAATAACAGACCTGGGATTACCTTTAGCATCGATTTTCTGAACAGGGAAAGGGAATCTGTCTGAGTGATAGAAAATTATGAGATGATAGATAACTGAGGAGTACTTGAAAACCTTTTCATCATCTAGCCTTAAAAATTGATCATGAATTTTGTTGGCAATGAAGGAAGCATAATCATACTTAATCTCAGGAGGCTGCCCAGGGGTAAAGATAGATAGCAAAGCCAGAGTTATCTCATCTACATACTCATTGGTATTGAATCCTAAGACAAAGGATATTACATTCACAATAAGCCTTCCCAATTTATTGAAAAAGTAAAAACCATAGGGGGGAGTCCCTTTTGGATGATGCTCAGGTAACATGAAATACTGACACATTGCTTTCAATTTCTCTGGAGTTAACAGTCTGGTTTTCTCAATCAACCCTTCCATGGATAGAGGTGCTAATTCTTGTTCTGGCTCAAATTGTAACATAGCATTGATAGCTTGAGGTGTTATAGGGAACAAAACACTTTGATCAGGAGCTAATACAGCTCTTTGTGTGGGATCATAATTTGCATGACAGTAATGAATGATTTCGGGGAAAACGTGAACTGTAGGAATAAAATACCTTGGGAGATTGGATTCCCACAACCCTATAAGATCTTGCCCCTTTGAGTGTTCGTCTCTGCAGCGACAGAAGCTCAAACGGGGACTTTCATCAAAATGCAGGTCTTTTATTTGGAAGTCTTCATCTATGAGAGGCAAGTAGTCTAAATCTCGGTGAGGAGCATTCAAAGGAGTGACATTTAGAGCAGTTGGGGCCTCCATTTTGGTTCTTGTGGATTCAAAATGGAGGTTTCAGTTTTTCTTGCAGACCGGACGGGATATCTGACAAAAGAGGAAATTGGAACAAATTGCAGGTTTGGGAAGCAAATTCACAGGTTTTAAATCTTCAATGAGGACTCAGAGAGGACTTTTGACCACTTTTTCAGAGAAAAAACACGGGAAACTAAGCTTAACTTGCAGTCGGGGCGCGGAATGATAAATACCTGTTTTTTAATGGAAACTGGTTCTTCAACAGGTAATGAACAATGGCGGGGACGTTCTTCAATACTGGCGCAGCGGAATTTCTGAGTAATTTGGTGTATTTGCAGTGAAATTTGAAAATTGCAGCGGGAGCTTAGTCTCTTTCGGAAACTAAAAATGACTGAAAAAACGCGAAAAATGGCTTAAAAACAAGTCAAAAGGGTTTTTGTCGTTTTCGAGGTGATGACGTCATTCGGGCGTACGGGGTGACGTAAGGAAGTGGGACCGGCGGTATGCGGTAAGCGGTAAGCGGTAAGCCCGCACCGCTTATGGACGAGGGCGGTAAAAGTCGCAATGGCAGCGGTTCCACAGGACGCTTGCCACGTGGAATGCTGAATAGTCAAAAACCGCCCACTCCCCGCTGGCTAAATAACTCACACGGGATGGGCAGCGGGATTGATCAGGGCCGTTGATCAACGGAGGGATGATCCGACGGTTGAAAGGGATGGGAACTTGTGCGACTTCAAAGGTGGGCCCGTCGGGGTTTTAAACAGGTTTTAATGTGATATTTGATTACCCCGGGGAGAAGTTAATAGGTGGGAATGGTTGTTAATTAGTCCAAATGATCAATTAACCCCATGGAATTATGAAATTGGTTTGCGGCGGTAGTTTGGCCAGGTGGAATGCTACGTGGACGGAACATTATGGCACATTAATCCGTCGCATTTTATTCTTTGTTTTTGGTGTTAAACACATATATTACGTGTCTAACGCTTTTTTACATATATTTTATTATACGATGAATTAATTAAAACACAACTAATTCACCATAGGGCGGGGATGATATATAAGGCTATATTTTTAACCAAAGGGCTTTATAAAGCGGGATATTTATTTTAAAATGTGCGGGAATATATACTTTGGTAAAACATTATAATAAGAGGGTTTTTGGGGATATTTATTAGAAAGGGGAGTTATATACTTAGGAAAAGGGATTCCACTAGGGATTTAATATAATAGAGTTAAATGTTAATATGATAAAGGACAAGGAAAATCAAAACATCTTTGTACATCTAAGAAAGTGATAACTTATGAAGTAAATTGCAACATTTTATCTTCAACACTTAAACTTAGAATAACAAGTTATTTTGAGGAATTTCTTATGGAATTTTGCATCAGTTTCCTAAGTAAAATAGGATTTTACTTAGGAAAAAGTTAAAGATGGAAGATAACAATGATGAATTATTTCAAGTGCTTAGGTCTTTTTGATCATTAGGCCGAGGGTCCGGTCCCTCCAGAAGTCAAGGAAATGCCTTGAGCCCCTTTGATCTCCAATTACCTTAGTACTTTTGGGGGAAATTAGTAAAACTCTTGAGGGGGAAAAATGATGAGGGAGGTTAATGAATTTGACTTTGCTTGCTGTGATTTTCCAGTGTATTTCCTGCTTCAGTACTTGTGATGAAAGTAAATGATTAACCAACATGTAGCAGCACCATTCATCAGATAACACTTTGTAGCACCATCTACCTACCCTATCTACTTAACACTACCATTTTGTCTTCTTTATTAGGGTGCATTTAGACTTTTAAACCCTTTTTAAATATTTTCTTTACATGATAAATCTATCTATTTCTACCCTTATTACATCAAACAAGGTCAAAATGCATTGGCTTCTTTTATTAACTCTACCTATCTACCTATCTGCCAAGATTAAACTGTTTGGTCAGATATTTATTCTCTATTCTACAACATAAAATTGAAAAATGAACGAGTCAAGTTTAAACAGTTTGACTCTTCATGAATTGTAGCAAAAGTTTTGACAAGCTGCACACAATTTTGTTTATTTACAAAAAATGAAATAGTAGTGGCATTTGGACTTGCACACTTTCCTTAGCCTTTGTTTTTGTTTGGGGTTCATTTCTTTCACTTTTTTGATCATTTTATTATTTTTACCCTTTGATTTTCTTTTTAGGGTATACCCTCTTCACATTTTTTAAAATTTTTTGATTTTTTGATTTTTCAAGAATATGGAACACCTTTGCTCCAAGTAAGAAGGTTTGAACCCATATTCCACACTTCCATTAAGACAATCATGAAAGATGAAACCTATTGGTATAGGAGACAATGAGTGTGGGTGCGATGTATGCAGGCTTGAATGGGCACTTCTCTCTGAAGTATTTCTGAATGGAAAGGGTTACACTTGAATGATAAATCTGAATGTATGATGCACCAATAATGAAGAAGGGGATCTAGATCTGAATTGCTCTTGTATTTGCTAGATCTGATTATGGAAGGCTTAGATCTGTGATGAGGCGAGCATCTAGGTGAACATCTGTCTGAAGCAAAAGGGTAGATCTGAACTGAATATCTGATCTGATGAAGTATGCTGCTCTGTAATGATTGAAGATCTATACGCTACTTCGCCGCGGAGGAAGCGCGTATATACGCGGCTTGAGCGAAGAGAAAGCGCGTATGCGCAATAAAATATACACTGAGGTATACGCTGGTTTGTGTGGACGGAAGCGCGTATATACGCGACATCAGTGAAGTGAAAGCGCGTATGCAAACTAGGGTTTGCTGAAGCAAAGGGTATGAAATATCTTATCTGTTCTGCTGTGTTTCTGCTATCTGATCTGTGTTGTTAAGTATCTGTTGGTGATGTATGTTTGTGCTTAAAAGTTTGGAAAGGGTCCAGTCTGGAAATATGATGAAACGTGGCCTGCAAGTGTTGTTCTATTGAAGTTGTTGGATCCAGTGTGAAAATTGATGAAACGTGGTCCAAGGTGGTGCTGAGGGTTGTAGCCTTCAGTCAGGGGGTCGTAGCTCCCTTCCAGGTGAGGCTGGTAAACGAGAGCAGGGGGTCATAGCTCCCTTCCAAGAGAGGCTGGTAAACGAGTCAGGGGGTTGGAGCTCCCTTCCAGGAGAGGCTGGTAAACGAGCGCAGGTGGGTGCCTGCGTGCTGGTCAAGTCTGCGCCAGCACATATGTTGTAAGATGTTTTCTCTATAATAAAATTGAAGGCTGAGCAACTGCAGCGGTGGTTTTCTCCCGATTTGGGTTTCCACCTAAAAATCCTGGTGTTCATGTGTGATGCTTTGTGTGATGGTTTATTCTGTTATTACTGCACCTGTTTACTGTTTATTGAACATCTGATGAATGAATGATGGAATAATATAAGTAAAGATTTAATGACAGATCTAGATCTCTATGTATACGCTAGTTTCATAAAGGGGATCCGCGTATATACGCTAGTTGACTGAAGGAAAGTAGCGTATGGGTTTTAAGGAATGAAAAAGTAAAAAGTTTTGATTATGCAGTAAATACTGATTCACCCCCCCCCCCTCTCGGTATTTTCCCAGAAACAATGACATGTGTCTATGAAGATTAACTACCTTGAACTATTTTTCTGCGTAGGGAAAGAGACACATTCCCATGTCTGAGCATGAAAACATTCTTTGATATTGTTAATGCCTCTAGTGTTTAATTCTACAAGTTCTATAGGTAGAGTTTGTAAAGGGCCAGGTATCCTTTGGTCTCATCTTTTATGAAAGGTGACATATCTAGTAAATTTCCCTACAATCAATCTCTGGAATGGATCTAAATAGAATTTCTTCATTTTAATATCCATAAAACAAAAAAACTTTAAGGTAAACTATGTACATGTGTCATTTCTCCCACAAACTAAAGGCTTCCTTTAATATCCATAAAACACAACCAATTTAAGGTAAACTGTGTACATGTGTCCTTTCTCCCACAAACTAAAGGCTTCCTCCCATTAATTTTTTATTTGAACTCTACCATAAACTTTTAAAGTCAAACTTTAAGATAAACAATGCACATGTCATTTACCTCATGATCATGTGTCATTTTTCTCATGCATTTGCAATAAATGTCGATTTAATATATATATTTTTATTGAATTTGTTTTTTTTTCAGGGATAAGAAAACCATTAAATATGGTTGAAAAATGGAAATTATGCATAGAAGTTTCTTGATATCCCAATCCATGGAAAGCAGTGATTACATATGTGCTTTCCAATATTGCTACTAGCAAAGTTGTCCAAAGGAAAATGAATATACCGAGAAGAACAAAAAACAACGAGGCATATTATATTGGATTGATAGAAGGCTTGGGAACAACGATGAAGTATGGATCAAATGGAATTGTAGTTTTCCCAATTCTGAACTTGTGTGCAACCAGATGAATGGCATGTGCCAAGTTAAAAAGGAGAGGCTAAAAGAACTGCATGGAATAGAAAACAATATTGTTATCCAATTTCAATTTTTTAGTATAAGGCATTATACAAATGTGAATAAGATGTCTATTGATCTATTGCGTGGGGAAATTCCAATTCATGATTCATCTATCAAATATGGATTAGAATTATATAGAGCAATTCCAATGAAAGATTCATCTCTCAAAGATGAATTGGTTTTGAGATGCTCTTCTTCAAAAATTCAAGTTTCATCTCTCAAAGATGAATTAATGTTGAGATGCTCCCCTTCAAAATTTATTGATGGACATTGTAACATATCTTGGATATGTTTGTGTCGTGTACTTATAAATGCGTATTTTTTTATTATCATGTTTTTTTTTCAATTATATACCAAGTGTGCTCCCACCACACCATGTAAAACGCAACTTGGTGAACTTCACATTTGCAACAAGTGAACTTCACGTTTTTATAAAATTAAAATGCGGGGACTTCAAGAATTTTTTTTTTAAATGGAGTTTCACGCTCATTTTTTAATGACCATGTTTTTTTTTCAATTTTATACCAAGTGTGCTCCCACCATGTAAAGCGAAAGTTGGTGAACTTATCATTTTTATAATTTATTTTTTGTTTAAATTGAATTTCACACATTAATTATTGCTTTGAAATTTGTGTTCTACATAATTTGTGTACACTAAATTAAAAATTGATTTTTTGAAATCTATTTTGTGTAAATTTCCACCAATAGATATATATGTCATGGAGGATGAACGAAGAATATCAATCGAATCCCATATGGGGGTTCAGGGATTGGGGGATGTTCATGGTATTTAAATATAATCTTAAATCTCCATACATGTATGTACATATGGAATTGATTTTTTATTAACTTTGTGAGTAAATTAGTTGTTAATAAGTTTCATTTTTTAATTTTTAGGAGGTAATAGGAGAATGGTTTCTACGCCATCCATGGAGCGTGCCCATGGTTCACCCAGTCGTGGTATGGTTCACGCAATTTAATCAATGAATATGTATATGTATTTATATGTATACATGAATGTATTTTTCAATTGATTATAAATTCATATTTATTTATGAAGCTTCTCCCTCATCTCGAGAGGTTGGTGGTGGTTCAAATCCACTTAGAGGGCCATCAATGATTGGTAGCAGGTTGCGTGAAAGGGGTGATATTTATTCTCCTGAAGGCCAATCAACAGCTGCTGGTTCTCAGCAGGGTCATTTTGAGTCTGGTTCTCAGCAGGGTCATTTTGGGTCTGGTTCTCAGCAGGGTCGTTCTGGGTCTGGTTCTTAGTAGGGTCATGTTGGAGAAGAAGATAACCAACAATGTCAAGGTTTCCATCAATTTCAATATTTTTTTCATTAAATTTGTACAACTTTTTTTACATCTGTTTTTTCTAATATATGAAATTTTATATATATTGATGCAGAGGCCGAAAATGTTCCAACTAGTGGTCAAAATAGACACAGGGCAGACCACTACATTCAAGAAGAAGGTTGTCTACCCAGCACAACTTATCCAGCCGACATTACTGATATACTGTTGTAGCTTAAGAAACAATTCTTTTGCTATGAAAAAGAATTTGTGCTTAAGATATTATCTAATTCTATCACAAATGATTATATTTTGTCTCTGTACTAAAAACCCATAAAAATCTATCTTGTAACCATCAAATATCAAACCAATACATGTTTCTGCAATGACATATCCCACTTATGCTGAAATGAATGAATGGAAGAGAACGAGAAGAGGATCTTAAACTGACATGTTGTTTAGAGTAGAATCTACCATTTTAAAACCCAGAAGAATTATGTAAAGATAAAGTTAAAATAGAGGAGCGCATATTAAGGTTTGTTTAACTCTTAAATGCACATGCATAAAGAGACCTGCTACTCAAATTACTCTATTTCATTCACAGACCTAAAAACATTATGTAAATTGGAAAAACCTTCAGTATAAACAGAATGATGGAAACTTGCATACTTCTTTCATTGATTTGCAATTTTTTAGTACAAAATTTTGCTTGCAGGCTCCCAAAACTCGTAACCCTCATCTTTCTTGAAATTTTCTTTAAATACAGTATCACAAGACAGTTTCCAGTAATGAAACTGATTCTAACAGCTCTAACTAGCTCTAACTGCTTAAACTATTGACTGTTATGGAGGCACATGCCTCGAAAAAGTCCTATTACATTTACATAATTTTGAGAAATAACATAATGAGAATTTGAAAACTTCTAGTCTATGAGAACAGTTGGTCCTGAAGTGGTTGTTGAATCAACGACTACTTTTGATTAAGCCGCTGGGACCTCTTTTGTTGAGTCCATTGAAAATGTCTTGCACTTCTTCCATAGCTCATTTTGAGTTGTCGGGGAATTTTTAAAACTTTTATATTCTATCCTGAACGCCACAATTTGACTGTGTGTAGGTTTTCCTGTAAAGAGATTCTTCACCATCCATAGCAAATTGAAATGCCTATGCAAGAAGTTAAACACAGTTTCTCCTTTTAAGATCTGTGTCTTTTCGTGCCTATTATCTGCCTTACTTTTTGCTAATGTTAACTGATCTTCATAAAACTTCCATAACATGATATTTCCTTTCTCAATCCAGCATGAAGATAAACCTTTTCTAGTCAATTTGTCAAATGATATATCAAAATTCTTTATTGTCTCCTTGATTCCCAGTAACCTTCTCTCTGCAACCTTCCGAAGCTCATTCTTAATTATCATCTTATTAACTTCTTCTGCATAAAAATATCTGTCTTGTATTCCAATATCTTCTAATTCTTCGTCTAATTTGGAATTGATAAAATTTATAAACTTGCTAGCCCAATTTGCTCTTTTAATGGCCGTCTTCTTTTCAGATAATATCTCCTCTTCATGTTCTGAGATGAGGCTTTTCTCTTTAGCAACTATATTCAGGGAATTCCAATTTGACTTCACTTCTGAAATAA
Source organism: Pinus albicaulis (assembly GCA_034641835.2). Classification (NCBI taxonomy): domain Eukaryota; kingdom Viridiplantae; phylum Streptophyta; class Pinopsida; order Pinales; family Pinaceae; genus Pinus; species Pinus albicaulis. Next base: position 819,029,274 of record CM076584.1, on the reverse strand, counting down.
TCTCACCCCAAATGATGTCTTTAGCTTTTATAAGGGAAATATTACCTTTTAAATTCTCCTTAAGATCCTTAATTTCAACCTCAGCATTTTGAAATCTCTGCTTATTCACCTTCACTTCATTTTCTAGTGTTTGTATGACCTTGGTGGCCGTTTCTAACTTTGATTAAGCTCGCTTAAGATCTCCTTCTGCCATATTTATCTCTGTGCTGAGCTGCGCAATCAGTGCTTGAGGATCTGCGTCACCTGTAGGAAAAACAAAAGTACAAGTATGATTTTCAATATGGTTTTGTAATGAAATAGCAGTCTGCTCTACTTTAGTTAATTCTTCATCTTTCTGCAACAATTGCTGACGCAGTTCTTCTTTTTATTTTTCCACCTCTGCTACTTCTGCAACCATTGAATGCTCTGCGGCTGGTAACTTTAGTTTTTTTCTCAATGAGGATATCTCTATTTCTGCACTTTTCATGAGATTTTGAATCGCAGCTTTATCATTAGGATCTACACCAATTTTCATAATGATCTTCTTTAATTCTTCATTTTGAATTGACAAGGCCCTTGAATTAGCCTTCTCCATCTTGAACTGTTTAATAACTTTTGCAAGCATGTTCTCAGCCTTAACTGCTGTGGCATTAGTCTTGGTTAAATAATTTACAATTAACTGCCCAGTCTGCATATGAAGATTCATTTTATCCCACAGTGGGATCTTTTTAACATCCATAGTTATGTTTACCTCATTAAAACTTCTCGAAGATCCAAGGGACATCCCAGTTGGATGTGTCAGAGTCATCCTAAATTGATCCTTTTCAAGGTCCATTACAGTCAATAACCTGGTCTGATCAGCAGCTCTGTGATGCTCTGCTTGAGCTTCTACATTAGCTTTTATCCTCTGATTTCTTTCTTCAATCTGTGTAAATATTTGTTTGTCTAAAGGCATATTCTCTAAGTAAAGTTCATGTCCTCTAGGAGAAGAGGGGACATTTTGTTCTTCATTGATATGAAAGGTAAAACCAGGCGAGTTGGAAGAATGATCTTCAGCCAATTTGGTTCTCTTTTCTTCCCTGGGCTCTTCAACATCTACTTCAACAACATCTTCCCTACCTCTTTTGTTTTCCCTTTCATTAATAATAGGTGTTTGAATGCTCGTTTTTGATGTATTTATTTCGCCTGGGTTTGCCAGCTTCTCCTGATCAGGTCTGCTTACATGAGAAAACGAAAAATATCCATTCTCAATTCTTCTCTGGGAAATTACTCCATGCGGATCATAAGACCATTTTTCTCCAAGTAACAAATGTGTCTCTTCCAACATTTTAGAAACTTCATCAAAAGCTTGCCTCATATTGACCACGAAAGGTCCCACACCCATAGGCAATTTATACATAAAACCTTTCTTCATGGGAAGAAAGTGTACCTGATCCACATTAAGGCTATGTCTTATGAATTCCAAGGTGAAAAGCCGCATGGGTACAAACGTTGGGAGCCTATAGGGCTCGATTCTAGCTCCATACAACCTTATCTCTGAATACTCTTCAAACACAAACCAATCTCCGAATCTGCAACTGGGTCCTAGCTGTAGGAACTCTCGGGCTTCTGGTAAAAAACATGGAGGAGGAACTCCATTCAAAATTCTATAAGAAATAGACATATAATGACTAGAAAACTCAAATATCCCTGCTTCATTTCCTTCTTTTCTAGTCATGTCAGTCCAAAATAAAACTGATTGCTTTTGTTTGTTGACATCAACTATATTCAATCCCGAACTCATAAATTCTTCGACATTCTGATATAAAAATAAATAAACAATCAGAGAAGGGAATCTAAAGAAACTTGTAAGAGGAAAGGCCATCAATTGAGAATTTACAATCTCCTGCCAGAAAGATGGAATGTCAAGAACAACCCTTGGTTTCATCATCAGCGCATACATTCACAATTCTGATTTATCAATTGTCTGGTCATTGTCTTTGCCTAAAATCTCCGCAATGCAACTCAGAATCAGCCTATATTTAGCATCGAACACTTCCAAACTAAAATCTTATCCTTCTAGTTGAGCTTCCTTTGAATTTGACCTCAAGTATGACATACATTGATCAAATTATTCATTTGAAAGGTCCTCAAAATAACGAGCCAATGAATCTTCAGAGAATTGCAGTGGTGACTCATTTTTGGGAAAGCACAATACTTGGCGAATTAATTGCGTCGATACCTGCAGAACGTTTTAACCCTGCGATTTCATTATGAAACACTTACCAAGGTACATTGAAGAGACCAGCCATGAGATGAACTCGGGAAAAAAGTGGGCTTTTGGGATACAGGCAAACAAGACACCGGAATTCTTCATGGCGAAAAATAATGGGGATTTCTTAGCGTTTAGGGTCACTTGGTGATACAATAAGGGATGGTTGACAGAATACAAGGGATCCTGGACATCGTTTTCACTATCCATGAGAGAATTGAGGTTTGACAAACCAGACAGAGAAACTCGCTTTGCCGTGGCATAACGGACAACAGAAGGCGAACGGAAAGGTGGCAGTGAAATAGCTCGAGAGGGGAAAATGACAGCAAGTGGTTTTGAAAACGGGATAAAACCTTTTAAAAGCGACTTAACCAAACATTAAATGACCGAGTTGACGTGTAAAGCAGCTGATGTGGAGTACAGCTATTTTCCACCTCACTTTATGACATCACCGCGGGGGCGCCTGGAGTACGGAAGTGAACTTCGACTTGCACCCCCCGCAATGAATCCCAGCCGTCGATCACAACTCACCCACGGTCAAACCAGTCAACTGTGGGGGCTTAGCATACAGTAATTTACAAGCTTGTTGCATCCCCGCATTGACTCGTCCGGTTTCACTCTTCACCGATCACTACTTCCGCTCGGGAAGTTTTTCGAACCTTAAACATGACGCATACATACCATACATTCAAAAAGAGCTTAGTAATAAACTTTAATTTATAGCGAGATCGTCAACACATTTCATTTTTTTATGATATAGTATAAAAGCATTATACTATAGCATATGCTTTTTTGAAATTTCAGATTTTTTTGCTATTTTTTTATTTTCAAAATAAAACACAAAAGGGATATGCAGATGATCCATAACAAATACCATGGGAAACAAACATGGTGCAATGCACCTTACAAAGGTGTGAAAAACTTCATGAAAAATTGCAGAGAGATCTCGTGGCTTTGACTCTTCCTGCTGAGAGTCAACAAAGCCTTGAAATAGTTACACATTCAATGGGCGAAATTGTAAATGTGTACAAAACTCTTGGGCCAATGACTGATACATTTGTAGAAGTGATGAGAAATAGAAAGAAAACAGTAATGGGTCCAGATAAATGGGAGGATGTAAAACAAAAGCTTACAAAAGATGTGGCCAAGTCAATGTTTAATTTCAAGGAAGGGCCAAAAAGAAAAATGTTGAAGGTGCAATATTTCAAGCACCCAAATATAGCTCGTTATTTGTATAATAGGCACCTTGCGGCCTATGGAAGGCTCCCATGGAACGACAAGGTTCATGTTTATTTTGTACAAATGTTTTATGCAGAATTTTTTTTGGGTATGAAACCCAACTACAATGACCTTCCATCAGAGTTTTTTGGCCTAGGGAAAGGTCAATTATATGACCGTAAGGGACATTAAGTGAGATGTGGAGTTGCCTCGCCCTGAGCCGCCATTGGTGAGTCGACCTTTTCGGGTCGAAACTCTGCGGTCAGAGATGGATGCGACTTCTCAAATAAGTCAAGAAGCAAGGGATGTTATGATCGACAATGTTTACATCAGATTTGGTGGAGTCGATGTTTTTTTAAATTGATAAAGAGCACGTGAAAATGCATGTGCCAATTTTGTGTACTGTACAGATGAAGAGATTGACAACATGAATGTTGAAGATCTATGAATATATGCAAAAATTGTCGCAATGGTTTTCAAGACCTAATTGTTCATGAGGAAGAGGGCACCAGAACGGTATGTGTTAATGACCTTAGGGTTTGAAATTATTTTAACATACATATACATGTGTACAATTTGTAATAAATACATGTGTATGTACATGTATACATTTATTTTTATGTAAATTAATCTAACAAAAATGTATGATTATATGTTAAAACACCATTTGCAGTTCTCACACATGATGCATGATGAAAATGTTAATATCACGTTCAGGACCTCTGGTTCAAAAAATGCATCTGGGTCTGACCATCAAGATATGTTGGAAAATGTTAGTGTTTTTTAAGTGATTTTAAAATAAATAATTGTGCACACATGTACATGTATGTATATATAATTTGATAAAATGTCTTAACAGATACCGATTCTGTCCAATTTTTTTGGGATGGCGGTACCTTCTTCTTCCTTGGGAGATGTACCTTCTACTTCCTTGGGATATGAGCCACAAGTATGGACAATTTTTCACAGGTTTAAAATTTATGTTTAAAAGTTATATATATATATATATATATATATATATATCTATATATATATATATATATATATATATATATATATATATATTAGATCTCAAAAAATTTCCATTAAAAATTGAGATATATATATATATATATATATATATATATATATATATATATTAGAGAGAGAGAGAGAGAGAGAGAGAGAGAGAGATCTATATTTTGAGTTATTTAAAATTTTTTGAATTTAGGTTCCTATAGAAGATTTCTTTAATCCGTGGACTCTAGCGACAGAGATAGGAACATCCACAACATTTGAACAAGTTGTCTTTAGTTCCTTTTTTTAATATTATTGAAAATAAGTTTATATATGTACATGTGCATTTTCATTTGAAAGTTTTTAATATATATATATATATATATATATATATATATAACTGTACATGTATATTGTACAGTTTACCGCTGCAGATGTTCCTATGGGGGCGGAACTTGTTCATCAAATGGAGAGGGAACCTCATGAGGTATTGCATGATTTTTTTGTTATATTTTGTTTTTTACATGAAGTTCTAGATATATATATTCTCACTCATTTTTAAAACATCAAATTTTAATGTTCAAGTACATGTGCATTGTGTATGTAGGTTTCCCATGATGCTTCACATGATAGGGCGCGGATTGAGACCCTGATAGGAAAGACGCTAGATCTGTCTCTATTTGATGGACATGATTTGTAGATTTGATTTCAAGATTTATATGGTCTTAAAATTTGTTAAACTTGATACAGTTTGATACTTGTGAGATCTACAATTTTTGGACATATTTTATTACATTGTTAATATAATTTGTTTTGTTTCAAAAAGTTAATTTTTGGATGGTTTTAGTACTTTTAGCATGTGAATGTGAAGTAATGTTGTCATCTATAAATTAATGTTGTCATCTGAACTACATTTGGCATGTTATGTAATGACATGTGTTATAATTTGTTTTGTTTTTTAAATTTAAGTTTTGGATGCTTGGAGTACATTTGGCATGTGAAGTAATGTTGTGATCTATATTTTTTTGTTAAATTAAAAGTTAAAAGTTTTGGATGGTTTCAATCTACATTTGGCATGTGATATTTAATGTTAAATGTTTTTATTGAATAGTTGAATTATAATTGGCATGGCATGTGAAGTTTTTAAAACTCAAGTTTTGGATGGTTTCAATCTACATTTCGCATGTGATATTTAATGTTTTAAATGTTTAATGTTTTAATGTTGCACGATATATAATCAAAAGGTTTTTAAAACTTAAGTTTTGGATGGTTTCAATCTACATTTGGCACATGTGGTATATCATGTTAAATGTTTCTATTGGATCTAGTTGAACTATAATTGGCATGGCATGTGAAGTAACGTTGCACGATATATATAATCAAAAAGTTTTTAAAACTCAAGTTTTGAATGGTTTCAATCTACATTTCGCATGTGATATTTAATGTTTTAATGTTGCACGATATATTATCAAAAAGTTTTTAAAACTTAAAATTTTTGGATGGTTTCAATCTACATTTGGCACATGTGGTACATAATGTTAAATGTTTCTATTGGATAGTTCACTATAATTGGCATGGCATGTGAAGTAATGTTGCACAAATCCCTTTTGGATGGTTGAAGTACATTTGGAATCTTAAGATTTCTTTTGATCTCTACATGTAGTCTTGTTTGAATGAAAAAATTTCCAATAGGAAAAACATAGCTTTTCAATGCAACTAACCATGTATCAATTGAGCTCTAATTGAAAAAAGAGTTTAAAGAAGTAGATATATGTACAAATTATCCCTTTAATTTTGATCGGAAATATAAGTCTAGTACATATATATGTTTGTTGAATTTGGGTCAATGTCATTAATGCACTCAAATAGGTAGCCTTGTTGATTTATAATTTGGTAAATTGATGACATTCAGTTAATTGCATTCTAGAACATAGAACATATATCCGACCATTGGACAGACAAATTTTGTACTAGATTTTCAATCAAGAATAGAGATGTGGGTCAAATCCCACCAAAAGTCGGAGAAGTGCTTCGAGTCTTGTCTGAAACGAATCTTCATACAAAACTATATTGTGGATGATTTATTTACATTGCACGGATACTTTTTACCAGAAAATCTCACAAGAAAAATTGGGCACATTAAGTTCGTGTATATATCCAATACAATTTTTCATCAATGCACATAGAAAAACTACTTTTAGTTAAAATTGCATTCTAGAACATATATATTGAGTACATTTAAATCATTTTTCATCAATTTACATAGTAAAACTACTTGAACAATTAATTTCATTCTAGAATGTATATATATCCAATATGTAAGTAACATTTTTCATCAATGCACATTGAACATATCCGACCATTGGACAAACAAATTTTGTACTAGATTTTCAATCAGGAATAGAGATGTGGGTCAAATCCCACCAAAAGTCGGAGAAGTGCTCTGAGTCTCTTGTTTGAAAGGAATCTTCGTACAAAAATATGTTGCGGATGATTTATTTACATTGTGGATACTTTTTACCAGAAAATCCAACTAGTTTTTCATCAATGCACATAAGAAAAACCAGTTCCAGTTAATTGCATTCTAGAACATATATATATATATCCTTGATACATGTAACATTTTTCATCAATGCACATGTATATATCCTTGATACTTTCAGTTGATACTACAGCACGTGCACATGTACCAAAACAATTTGTACATGTGCAAACACTTGCACAAATAACATAAGTAGCTCAATTTTTAGTTGAGTGTAATGGAAGTTCTAAAACATATTTAATCCAAAGAGAATAAATTGTTGGGCAATTCAATTAAAAAAATTCCAATGGAATTCCATCTTCAATAATCCGTTCATGATTGGATTTTGACATTTTCCATTTCTTAATTTTTGTTTTTCTCTTTGATTGAACCTCTATCAACTTTATGCGTGCTGCACACACCAAGTGATGATATTGACAACTTATGGAATCAGGTTCATAGTCTTCAAAGTAAACAAAGTCCCCACTTTGATTAGTTTGTTTGAAAAAATAACCTTTCAGTATAATAGATCCTCTGTCATATTGAAATCCGTGATCATTATAGTTTTCTAATAATTTCATTTTTCGTTCAGTGCAACGCATCAAATAATACTTAACATTTTCATCGTTTTCAATAGGTGCAATTACAGCAAAAACATCTTCTGCACAATAAAACAAACTTTTAAACAAAATTATACATATTTAAATTTATTTCTAGATCTTCAAATCATTAGAAAGCAATTCAAATGTTACCTTCTCTAACAAGATTAGAAACTCGATCACCATCGGATGATATTGTAGTTTCCTCTGATTGCATTTCTTCAAACATTGCAACAGACATTTTTCCCTTTGTATTTAGCTCTGTATGTTTCCAATCGTTCACATACATTTTGTTTTCACAAACATCATTGGATTTTGTGTTGTCTATGCAAACATCACAAAAACAAGAATATTTTATTTTATCCAATGCAAACACATTTCTGGACGACTTTGTTTTAATTGAATGCAATTTTCGAGTCCCTTTTATTGTTTCAACATCATTTCCAATTGACCTATCTATGTCTTCAATCCCAATATGCCAGAAAAACCTTTATATGGAAAATGAAAAGAATAATTTGTAAATATGATATCAAAATACAATTAAAGATAATCATTGCACGATAAATACATACACAATTTTTAAAATTAGATTTCCAATAAAAATTAAATTGAATTTGTACCTTCGCACTTCCCTTGATGGCTTAGTCTCATGGCTTAGAGCAGCGATGCACCATTGAATAACTTCTTTAGCGTTCACAAGTCGGCTTGCAGAGGGGTTCATTTGATATCTTCGAAGTGCTCGTTTTATGCATGCTCCTGCACCGTCATGTTCTCCTTTTCCATGGCCAGTCTCAAAGAAATTCCAACAATGTTTAATGTAGGTTTTCTTATGAAGACAACACAACCAAAAGAATGATCGTGCAATTTGAATTTCCCTGCGCATCCGTCTAACCATATCCAATGTTCATTGAATGTTATTCCATGATTTTTCAAGGAATCATAAATTTTTCCAAAACAATGTTGTACAAAATATGTATCATGTGTACGATCGTCACTGATATAAAAGTGATATTATTTAATGATATGTTGATTTTCAGTCGTGCTTTCTATATGATTGATGTTTTTCTCAGCATGTCTATATAGAATATGGACGAGCATGGAGACTTGGTCAGAATGATAGTATTCACTTTGAATTTATTTTTGTGGAACAAATGTGTAGTTTTCTGCAAAATCAATCACTGACAAAATGGTCCCTGGTGGAAAAAATTCACAAGATTTTTTGAATTGCAAGTCTTGACATTGAGCTCTATGGGAATGTTTGGTGTATTTGTAAATTTCTGCCTCAAATTTTCTCAAAAATTCTATCACCAAAATTTCGTCTTCTAGTAATTCAATTCTTTTAACACTATTTGCACCTTGAATCGATGTACTGATATATTAATATCTCTTCCATTTCACTTTCATGTTGGAAAATTATTGATCATTTATATCAGTATGATATTTGTTTTGAAATTTAGTCAAATTTCCACAATCATCACATTTTTTACCTCCAACACATTTCTTTTTTTAAAATAGTTCATCGCTTTCTCTTTCACATAGAATTTGAGATATGAAATCACTGATAGTGGAAGGAGGAGGTGAATCCTTCCATAATTTTCTACCAAAATCAAGGAATGTGTCATAATATAACTCAAATTCCACATGATAACGGAAAAAACAAGTGTCGCGTACGGTGATAGGTTTTACATACCATGGTTTTTGTTTAACAAAAGCACTGATTGAAACATGAATTTGATGATTCTCTTCTTTGAACTTGTTGAATAACTCTATCTGAGTGGTTTCCAAGAAATATTTTTCATGTTCTTCGTACTGATTTGATGCTATTCTTCTTTGCATCACATGCCTTGAAGTTGGCGAAGCACACGAATTGTTCTTCCAATATTCATATATTGTTTTTTTAAAATTTTCTCCAAGTCTATATTTGTATGGTTGCCTACAAATAGCTCTCCAACAAGCGAGTTCATCATTTACATCTACTTACAGCCGAAATTTTTGATGTTTGTGCAAATTTTTTCGCGAGGTTCCTAATGTTCGTGCCATAGATGTTACCAAACGATTCTCTTTAGTACTTGATGAAACCATTTCCATATGTATTCCCCTACGTACAATTGAAACATATTTCTCTCTAGATCTCTTAATTGAATTTATAGTACTACTTAAATTTTGTATCACATCTTCTTTCATTTTTTAATCTTTGGTTGATTTTCGAATACCCAGTAGTGTCATAGCTTCTTTTAATTTCCTTAATGATAGGAGACTTTCAACATTTGAGCTTGAAATTTCACCCGCTCATTTAAGAAATACTTTTCAAAAATGCAGTTAACATGATATTGTATAACATGTTTAAGTTTTTTATCTCCATATGTGTGAGTGTCAACATTTTCTAACATCTCATCAGCGACACTGATTTCATCTGTACATATTTGAAAAAATAGTACATAATAAGCTTACATATGAACAATAAATAACTAAATTAATAAATATATGTATAATTTCAATAATACGTGAATGTGTTCAATATATATATATATATATATATATATATACCTTGTGATTCAATTTCTTCATTTGAATTTCTTTCAATATTTTCACCATCTTCAATCATTGATTCAATACCTCTTTCACTTTCTCTTTCAAAATTTTGTATCTCATCATCAATGTTTTGAGGAATATCTCTGTCTGTTTACATTAAACAAAATATTTAAATTCAAATTAGTTCATCAAATAAAAATTAAGCTTCACATTTTACACTAGGAAAATTTTAAAAATATCAATAGATCATAATATTTACCTTTACATACCTGCTTCAATTTCTGCTTGAGGTTGATTTTCCCCTTCAATATTTGAGAGGGCTTCTATCTTTATTTTGCGAGATAGTCTCGTCTCTTATCTACGTTCCTCAGGCTCTCTTTTTAGATCATATTTTCTCGCACAAGTCCTTCGATAATAGAGTATGAAGTTCAAAAAATTAGACAATAACTCAATTAGAAAAAGCATCACAAAAGATTTAATTTTTAAAAAAAAATTCATTTTAAATTTTTTGCAAAAAATACATACTCCAATCCAAAACACTTACTTTAAAAAATTCGAGAAAAAAATGTCTTAAAAAATGAAACGAAGCTCAAAATATTTACTTCAACTCAAAACATGTACTCTAAAAAAATGCCACTTCAAAAAATGCCTCCAATTTAAAAAGAAAAGTTAGTTTAAAAAATACTTTTAGAAAATGTCTTTTCGAAATTAAACTCAACTCCATACTTTCAAAAAAAATGAAGCACAAAAAACACCCAAAAAAATTTATTACATACTTCCAAGAAATGTCCTTTGAATGTACATCCAAGAAAATTCCTTCAACCCAAAACAATTATTTGAAAAATCAGACCTTCTCCAAGAATTCAAAATTAAACACAAATCCATACTTAAAAAAAAAAAAAGAAAAAAAAACATCCAAAAAAATGTATCACATACCTCCAAGAAATGTCCTTTGAATGTACGTCCAAGAAAATTCTTTAAACCCAAAACAATTTTTTCAAAAATCAAACCGTATCAAAGAAATGTCCTTAAACCCAAAACAATTCTTTGCAAAATTGGTCTGGTCTGCCTCCAAGAAATTCCCTTAAACTCAGACCTACAAGAAATTTCTTCAAACCCAAACCAAGACCTTTATAAAAGAGCCAAATCTTCCTCGATTAAGGTAACCTCAGTCTCCCTCCTAGGACTCGTAGCATGTCGTTTCATTTTCTATCCCTTGAGAGGTTCAGCTGTTTGTTTCATGCCATTTGGGGAACCAGCACCCTGTGCATCCAGACCCTCAGCTTCTATGTCCTGATGTGATTCCTGCTCCATGCCCTACACTATATCTAAGGGACCCTTTGTCCCGACGGAGCCTTTCAAGCCTCGACCTTCCAAATTATTGGAGGTATCAGGCTGGGTGGGGGTCTTCGAGATTATGCTTGTACCAGTAGTGTCAGCTGCAGCCAGTTTGAATCCTAATTACGAGTGCAGTGGCCAAATGGCGATGAGCCAGTCGATTTCCTCATCGCTGACCATGTAAGGCAGCCACATCCAAACTAGCTCCTTAGGACCCTGAATCTAGACATTGCGCATCATCACCTATAATTTTTCAATGCTCTTTTATTTTTTGTAGATCGTCGGTGACAAGCATGTCCGGGAATGAATTGCTGCTACAAGTGCACTCTGAAATAGTACCCAAAATACTTTGTTTTCCCTAATACGTTTCTCATCCTTTGAATCCCATAAGTTTTTGTATCGCGCCCCTTCACACATGTCTGGTTCAAGCTTAGGGAGGACCAATCCTTCAAGGGATTCCCATGCAACCAATGCAATTAGGAGCAACAACTAAGAGTAGCAGAAAAACTTCTCGTGATCCTGGGCCTCGTGCACGTTTTCCAGAAACCCATTGCAGAGGAAATGCAACCAGTTATAGCACACCCCCTTTTCGCAGCAGCCAGGAAGATGAACCACATAGGCGGGAACAGTCATGGCCTGGCGCTTGTGTATCATTTTACAAGCCAGCAGTAGGGTACCCATGCACACTGTAGGGTCGTCAATGGTGTAGATTATGAACCCTCTGGTGTTTCTCTTGACATGGTAGTCTTCTCACACCTTGTTAGTGATCTGTTGCTTGTACCTCTTGTTGAAGCACTCCATGGGATTTGGCCCCTCCAACAGGAGACCAGTAATGCGGTGAATTAGGGTGGCATCAATGGGAATGCGGTCTTGGATCCACAAGCTACCGTAATGGATCAGGGCTAGCAATTGTCACACAACTTGGTCGATTACATTGTATTGGCCAAAGCGAGGTATCTGCAACAAGTTTAGTAATCCAGATCCTTCTAACCCATGCACCCATAGCATTGCTACAACCATTAGCACATCATCCTCCAGTACTCTTTCGAGATACAACTTAGGTGAAAATTATGGAAAGGCCTCCAAGTTGGCAAGGTCGTGATCATTGAACTTAATTGAGGAGAGACTACCAAATCCTTCTCCAATTATGGGGACTTCACCCAGAATTAGCAGCATTTGCAAATAGGCATGCAGACCCTCAATATTATTGGGCATGCATACTGAGGGCCTTCGGGGCCAAACATGGGGCAGTAGCCAAGTGATTGGGGTAGCGAGTCAAGCTTCTTCCTGAGAAGACAGAGGTCACTTCACCAAGTTAGGTGAGAATGCCCTACGCATCGTTTGGGGAGATTTCATGTTCTGGGGGGAGGTGCGTGATTTCCCCTCGACCCATTTCGTAGCCCTCCCCTTCCCTTGCTCCTGTCCTTTCATTTTACTCTTCTTTTTCTCCACCTGCTTCCCCTTTGTTGGTGTGGACACAACTTCTTCGACTTCAAGGGTGACCTCCAATACTTCATTGGATGCTTTCTCAGTAGAGGCCATGGTCTGCGATGATTCAGCGGGATTGGTCATAGTCATTCTCACTTGGAAGATGAACTCGGGGTTACTACTATCAGAGGGGGTAGCATGCCTAGACATGAACAAAGCACAATAGTTACGGAAATTTGCAAGGCACAAGATTTTTAGGATATGCGGAACCCAATTCAGAGCTTCCCTCCTCCATTTATAGCTTTAAATAGTGAGCAACGGTCAGATGACACTTAACTGAAACTTACCATCAAGGAAATGGTAAAAAGTCTTCGGAAGTCGCCGCATAAATTTCCTAATGCCCGCTCCTTCTAATGGTACTGTTAGCTTTTTACCCAGCGGTATTGTTCCAATGGATGTTTTCGCAACTGTGCATTACCCCTGTGCTCCCAATGCACCTCCCCAAGCTTCCTAACCTGCGGTTGACCCCTGCGCTTCCAGCACACCTCCCTGGGCTTCCTGACTTGTGGTCGACCCCTGCATGTATAATGAGCCTGCCTGCATTTTTCCTCTTTCCTACGCGTATCCCTCCCAATACAGCTACTCCATCCATATAATCATTTGGTCTACGCTGATTTGGTCAGGTATGGTTTGAGACGGTTTCCATTAACATATCTAGGCAGGGGGTCCCTACGCATTGTAGCCAATCTCAGTGCACCGCCATTTGTAATTTATGTTACGATATAAGGTCCTAACCAATGTTGGCAAAATTTCCTAGGGTGGTGCACAAACTGGCTGTCATATAATAATACTAGCTCATCTTCTTTAAACGACTTCTACCAGATATGCCTATCATGCCAGGCTTTTTCCCGGGCCTTCTGAACTTGCTGATGAAATTTAGCAATAAATCAGTCTTCTTCTAAGGCGACTAGCTGCGCTAAGCATTCCTCCATGATATCGGGCTCCACCATGTTCGTAAAGGCTGCGATGTGCAATCTAGGAACAATATACTCCATGGGCATAATGGCCTCCTTTCCATAAACCATTTGAAACAATGTTTTTCTAGTCAATTTCTTGCACATGGTCTGATAGGCCAAAAGGACCAATAGGATGCACATGTCCCAATCGCTTTGCTCGACATTACAGACCTTGGTAAGCGCATGTTCGAGAATTTTATTAAAAGCTTATATCCTTTCATTTGCCTGCGGGTGATATGGGGTACTTTTTTCATGGTGGATTCGAAATTCTTCAGTCAAATCTTGTATTTTTTCATTAATGAAGTGCGTACCTCGATCGCTCATCAAGATATTCGGACAACCAAACCTGGTGAGAATATGATCAAAAGTGAAGTGCGTAGCGATATTTGCAGTACAATCCTTCACAACTTGCGCTTTCACCCATCTAGTTACATAATCAGGCGCAGTGATGATGTAGCAGGTACTTGTCTTCTTACCTGGTGGGTTGATGGGCCCAATGAAGTTTATTGCCCATTTATCGAATGCCTGTAGGGTGTTCTGTGGTTGTAAGGGTATTTCATCCTTACGCAACGGTCTTCCTATCCTTTGGCATGTGTCACAAAATTTTAAATAGTCGTAAGAGTCACTATGCAGTGTGGGCCACCACAACCCAGTTCTTAAGATCTTCTAAGTCATTTATTTTCCTCCGTAGTGACCTCCTACAATGCCTCTGTGGGCTTCTGCTAAAATGGCTTACCTTTCATGCTCCAGAATGTATCTTCGCGGTACCTCATCAGCTCCCAGCTTATACAAGTCGCTTCTGATGATGGTGAAGTCAGATGCATGGTTCACCAACTTTTTCTTTTGTTGTACCAAATATTCTGCAGGTGCCCTCCCTATAGTTAAGAATTGAATAATATCGGCAAAGTGCTCGTCAACCACCTTAATAGCAAAGACCTTTGCATTAGGAAATCCTTCCTCTAGGTTGGTTGGTTCCTCACCACTCTCAATTTGGGACAAGTGGTCTAGTCCAGCATTTAATTTCCCCATCTTCACAGTTATCTCAAAGTCATATTCTTGAAATAGCAGTAACTATCAGCAAATCTTCCCCCCCAACATAGGCTTATTGACTAGGTAATTCAAAGCTGAGTGATCTGTGAACATCTTGAAGTGCCATCCCAGTAGATAATGTCAGTATTTCTGCAGGGCATACACCATGGTTAGCCCCTCGTGTTCTATAGTGGAGTATTTACGCTCCGCACTAGAGAGTTTTCTACTAGAAAATGCAACTGGGTGGTAAATTTCCCCCTCCTCGGGACGCGTAAGGACAGATCCCAGGGTGATCCCTGAAGCATCTACGTGGACATGAAATAAATTTTTCCAGTTAGGAAATATGAGCATAGGTGCAGACACCATATTTTCCTTGAGTAGCTCAAAACTCTTCTGACACTCTTGCGTCCCAAAAAAAAAAATGTCCTTCTTTAGCAACTTCTCCATGGGTGTCGTGATCAGTGCATATCCTTGAATAAACTTCCTATAGTAGCTCGTGTGCCCGAGGATGGAGGGCATTTGTTTCTCAATTGTAGGGACTTCTAAGTTGATGATAACTACTACCATGACGGGGTCAAGCATCATTCCCTACCAACAGACTATGTGGCCTAACAAGATCCCGAAAGGTACACAGAATATGCACTTCTTAATATTTATGGAAATCTGGTGCTTTCTATAGGCGTCGAACATTATGCACAGGTTTGAGAAATGCTTCCTTACCAATCCAAAATACTATCCAATCCTCAAAGTATACCTCAAAGAACTTGTGAATGACCTCTTTGAATACTCAAACCACTACCCGCGAAAATATTGCAGAGGCATTTTTGAGCCCAAACGGCATGATGGTGTACTAGAAGGATCCCCATTCGGTGGAGAATGTAGTTTTGTTGTAATATTCCAGTGCGATCCTGATATGATGATAGCCTGAAAACCCATCGGTGAACGAGTATGCTTCTTGCCCTCCCACACTATTAAGGATTTCATCATAAAATGGTGTAGGGAAGGGATCATGCACATAGGCATCATTAAGCTTGCGCAGGTCGATGAAAATTCGTATTTCTCCTTTATTATTTTTCTCTTGGACCACCATAGGGCTGACCCAATATGACTATACTATTGGTTTGATGATACCTACGGCTAGCATTTTTTCAATTTCTTCCCTGAATTTCTTCTTATACTTGGGGTTCAAGCAGTAAGGTCGCTGCTTGACAGGGTGTGCATATGATTTTAAAGTGATGCGCATGATCCCCAGGTCCCGTGTAATAACCTTGAGTTCTAAGAATTTCATAGGAAACAAGTCCTGGTACTCTGTGATAATTTCCATGACTTTTCCAGCAGTATCATCATCCCAGTAGTCTGCAATATTATCTAGCTTAGGTTGTTCTTCTATTCCAATGTTGACTTCCCTTAGCTTAAGAGGCTTCATCACATCAATGGTCTATAGTGGGGGTCCAGCAACTGTGTGTTCACCCTCTAATTCCGGTATAATGATATTTAACAGGTCTTCATCACGTTCCTCCATTGATAGATTGTGGCAATTAGCAATATCCTACATTTGCATATCCCAAGCTGGTGCCACATAATCCACACAAGGGCATGATTTATCAAATACTAGGGCATATATGTCCTACAGGGCTTCATCTAATGCCTCAGTTCTGCCTATCAACCTGAATGTACCCACAAAATTTTCCTTCATGGTCTCCCAGTGGAGGGTGCACTGATGTAGCTCTACATCCAAATACCATGCAGTGGGGATTGGTCCCAAGACATGAATGAACAGGTGGACCCATTCATCCCTGGCCCTTTCGCACCAAACCCCCATCCATGTAGCCAAGTGCTTGTGCAGGTGCCCTTGGCCAGGGAAAGTATCCTTTCATAGGTGAACCAGAGGTTCAAACCATAGGATCATCATCTTGCGACATTCCTCCCAATCCCGAAACATCCCCTTATGATTTTCCCACCACCGCACGGGAGTCGCATGCATGTATAGGTTAAGCACTGAAATTATTCGCTCCCTTGGGAATTCTTCTTCGAATGCTCTAAGAAAATCCCTAATACTACCAGAAACATCAAATTAAGACATTTCTCTTACCTCTGAGACGATACACTAGAATCTCTTTGTGATCCTAAGACACCATAGCGCAGATACATCATGTAACCGATTCCGCCAATTCTTGATCTCCCCATCAGAGTCAGAGAGGCATTCATTGTCTTTCTCCTAGAAAAGAATGCCATCGGTCATAGGATTAATCCAATCCTTGTCCTGGGTGGTTAGTTTACAGATATGATCCACGTCATCTTCTTCGCGCACAGATTCTGTATACTATTCCCCTTCCGTTGGTTCTGGAGGGACTATTACTCTCGTACCATCATTCTCAAAAACCATGCCCCTTTTATTCAAGTTGATAATGCCTCCCATGTATATAGCCCAATCCAGTCCCAGGAGTGCAAGATAAGGGTCTACATCCTCTACAATTTGAATTACCTCAAAATCCGCATAGACCTTAACCCCCACGATATCTACCATAATGTTTGATCATCTCCCCAACGGTATGATCTTCTGTTGGTTAGACATGCGCAACTATATAATATTCCATTCCAACTTAGGTTCTCCCATCCTTTTCCACGTCTATTTGGGCAGCACATTCGCATCAGATCCCAGATCCAAGATGACCTGATCCATTTCATAATCGCCAATCTACGCAGTTAGTCGCATTTCCTGACCAGTGCGTTTCTTATGCTTGTAAAGTTTGTGAACATCTTTAACTTCTGTTGGAGGGTCAGTTTTTTCTATGCAGTAGTCTATTAGTGCTTTAAGATTTTCTACTGCCTTCTAGTTGTGTAGCAACTTCGTACATGCCTGTAGGAATGGTTTAACTTTTTCGTCCACTTTTAGTTTTGTTGGAGCCTTGGAAGTAGCTGCCTCATCCATGGTAAAGTCTTTGCGAGCTTCTATGAAGGTTTCTTTCTCGTTTTGTAGGTCCAAGCTTTCCTTTTTTATAGCAGATTTTCGTATAAGGTGTTTATTCATAGCTCTTTCTTTAGCTCCTCCATTAGCCATGTCATTGCGCGTTATGACATTAATACTAGGTCCCTCATCACGTGGTTTTACCTTAACCCTATTCACATTTTGCATTAGCGTTTGTTTTTTTCGTGCATTTTTGCTATCATCATTGGACAATATTTGATCACTTGATCCAATTGTCTACAATATCTGCAAGATTGTCGTGCAGGGTTCGGAAAGTCCCTTGAAAAGTGCCCTATTTATCCACAATTATAATAGATCAATTGCCCTCTTCGCCGACCTATGCTCCAACCTCTTCCCCCCACTCTCGCCTCTGGCGGGGGAGCTTCCTTGTCCCGAGGGATATAGTAGTGAAGAAGGGTTATTCTGTACCCTGTACAAGTTTCCTCAGTCTATCATTAAGTGATATGTCTGGTAGTTTTGTTCGTCATGTCCCACGAATGAGTAGAATCGACACCATTGTTGCTTCAACTCTGGAACATAGGCACCAAGACGGGGGTAGTGGTTGGTATCATGTAGTCTAGCTACGTGGCAGTCAGCACACCATAATGTAGGACTGCTTGGTCCTGTAGCCTCTTTAGGGCGCAATGGGTTAGGCCCCCCAACTTGCATGTAGTCCACCATCAGAGGGCACTGATCCTTGGTGTGGCCTGACACCCTGCATCTTATGCACCATATGTCTGGGCTAGCTTCTTTTCCTCTCTCTTTCCATAAATTCTAGATTTCGAGGTGCATTGCCTCCAGCTATGCCTGTATCTGTTATACCCCAAATTGGGTATCATCTCTTGGTGCAGCTTCTAGCATCATAGCAATATCCAAGGCTTTCTCTTGTGTCTCAATCACTTGCTGACCCATAGGTCCACGCAAGTGAGGTAATAGCATGGCGATGAACCATTCCTTGTGCTCTCTATCCTCACACTTAAATCCCCCAACACTGATAGCCTTCTTTAGCTGTTGATCAGCTTCCCATACCGACTCAGTGGGTCCTTGTCTAAATTCTTTCAAGTCAACCACCAGTTGAGCGTAGGACTTAGGATTCTGAAACTATTGTTTTAAAGCATTCTTAATCTCTTGTATTGATGGATCTGCATTTTGGCCTATGTACCCCATGAAAAATCCAGGGCACTTCTTTCAAAGGCAAGGGATAGTTGCACCCTTTTTATAGCATCACTAGCAACATTCTGCATAGTCCATACTAATTCTACTACGAACCAAAATTAGTCCATGTCTTCGTCTCTTACACCCTTCAAGGTGGGCAGCTTCATGTGTGTGGCCATATCTTCTTTTGATAGTGGCAGAGATGTATGGGGGTTCTTGCCCTTATGCTGACTCGATGATGGTGTAGCCAGAGGACTAGTTGGTGTTCTCTTAATGGGCTTTAGACAGATCTATCCCCTTTCCAGTTGACTTGATAGTACTTACCACTTTGTGTTTTACTCTCACTCTGATCAGAGGTAATTCACTCAATGTGGCTGCACAAAATTCCCTTCGCACAGTAATATTTTAATTAGTAGAGGCAATGTTCGCAAGAACTTACCTCGAAATCCTTTGAAGAACCTTTGTTCTGCCTCAAAGTAAGATACAAACTAATCGACTATGAATTTTGTTACAGATACTCATAGCACACTATCCACCCAATGATCTACAGTTCAGGTGATCTTGTTTTCAGCCTTCACCAACTATTGAATCAATTCCAGAGTCCACTGCATAACCTGATCAACTTTCCAACATGTCTAGAATTCTACTAGCCTTACTATCCACTCCTGGAGCTCGTGCACAAAAGTTAAAAAGAAAATTTCATACACTTCTATGAAAATATATTTTTTCTTCCACTTCTCAGTTGTTAGCTTTGTGATGCGATTCTCTTTTACAGAAAATCCCTGAATATTTTTGTCGAACGAGTCTTCAAGCTCCAATTTCTCAGGTCTTCAATGGCCTCATGGCATTACCCGATCTCTCTCTCAAAATTATTCTGGTCCTAGCAACGGAACCATTTTTTGGTTTGAACGGTCTTGATCTAGGTTTCGATTTAAGGTTTTCCAAGAAACCCCTATACTACTGGCCCTTTCGGTAATGACCCACTTTCACAGGCCAAGGTCTCACCCAAAGTAGTATGGGTGGGTGCTAGAACCAGGTTTCTGCACCCTGGGAGAGAGTGGGTAATTAAGGTGTTGGGACATTAGTTTTTCATTATTATTATCACTTTTTGATACCTATTTCATTCATTTATACCATTATTTATCATGTCATTTATCATGGTTCATCATATAATTCCATCTTATAACTATTTATGCTCTTATGGATAAATAATATTTCCTCTCCTTTAGTCTTAATAAATTAATGATTATTATGCATGATTTTATTAATTATGGTTTATTAATATATTTTGAAACATCACTCACAATTTTAGCATCTAAGATATTTTCCAGATGGCAGATTTGATCTCCACCTCATCATTCAATATTCCAACTCAGAAATTCGCTGGAATAAGAAGTGACAATTTTGTGTTGGACATTCTTGGAAAATGGAGAAGAATCTAGAAAATCTGAAACATGGGTTTTGTCCAGAACGGACCGAATCAACTTTAGTGAAAAACGGTTTGCCCAAATTGGGCCAGTATTAAGAGAAGCGGAAGGTTCTCCTAAGACGATTTTCTCAGATTCATTGTTGCGGCCGTTTTCCAAATTATCTCAGCTGCAAATCCAAATTCGACCTGTTCCTGTTGAATTATTGATGGAAATATATTCTATTGCTGATCAATTGGTTGAAGACAATACAAAGTTTTTATGAGAATCATTTTGTAATTATCTCTATTGTAACTTCTCTCTACGCTCTGCGTATTTAAATGGAAAATAGAGATCAGAGAAGGGGGGATTGAATATGGATCAATTGAGAATTAATTCAGATTTTATTATGGGATTGATATGCTAATATAAAAGAGTGAAGATTGTAAATTAGAATGTATTACATGCTGCGTTATGTATCTTCCATTTACGCATCATTTGTAATGGAAATAACGCAGTTCTGAAAGGACAAACTTGTGTTGTAATGATTTCGATGATCAATAGTAAGTTGTGTTACTACTTATTCGATTATTTTGAAGTAACTTAGCAGTGCTCAATAGCGGCTAAGGGCCCGACCTCTGGTGGAGTTCACTATGTCCTTGTATTATATTTATGATTCTTGCAGCGTGTGAGTGATTTGATTTAATATTCATTTCTTTTAATCGCATTGCTTTATAGTTTCTTGTTTTATAGCTTGTTGTTTCAATATTCTATGAATTCATTTTATTACATAAGTTGTGATTGAACCACATTGTTGTTCCTTTCCACCATAACAAGATTACTATTCTTTACAACTTACATTTTTATGTTGTTCAATTTTATTCAATAGCCTTGTTGTTCCTTCCAAATTTTTCTATTCATCTCTATGAAATAGCTTTGTTGTTCATTTCCATTAGATAGAATTTGTTGTTCATTTCCAATTGTTGTTCATTTCCATTAAATAGAATTTGTTGTTCATTTCTATTAACTAGTTTAATGTTTATTCCTTTTTGCAAGAGTTTGGTTTTGTTTTTGAATATATTACAGAGAGCTTTCTTAGTTTATTTTCATTAGCAGAATTAGTGATTTAGCTCAGTTATCATTTCCATTTAATTGCTTTGATGTGGAGTGTAAGATCAAAAACTGTAAAGGACATTGGCTATTACTGTCTAAGTTCTCAGATTGAGGATCTTTTTTATGTTTTATTTCATTTACATCAGTTTCCAGAGGAAAGAGTTATTACTACTACATCCTTGACTGATGATTGTTGAGTGAAGTGATTGAATTTCAGAACATTGAGTTTCATATTGTTGTAATTAGATTTCATTTTCAAGCATCCGTTTACTCTTGTATTTGAAAGATCTATACTACATTTTAAGAAACATTACTCTCTGGGATTATAGTGTGCACATATTGTGTACACTCTTGAAATAAGAGGACTTTCCCTGGTTGATAATTAATATGGGATAAATAGGAGTTTTAAAGGGCACCTTTTAGCACCTAACATTTTGGTGTCGTTGCGGAGGAGAGTGTTGCCATTTCACAGAGAGTGATGTATGTTTTATGTTTGTCTACTGTGAAAGAATTGGGTATTAAAAACAGAAGGTAAGAACCTGCATAACGAGCAAGTAAAGTGATTGCTCCTATGCCTGCTTTTCAGTAGAATTGCTAGAAATTTAAGGTAGAAATGAGCATTTGTATTTTAGAGGTAGAATTTTTGAAAAAAATCTTCTAATTCCACTCGAGTGGTGATGTAAGCACCACCCATTTCACTAACCAATTGACAGGAACATTCAAAGGAGGAGCCTCAAAGAAACACATGAAGAACCTCTTATATTATGGTAAGAAATGGCTCACATTGCAACTTTTGAATTCCCTATCAAAGATCTAGGAGGAGTGACACAAATGGACATAATTCCCCCATTGTCTCTACCGAATTTTCATGGTTTGACAAATGAAGATCCAGATACATTCTTATTTGAGTTTGAAGTATTTTTTAGAGGGTGTGATTATTTTATTAATGATCAAAGTTTGAAAGTGTTTCCTCTTACTCTTGAAGGAGCAACTCTCCGATGGTTCATGAGCCTAGGTCGGAACTACATCCAAACATGGGAGGACATGAAGGAAATATTTTTTAAGAAGTACCAAGACTACTGCAAATTTAATGAAGATATTTTTGGTATGATACAAGGGGAAGATGAAAGCTTGGAGGACTATGTAGAGCGATTTCAATATAACCTTGAAAAATCAAAGCATAAGCATTTGGAAAAAGAAATCTTGAAAATGCTCCTTCTTAAAGTTATCAAAGATGATTTTTTAGAACTCTTAAATCTGATAAGAAAAGGTGATGTTTTTTAGTTATCATATGATGATGTTTGTGAATTGTGCATAAGGTATTCAAGAGGAATTTCCAAGGCTGGTAAGAATTCTAGAGAAGTTTCTTCTTTCTTTTCCAAATTTACTACAAGAACAAGAGACATAAGAGCTGAAATCAATGTTTTATTTGAAAATTTTAAATATGATTTTATTATCTCTCTAAATTCACAATTGGATGTTTTACAGGTTCAGAAAAATCAATAAATTAAATAAGTGTTTTTCCCTCATTTCCAAAAGGAGCATCCCATAGATACTCACTCTTCCTTATCTAGGATGGAAGTATCATATCAAAGAGATGGGGAAGCTACAACAAGGTCAAAACCATGGAAATAATGGCTTGCAGGTATGGTTCAAAACACTTCCTCTCCATTCTCTTACTTGCATAATCCATTATGGAATACTCATATGTTAGGGCTGCCATGCCAATCTCAATATAACCACCACCAATCTTGTCTACAAGTTTGGAATGGTTCATCTTATGATTGCATGAATACTCTCCCTCATCTTGTAGAAAAAACACATCCTCCATATTCTCCACCATCTCTTTCACAACATCTTGCTTGCCTATCAAAATCATTCATTCAACCTAATTAACTACATCATCAAAATGCTCCATTCCCTACACAATTTCCTGCTCAACTCATTCCACACCCTCACCATAATAAACCAGTACAACATGCTTATAGTGTTGAAATGAAAAATTTAACCACCCTTCCCACCCATTCTATCTCATATGCACCATTGGAGAAAACTTATACTGAGATTCAGAATGTATCAAATCCAAAAATTGTAGAGGTTATGAAAGAAAATGAGGTTTCTTCTAGCCTGCATCAACAAGTCGTTTTAAACACTCATGAACTTCATGAAATGACGGCTATGGGAAATCAAGAAAGTAATGGATACATTGAAGATTGGTTTCACTCCATTTTTTTGCAGCATCACTCCATGCTTCAACAATTTTTGGCACCATCTTTTCAAGGGAAGTTGGCTTCTCATACCCTAATTTTTATTAACATGCATTTTTCAAATTTGGGTATGTACATACTTGAAGCCTTATTTCGAAAATGGTTACACTAAAAATACTCTTATACATAATCATATTCATTTTCCAAATCAGAGTAGGGTAATGAAAAAATAAAATAAATAAGGAAATAAAATAAACACATTTTTTTTTTTTTTTGGAAAAATAGTTGTTTTTGTTGCAACACGCTGTGGAAATCAACATCGATGATAAATATTTTAATTTATTTGTGTATTTACATGAATTATATTTAAAATAACAATTCTACAAACACTTATATTCATTTTTATCACCAATATGGAAAAATTGCTTGAATATCATATTATTTTGGCTCGCGGGCTTGATGAAATTTCTGAAAACAGAGTTGGGATAGTCATGTTTTGGGGGAAAAAAAGTGAATATTTGAAAACATATTTCTATCCTAAGTATCCCTTGATGTCTAATTTGCAACCCAATTTGAATCGCTCAATTTGGATTTGAAACGAAAAAACTTATAACCAAAACATTGATAGGGCGTCTAGTAGGCAGCTCAGGAACAAAGTTGGGACAGACAGTTTTTGGAGGCCTAAATGACTATATTTTTAAAACCTATTTCTATGGTATATTATTATATGAATCCATTTTACAACTCAATTTTAATAACTCAATTTCAATATTGTATGATGAATTTATGACCAAAATACTGACTGCTTATCATAAATCAACACTCTTGAAACTTTGTTTTCTTGGTTGTTCACTAGCGTATTTGACCCATCAATTCTTCTTGTCTTCAAAAAATGTTTCTATTGGAGATCAATAAATTAATATAATTTAATCTCCAATTTTAATCAGTTCAATCCTTCATCAAACGAATAATTTATGCTTGAAATATCAACTGTTGGTCTGAGCTGGAAAATAAAAAATGACTCTATTATGCAAGTTGTTCTAAACAAATTTAACATACCATTACATGGAATTTTTAAAACTTGTTTCTATTGGAGACATATCTCTGAATTCAATTTCATTTGGATTTCAAATCACTCAAATCGGATGAAAAACAAATAATTGATAATTGAAACACTGCTGCTTAGTATGGTCGACCACTGCACTCCCGCAGGTGACAAATAATTTTTTTTTTATTTTTCTATGGATTTGTTCTACAGAGTAACTACTTGTTAGTTTTTTTGCATGATTCTTGGATTAGGAGATCCTGATCACCTCTCTTTATCCATGTTTAATGTTTTATTACAGGTAGACACTCGTTTTTGCAGGTCTTAGGAGAACAAAAAAGGTCAATTTATGGACGAGCGATTCTTGAAAGAAATTTTAGTGAAACAAGGGCATTTCATCTAGTTCATTAACTAACAGATTCATAACATAAGAAATGAAGAATTAGTTTCCATTTGAAGATTCATGTCACTGCTCCCAAAACATTTTTCAAAAAGATCATTTTTTTTCCATTGACAGATTGATATTCCCTTAGGAAATAACATCATAGCTGTTGTAACTTAATAAACTGTTGTTTCTTTTCTGATTTCTTTTATTTTTTTGTATTTCAGGTGTTGATCCCTTAAAATTGTAGTTTCCGCTCCATTGGAAATTGAACAATAAGGACCCCACCATGCAAGTTTCATGAGGCAATTCTTCAGCAACACCAATTATGTAAAAAAATACTTTTTCTTGAAACCTATACATAAATTTTCCTTTCTAGTTGATTGGATTTGCTTCACAATAGATTGTACATTAGTTTTGTTCTTTCCTCTATTTTTTTCCTTTTATGTTCCCTATAGCAATTTCTGTGTACATTTTATTTGTTGTTCCCTATAAGGAACAACTGTTGTTCCATATAGGGAACAACACTTTTTCGTATGCATTTTCTTTGTTGTTCCCTACAGGGAACAGCTCTTGTTCCCTCTAGGGAACAACACTTTTTTGGTGTGCTTTTATTTTTCATGTTGTTCCTCTTAAGGAATAGCAGCTGTCCCTCTTAAGGAACAACAATCTTGCGTGCTTATATTTGTTTGTTGTTCCTCTTAAGGAATAGCAGTCGTTCCTCTTAAGAAACAGCATGTTTGTGTGTTTCTTTTTGCTGTTCCTTTCAAAAGGAACAATGTTTCCGTTGATTATTTTTGCTATTCCTTTCAAAAGGAACAACAGTTTTTTTTTGTTCCTTTCAAAAGGAACAACACTTTTCTCACGTGTTTTTGTTGTTCCTTTCCGGAGAAACAACAGTTTTTGCCAGGTTTTTCCGCCTATTTTTGCTATTCCTTTCCAAAGAAACAACATTTTTCCCGCTTGTTTTTGCTGTTCCTTTCAAAAGAAACAATATGTTTTTTTGCCGACTTTTTTTGCTGTAAATTTTCAAAGGAACAACATTTCCATGGATTTTTTTTACTGTTCCTTTCAAAAGGAACATTATTTTTTTCCGATTGTTTCTGCTATTCCTTTCAAAAGAAACAACATTTTCGCAGATTGTTTTTTTTGTTCCTCTTAAGGAACAACAGTTGTTCCATCTAAGAAACAACACTTTTTAAGTGCATTTTTCTTGTTTTAGAACAACATTTTGAGAATTTTTGTGAACTCTTCATGAGTCTTTTAAAGGAAAACATAAAATTTATGTAAGGACACAAAAATTAGAGGTTACTGGAATCAGCAAATCAAGAGAAATTGTAATTTTAAGAAATTTTTTTGTAGTGATAAGAAAAGGAAAGGATACAACCATCTATATCACTTTGCTATCTTTATTTTCACTAAAATTAATATGATCGGTTATCTTTATCATATTGGTTATTCCCTAAATCTTCATAACTCTCTTTGATTTGTATTTATTGAATAAGAATAAGGGAATAATTTATCTATTGAGATGTTCAAACTTCTTCCACCATCCCTACTCTTAAGAAGTGTTGAGTCATCCTCTATACATAAATAGGGAAGTGCTACATGAAAAAAAGAAGAAAAAAATCTTTATTCTATGATATGGCAGATGGAGGATAAGGGGTCTCATCAAGAGCCAGCCTACCATGATCATAAGGGAGCATTGAAGTAGCATTCCCATTATGGCCACCACACCAAGGATATGATCCAATGGACAACTCAGAAAAATAAAAAGTCCTTGGAACATGAGGTCTCATCACGAGCCGACATGCCCACCTTTCACTCCTTCCTGGTGAATGGCATTGTGATTCATCTGATTCCCAAGCCAGCACAGTGGCCTCCATCGTGACATCACACAACACTTCCCTAGGCATGAATAAAGGATAATGGTTCCAAGGGTGAGAAAACAACTTTGTCAAGGTTATAGACACCCGTGGGCAATAGAGCTCTGTTGATGGTACTTGAGTCATATTTTTCACAAATCAATAGTAATGATAAACCCTTTTCTTATATCTTTATCTAATATCAAATGAGAGTACGCTGCTAAACCCTTTGTTTAGAACCTCTTATGCATGAAGTTTATTTATAAATAGATCATAATGGTTTATGTGGATAATGACCGCATAAGTACTTTTTTCACATCAACTGTCATTTTACCTTATTTTCAAATCATTACATAAACATTTACATAGCTACTCACGATTTCAAAATATGCATTGATTTCAGTAATGCGATAATTTGTTGATCATATCATAAGTATGTATGCCTTTCTGTGCTGTACAATTGTTGTGCAGTACACTGCTCTTCTATTTTCTGGTTGAGGGCGACCTATCATCTTTCAGGGGGGCATGGATGCCTTTTAAATATGCCTGCATGTGGGTTGAATCCCAATATTCATACTACATTTCTACAGAAGTTTTTCTGATTGAACTTTTGGCATACATATTATCTGTTGCTCTTCAAAATTAACACTGTGGATTAAAGAAAATTGCATGCAAAATCGTGATTTGGTTACAGGAGAACAAAAAGTATGGGGGGGGGATTCTATTCGCATCATGACCACACTATTGCAACTAACAACAAAGGCTCGTGCAACTCGCGAACGCGCACAATTCTTCAGACATGATGTGCTTGTATGGCTTCCACCTTTTGCATCACTTTTAGTATCGCTCAGCCTATATCAGCTTCAACAAATGCCAGTTCCTACATTTCATTCCACATTTTTTTTTCGGAGGTAACACTTGAGGTAAAATAGCATAATTTTCCGATTTATTATGAATTGAGGAGAATTTCATGAAAATCCATTGAGCATTATTTATCATCATTCATTCCACATCTTTACCACTTCCCATTTTTCAGAGACATATCATCTTTCAATTTGGACGAGTGTTGTCTTCCTTCATTTCTTTCTTATGACCATGTCAGTAATATTCTTTATCATCCATTGATATTCTTATTCATTCTCAACACCTCCCTTATTCCATGTTGTTTTACACCAAGGATAGATTTCAATAGATTGTAGCAACCACCTCTCTTTTTTTTCTAGCATTGCATGAGGACATGCTAATTCTTCAGTTTGGGGGAGGAATTGCTACACATGATGGATGTTTTCTACTTTCTTTCTCGTTTAAGGCATACAATTTCATTTTTATACAGTGCAGAAATTGATTTTCATATATCTTTAAAACTATGAACTGAATTCTTGTGATTTATGGATAACAAAGAGGTATCATTAAAATACACAAACCCAGATAATTTCATGCTAAATTAGTTCATAAAATTTTGAAAATTATGCACTATAACCTACAACCATTTTGTTTATATCTCATGATCCGTGCATCAAAACGATCTAATTTTTGAGAAAATGGTTAATGAAGTTTGATGTTACTTATATCACATTTTTCTGCAACTTCATATACATATAGTTGAGCGTCAACTGTAAAAATTGTTACGCATTCATCAAGATTTCTAAAATTGAATATTCATTATTTGAGGAATAATTCATTTGTTCCATCCATTTCATGAGTTGGGATGAACAATTTTTTTAAGGCATACAATTTCATTTTTATACAATGCAGAAATTGATTTGTATATATCTTTAAAACTATGAACTGAATTCTTGTGATTTCTGGATTAGAAAGAGGTATCACTAAAATACACAAACCCAGATAATTTCACACTAAATTAGTTCATAAAATTTTGAAAATTATGCATTATCACCTACAACCATTTTGTTTATATCTCATGATCCGTGCATCAAAACGATCTGATTTTTGAGAAAATGGTTAATGAAGTTTGTTGTTACTTATATCACATTTTTCTACAACTTCATATACATATAGTTGAACGTCATCTGTAAAAAATTTTACGGCTTCATCGAGATTGCTAAAATTGAATATTCATTATTTGATGAAAAATTCATTTGTTTCATCCATTTCATGAGTTGGGATGAACAATTTTTTTTTGCTTGGTCAACACATGGGTTTTTTCTTTGGGTTGCATGAGGACATGCAATATATTCAGTTCTGGTTTGCATGAGGACATGAAATATATTCAATTTGGGGGTATGTTGGGACGCTAGTTTTTCATTATTATTATCACTTTTTAATACCTATTTCATCCATTTCTACCATTATTTATCATGTCATTTATCATGGTTTATCATATAATTCCATCTTATAACTATTTATGCTCTTATGGATAAATATTATTTCCTCTCCTTTATTCTTAATAAATTAATGATTATTATGCATGATTTTATCAATGATGGTTTATTAATATATTTTATAACATCACTCACCATTTTAGCCTCCAATATATTTTCCAGATTGCAGATTTGATCTCCAACTCATCATTCAATATTCCAACTCAAAAATTCGCTGGAATAATAAGTGACAGTTTTGCATTGGACATTCTGGGCAAATGGAGAAGAATATGGAAAATCCGAAACATGGGTTTTGTCTAGAACGGACCGAGTCAATTTAATATAAGAAAGGTTTTCCCAAAGTCGGCCTGTATTAAGAGAAACATAAGGTTCTCTGAAGACAATTTTCTCAGATTCACTGTTGCAGCCATTTTCCAAATTATCTCAGCTGCAAATCCAAATTCGACCTGTTCTTGTTGAATGATTGATGGAAATATATTTTCTTGCTAATCTATTTGTTGAAGACAATCAAAATTTGTTATGAGAATCATTTTGTAATTATCTATATTGTAACTTCTCTCTATGCTCTGTGTATTTCAAATGGAAAAGAAAGATCAGAGAAGGGGGGATTGAATATGGATCAATTGAGAATTAATTCAGAATTGATTATGGGATTGATATGCTGATATAAAAGAGCGAAGATTGTAAATCGGACCGTACTACATGTTGGATTATGTATCTTTCATTTACACATCGTTTGTAATGGAAATAACGCAGTTCTGGAAGGACAGACTTGTGTTGTAATGATTTCGATGATCGATAAATAAGTTTCGTTGCTACTAATTCAATTATTATGAAGTAACTTAGTAGTGCTCAGTAGCGGCTAAGGGCCTAGCCTCTGGTGGAGTTCACTGCGTCTTTGTATTATATTTCTGATTCTTGCAGCATGTGAGTGATTTGATTTAATATTTATTTCTTTTAATTGCATTTTTTTACAATTTCTTGTTTTATAGCTTGCTGTTTCAATATTCTATGAATTCATTTTATTACATAATCTGCGATTGAACCGCATTGTTGTTCCTTTCCACCATAACAATATTACTATTATTTACAACTTACATTGTTATGTTGTTCATTTCTATTCAATAGCCTTGATGTTCCTTCCAGATTTTGTTGTTCATCTCTATCAAATAGCTTTGATGTTCATTTCCATTAGATAGAATTTGTTGTTCATTTCTGATTGTTGTTTATTTCCATTAGATATAATTTGTTGTTCATTTTTTATTGTTGTTCATTTCCATTTGTTGTTCTTTTCTAGTCAATAAATTTGCTATTCATTTCTGTTAACTAGTTTAATGTTTATTCCTTTTCGCAAGAGTTTGGTTTTTCTTTTGAATGTATTACAAAGAGCTTGCTTAGTTTATTTTCATTAGCAGCATTAGTGATTTAGCTCAGTTATCATTTCCATTTAATTGCGTTGATGTGGAGTGTAAGATCAACAACTGTAAAGGACATTGGCTATTACTGTCTAAGTTCTCAGATTGAGGATCTTGTTTATGTTTTATTTCAATTACATTAGTCGCCAGAGGAAAGAGTTATTACTACTGCATCCTTAACTGATGATTGTTGAGTGAAGTGATTGACTTTTATAACATTGAGTTTCATATTTTTGTAATTAGATTTCATTTTCAAACATCTGTTTACTCTTGTATTTGAAAGATCTATACTGCATTTTAAGAAACATTACTCTCTGGGATTAGAGCGTGCACATATTGTGTACACTCTTGAAATAAGAGGACTTTCCTCGGTTGATAATTAATGTGGGATAAATAGGAGTTTTAAAAGGCACCTTTTAGCACCCACCATAAGGCAGATCTTGTTGAGTTTTATCAGGTTCGCACAGAAACAAGCTTATTACTGAGCCCTTAACTATATAACATATAAACAAAGCTACTATTATTAAGAAGATATCAACATCTTCACATCCATGTGCGCATTAGAAATTATCATCATAGAATAACACAATCGCAACTTATTCATATATCACATACAAAATCGTAGCTTATACATATATCACAGACATAATCACAGCTTTTGAAAATAAAATAGAGGTACTTCAACAGTCAATATGACCAATTGATGACATAAAGATACTTCAATGGACTCTGTGTTCATAAACATCCAAAATCTCAGTTAAACCCAAGTCACAACCCATGCACACAGCCAGCGAGGTCCGCACACAGTAGGATTGATGATCTCTGTGCACATAGCTAGCAGGATTCCTTACCCAAAACATATCTCAACAGTTCGTACCTAGCATAAATCTTACTTACTTCTAGATTCAAACTATATATCTATTTATATCATCATAGCCTGTGCTATCCTGTGGTCTGCAAACTGTGGTTTGCAGACTCTAGGTATACCCTATGACTCATTATAATACATTGGGGGCTTTGACCCACCCGAAATCCCTTGTGATAGACTAATTACTACAAAAATATGTAAAAAACGCAGTATTGGAACATATCAAAACGCAACTAGGGGACCCTGTTCCAACACCATGCATGCAATGAAAGTGAAATCCAACTCGAATTTTGAAGCAAGAGATTCACCTAATTCTCCTCCTAAGGGATCCTTGCCAACCTTCTTGTGCAGACACTTTGTAGCATATTTTCCAAGCTCATGACAATGAAAACATTTAATCTTCGACAAGTACTTCTTCTTTCCTACCTAACTAGAATGTGATTTGGAATGGGACACCTTCTCTTTTCCTTTCTTTCCCTTTCCAGCCAAGGCACATTTCTCATCATCATCAACCTTTGATGAGGATCCATCTCTGGTATTCTGTCAATCTCTTATTGTACCAAGTTAGACCACAATCGCTCCCACTCTGGTAGCTTCTCCCTCCCATTCATTAAATCCTAGTATTTTAGGCTAGCATTTGGGAAGGCCTAGAGGTGTTATGATCCCAATATCATCCTCAACAAGTGTAACACCAACACTTCCAAGATCATCTCAATATTGAGTGAACTTCATCAAGTATTTTGGTGTTGTTTCACCCTTCTCCATATTTATTTTTCTGAGCATGTCCTTCAGAGTCAACTTCCTGTGGTCACTCAATGTTCTAAAACAAACATGGTAAGGCCTTCCACTTGGAATATGTAGTCCATGGAGGTTCAAGACAATATGATCTCAAACTCCTTCTAACATAATCCTTCTCGCATTTGCTACATAATTTTTGCATGCATCAATATTTAAGCATCTGTTGTTTTGGGCCTGTGAATATCATTGTCTATTAACTCCTTTAGCCCATTTTCTTCCAACACTGATTCCATTTTTCCTTCCAGGCTATGTAATTTGAACTACACTTAAGGGAATATTCGTGTCTCAATCCATAGAAATACATCCTCGTCCTACCACTAGTCTTCAATACTAGATCTGCAAATTTGATTCACCTATTAAAAAAAAAACTCGTATGCTTCTCTTCTATAGTGATTCTTGATATTATACCATGTTTAAAATCCACATAGATTCTAATGATATTGTAATATGATAAAACAAAATACTTGAATCTATTCTAAAAATTACCGAAACAAATTATGATCGCACAATCACATGAACAAGAAAGAGAAATAATTTCAATCAAACAACACAAAGATTTATATGGGGAAAGCCTTAGCTAAAAACCCCAAAATATGCATATTGCATAATTCAAGAATATGAAAAAATACAAAGCTTCTCTCAGGCTTGAGATCTCTTTACACTATCTCTTATTGTCTCACTCTATTCTAGGCTTGCTTTGGCTCATTACTTAACTAATTTCTTGCCTTTGGATGCGCTTCCTTGCTTACAGAATCCCTTGGGAAGTTGAGCCCCTATTAGTTATGAAAT
This sequence comes from Pinus albicaulis, assembly GCA_034641835.2. Classification (NCBI taxonomy): domain Eukaryota; kingdom Viridiplantae; phylum Streptophyta; class Pinopsida; order Pinales; family Pinaceae; genus Pinus; species Pinus albicaulis. The sequence continues at coordinate 818,996,014 of CM076584.1, read as the reverse complement.
TCATAATTAATGATCTCACAATACATCTAAGGTCTTATGTTGACTCTGTGCATGACCTGTACAATTTTTAATTATATAACTGATAATACACTTTCCTTAACTCCAATATCAACTAGGTCTTACTCAGAACTGACATGCAAAAACTATTTATAATGAATTATCAGTTATCTGATTAATCACTGCATGTGAATTAAATTCTTTTTAATTCACTAGACCTATTACGATTTCCTCCATGAGTTAGAACTAGTTAAACATATTTTAACTCAAGTAATTAAGTTAAATAATTACAACTCAAAATAGATTGTAACAATACCCCCTAAAAATTAGAGAGAAATATACATGCCTCTAGTTTTACCCTCAAATTCAATTGATTGAGATAACTAAGACTTCCTAGATTATTTAACTCGTAGAATCTATCATGTGATGTGGAATTACAATTTCCTTCCAATTTAATTAATGGAAAATTAAATTAGAAGCCTCTTCCTGTTTCCATTTTCAACATAAAGAGTCACAAGGAGGATGATTAGGAGATCATGTCCAAGTTATGGAAATTGCTCAAAAATGAAAGTGCTCATAATTGGTTACAATTTGAACGGCCGGAAAGGCCTTGTCGTTGTGATTCTAGAGCCATGAACGGTTCTCAAAACTGAGGTCGTATTTAGAAGTTATTCAGGTTTAAAATAGCCCAGTAAAATCCAAAATATGTTGACCAAGTTTGACTTTATAAAATTTGGGAAAAATTAAAAAAATAATATTCCAAGAATATTCCTCATAATATTATCTAGAATATTCCCTTGAGGGTGAATGAAATGAAGAAAAGTGGCAGAAATATATTCGTCATTGGTTTGACTCATTTGTTTGTGGCCAATCAGAGGGTGCCATTTGGCAAGCCCAAAGGCCACCACGTGTCTCCCAGGAAAATGAGTTTTTTGGTTGGAAAAATATTTGTTACTCTACAGGAGTCAAACCTTGACCTCCTTCCCACGAGCGTAAAGGCCCGACCAACCCGTCTATGGGGTGGATATTAACCATTGTTGTTTGAAATTTCTATTTGATGTTTAAAGCATGTTTAGTTGGCAGCAAATGGGGGCCAACCCCTAAGGGTCAGCCCCCACACTTCATGTGATGACAAGGAGGAACCTAAGGCTTAAAGCCTCTAATGGTTATGGTTAAGCAGATTTCTATGTCATGTAACCACATTCATACATTTATTGTCGCAGTTCTGGTTAGCAGACCCGCCGGCGGTTCAAACGAAGGGGTCATGTGACCGCCACACCCTGACATTTAATGTAATCATTAGTAGTTTCCATCTAAATTGGAGCGCAACCAACAATTTTTTCGAGTTTCCAAGTTTAGCGCCTCTAACTAGAGTTCCTCTAGTTTTGGAGGAGTTTTTTTAGGGATATTGGGAAAATTTTGTTTTGGCCATAACTCCCCCATTATTGAACCAAATTGGGTGTAAAAATAGTCAATTTGGGGTATGTCCAACATTCTGAGCAGCTTGGAATAGATATCAGGTCGATAAAAGGTCATCTTCAGAAGTTTTATCTTCATGGAATATTAAGGAGCCATCAAGGCCATCATGGAGAAGGCAATGTATTAGGCTTTCTTTATCTGTTTTATGTAAATGATTAGTCATATCTGGCTAATTCATACCTTATGAAGTTGATTTTACAGAGATTTTTGTCTATTGAGGCTTATTTTCACTTTTACTTACATTTTAAGCAAATCAATACATGAGGGAAATGTGATTGGGAGCTGGACCAGTAGATGTAGCCTAGGAGGGGTGAACCGCCTCAAAAAAATTTCCAAGTAATATGCTTTGTGATGTTTATTTCCCTGTTCTTTACATCTTTACAATGATAAACAGTTAAAATACTTAATCAATCCTCACACAAAAATCTATTTAACAAATCCAGAACTATTTGTTTAACCCAAAAATTAAGGATAACCTTATGCACACATTATTATTATTGTTTGGATACTTAGCACAACATAACTAATACAATCCATTTAGATCAAGTTGGTATCAGAGCTCAGGATTTGACCATTATCGGAGCTAGAGTTCTACACTCTATATTTTTCTTGTGCAAGGTTTGTTTAACTGTTTGTAAGGTTTTTGATGCTTACTAGGCTGAAGCTTAAGAGAGGAGAAGGTCAATTGGCAAGGACTTACAGTAATCCTCAGCCAAGGAGGGAAAGAGTGTCAGTATGTCCACCTTCAATTTAACCTCCAAGAGAAGTAGAAGAAGCCATAAGCATGTCTACAAGGGAAGGAGAAATTCCTGAAGATATTGATCCCAAAGAGGAAGAAAGGGTGTTTAGGAAGGCATTCCTAGACATGACTGAAATGGTGAGATTCCTTTACCAAGAAAGGAATGAAAGGCTTGAAGGAGAAGGATCCAAACTTCACAAGGAAGGAGAGGGATCTTCAAGAGGCCATAATGATGAGGATAAATCCAAGAAGGGTAATGGAGGAAATGGAGACAGTGGAAAGTCACCATCATCACCCTCATCTTCATCAACCTCTATATCCTCTTCAGTACATCATTCTCACAAAGTCAAGAACACGGGTAAAAGTCCTTTTCTTAAACTTGATGTTAAGTTTGAATTGCCAAGGTTTGATGGTGATGTAAATGCAGAAAAGCTAGATAATTGGATTAGGAAATTAGAGGTCTACTTGAGAATTAAAAATTTTCATGATGACGAAACCAAAATCCAATTAGCTTCGTTGAGAATTGAAGGTGCAGTTCTTGTTTGGTGTGAGGCCAAGACTAGGGAGGAGATCAAAAAATATGGTAATATTATCTTATCATGGTCTAATTTCATTTCTGCAATTAAACACTAGTTTTATTCATTAGCTCACATGTAGACAGTCATAATGGACTGGAAAAAAATTTAAATAGTTGAAAGGACAAAATGTTCAAGTTTATACCCAAGAATTTAGAAGAAGAGCTCTTTTACTAGGAATTAATTTGCATAGTCAAGACACTTTACTCAAGTATATAGGAGGTTTTCATACTTACCTAAGACATACCATTCTCATGTTTAATCTTACAAGCCTACATGAGGTTTGTGTTCAAGCCAGACATTTAGAGGCAAGGGGTAAACAAAATTTAGATGGGAATGAGGAAAGTGAGTTTAAAGGAAAATGGAAGAAAAAGAGAAATGAAAATTCTACAAAAGAGAAGGGAATTTTTTTTTGCAAACACTATTCTAAAACAAGCCATGATGAGGACCATTGTTGGAAACTTCATCCAGAGTTGAAACTAGAAATTTTTAAAACCAAAGATAAAGCCAAAGAAAAAGGCAAGATATTTTAATAGCTGAACAAGATCTAGGATCAGAATTAGGAGATGATACTAAAATCATAGCTATGGCACTAAAGAACTTGAAGGGAATAGAGAATGAAACCAAACCTAGTTCTAGTATTTCTAACTATTACATAGAGGCTCCAAATGAAAAGAAGAGAATTGAACTGTTTCATGGGAGGGTCATTTACAAACACACAAAGATAGACACACTATTCGACAGTGGGTCATAAGCGAACCTTATTTCTGAAGACTTAGTCAAGAAGCTGAATCTTGAAACCATTCCACATCCTAAACCTTATCCTCTTGGTTGGATTTGTAAGGATGAAAATTTACAAGTTTCAAAGAAGTGCATGTTGTGCTTCGCCATAACAACACATTTTATTGACATGGTTGAATTAGATGTTGTTCCGCTTGATATTACAGGTGTGGTGTTGGGTAGTCCTTATTTGTATGACAAGAAAGTTATTTTTCATTGCCATGAAAACAAATACCATTTATTCAAGGATGGCAAGGATTTTATTGCAAGAGCACAACGCAAAATGCTAGACTCTTCTTTAGTGAATGCAGGGCAAAGGAAAAGGCTTATCAATGCAAGTCAAAATTTGACTTTAGTTATGATTAAGAAAAATTAAGCTGTACATAATACTTTTCATGTTTTTTCTGATGTAAATAATGAGTTGTTTCAGTCTGAAAGCAAGTTGTCTTTGAAAGAAGATGACAAGAAATTGCAGCAATTGTCTTGGTGTTAATCGGTGCAGAAAACAAAGTGTCAGTGCAACATGGTGCAAAGATCCAAGAGAGGGTAAAGCATTCAAGCACAGAAGGCACAAAGTTCAATAATGATAATTGCTGGTTTAAGAATGGAAGGGTACTACAGCGAGAAAACTTGGTCAGGAATCGACACAAGTACAAGGCTAATTTAGCAAGAAATCGCCATAAGGACAGGATGCGAGGTGAATGTAATTTTCAGTTTCCTTTGAAGGTAGACCTATGTAGGAGCAATATGTTTACTGCAAATTTCAGTTGTTTTTCTGCAAGTTTCAATAATTTGCAGCATGACAAAGTCAAAGTTAGCAATAGTCAGTCAATAGATTCGAGGAAAAAATTGTCGTTTTATGAGAAGCTCCAATTAAGGAAATCAGGGAGATTTTAGTGGATCAATATTGGAAGATTGGAGACTCAGTCTCTTCATCTTCAGCTTCAGTAGTCCAGAGAAATTTTGGGGTCCAAAAGCTTCCCAGTGCGGAGGTGTGATCAGGAGATCATGTCCAAGTTCTGGAAATTGCTAAAAAATGAAAGTGCTCAGAAGTGGTTAATATCTAAACGACCATAAAGGTCTCATCGCTGCAATTCTGGCGCCGTGAATGGTTCTCAAAACTGAGGTCATATGCAGAAGTTATTGAGGTTTGGAATAGCCCAGTAAACTCAAAAATATGTTGAAGAATTTTGACTTTATAAAATTAGGGAAAAATTAAAAAAAGAATATTCTGGGAATATTCCTCAAAATATTCCCTGGAGAGTGAATGAAATGAAGACAAGTGGCAGAAATATATTCAACATTGGTTTGACTAATTCATTTGTGGCCAATCATAGAGTGCCACATGGCAAGCCCAGAGGCCACCACGTGGCCCCAGGCCAAATGAGTTTTTTGGTTGGTAAAATATTTGTTACTCTGCAGGAGTCAAACCTGGACCTCCTGCTTGCGAGCACAAATGCCTGACCGAACCGTCTACATGGTGGATCTTAACCATTATTTTTCACAATTTCTATTTGAATTTTAAATAAATTTTGATTGGCGGAAAATGGGGGCTAGCCCCTAATGGCCAGCCCCCATGCTTCACATGACCACGACGAGTAACCTAAGTCTTAAAGCCTCTGACGGTTACGGTTAAGCGGATTTCAATGTCATGTAACCACGTTCAAACATTTATTTTCACAGTTCTAGTTAGAAAACCCACCAGTGGTTCAAATGGAGGGGTCATTTGACTGCCACATCCCGTCATTTAATGTAAACATTAGCAGTTTCCACCTTAATTGGATCAGAGTCGAAAATTTCGACAGGTTTCCAAGTTTAGCGCCTCTAACTGGAGTTCCTCCAGTTTTGGACGAGTTTTTTTAGGGATATTGGGAAAATTTTGTTTTGGCCATAACTCCCTCATTATTGAACCAAATTGGGTGAAAAAATAGTTAATTTGGCGTATTTTCAACATTCTGAGCAGTTTGGCATAGGTTTTAGGTTGAATAAAGGTCATCTTTAGCAGTTTTAGCTTCGAGGAAGATCAAGGAGCCATTAGGGACATCATGGAGAAGGTAGTGTATTGTGATTTATTTATCTATTTTATGTAAATGATTAGTCATCTATGGCCAACTCATACCTTATGAAGCTAATTTTATAGAGAGTTTTTCATATTGAGGCTTATTTTCACTTTTACTTACATTTTGAGAAAATTAATACATGAGGGACATGCCTTTGGGAGCTGGACCAGCAGATGTTGCCCAGGAGGGGTGAACTTCTTCAACAAATTTGCAGAGTAATGTGCTTTGTGATGTTTATTTCCCTATTCTTTACTGTTGTACAATGATAAATAGTTAAAATACTTAATCAATCCTCACACAGAAATATGTTTAACAAAGCCAAAACTATTTTTTTAACCTAAAAATTAACGAGAACCTTATGCACACATTATTATTATTGTTTGGATACTTAGCACAACATAAATAATACAATCCATTCAGATCAGAGGAGGCATCACCCCTTGGTTATACATAATCCCTAATTGTATGAGAAAACTTTCACCTTGGCTCCACTAGCAAAGCATTAGAGAGATAAGCTAGTTCTTTTATGGAGCAAGGAGTTGATCCAATGCTCCACTATTGGAGCTAGTGATGCTCATTGTACATATGTGTCTTGGAAATTTTACTTAATAGAAGAAGCCTTCAAGGCCAACACCTTCTTCGTGCAAGGATTATGAATGTTTTTAATACTATTTAGAGGATGTTTGTATTTCATTTTTACTTTCACATGTGCTAAGATAGTTGAAATATTTCTTTTATTTTAGTAATTATCTTATTGAGAATGTGCTCTAATGGTTTCTATTGTTTTCCCATCCTTGTGGACTGTTCCACAAGACGTTAGGAAGATCTTTCCTATTTTTTGGTTGTAATGACCATCGCATCCATGTGGACTATTTCGTTGGATTTTAGATAAACCCTTTCGGTTCAAGTGTGTCTCTTCTTAGGCAGTATTCTTACCTCTCTCTTAGCGGTGCACTTATTTCTCTGCCCTGTAGTAGAAGAACCTTGACACACTTAGAATTGAACACTCACCAGGCACACCACTCTTTCTTTGCAAATTTACAACTATAGATCTTTAAGAATTCAACAATCGAGCATTTATTTCAGATGGGACTCCTACACTAAATAGTGTGAGTTCTAATTGGGAATTCACATTGGGTAGATCCCCTCAATGTTGGCTGGTCCAACACCGTCAACATGTATGTCGCTAGAAGGAGGGGATTCATTGTTTTATGGCTAATAAACCTACTGACCCCTACATCACATCTTATAATCAAGGCCACAACGTTCATTGCACCTTCCCTACTCGTGTTCCTAAAGTTGGTGACTCTTCACTTCCAAAACCAAAATCAACTTGTGAAATCCCATACGATCAGATTCTGGACATATGTCCTATAACCCGTCAATTTGCAAAGTTGTTGGATTGATCCCGGGAGTACTCAGTCTTTCATATTCTCTCAAAAAAGAAAAAAACACCACCACAGGGATAGTGTTTTATACCCTTTAATATTTGGTTCTTCCCACCCTTGAATAATTAGAAGAATTTTTGGAGAACACATAAGAGCCTCCACTTTTCACGGTGGTGACGGAGATAACATTGTACTCTCAAACTCTGTTGTCTACGAGTTAGGCGGTGAGGAGGAAGGATAAGGAGAGCCATAAATTTATGACAAAGAAGAGGAGGAGAGTGAAGATGAAGACATGGCAGACTAAGATCTGGATTGGATGACTCAGGGCCCACTTGCACTTCTAGGTGTTTTACACAAAATGGCTATGCATTCAAAAATATCTTAAAAAAGTTTTCCACTGATAAAATAGTGAAGGCAGAATACCAGTTCGGTAACTTTTACCTACATCTACAAAAACTTGAGGTACACCATGATGAATTTGCACGTACACTTTTTCCATGTAACTTGGATGATAGAGCATTGGTATGGTATCACAGCCTTCCTCCGAACTCTATCCAATATTGGAAGGGGTATCAAGAAGATATTAAAACATTTGCTAATGGTAACACCCCCGCCATGTTATTTAAAGAGCTAGGTAATATCAAGATGGAGAAAAAGGATAAAGTGAAATATTTCAATCAATGGTTCAACTACATCTTGAAAAAATTTCCATTAAACACAAAACCGCATGTCTCCATTACAATATATTACTACAATTTTGACTTGTCAGAAATCATTGCGCAGTTTGTGAAGTGAATTGTGAAACAAAAAGTGATAGAAAATTACAGAGAGGCGATCATGGTTGAGAAGGAATTGTGCGAAATTGGAGTCATCATGGACGATGAACCAATAAAAGACACCAAAGACATGGGTAAAAGGTCTCAAGCCTCCATAAGAAAGGTCAAAGAAAAAGAACCTTTCTATCTTCAAAGTTTTACTCTTCTTGTCAAAGGCTTTGTCAAATGAGATGGAAGAGCTCAAATAAAGGTAAAGTGATAGCATGATGAGTAGTAAGCCTCCCAGATTAAACCTTCTCATAAGGAGCGTAAATTCGGGTAGCAACAGTAACAAACCAATGAAGTCTACACAAATCTCGAACGTGGTGTTGAATTTTGAAGTTTTTGGCATGGATACATATTGTTCATATCTTCAAGCCTATGATTTCAAGAAAAAATGCCCACAATGGAACCACACCATGAAATTTCTTGCTACGCATCTTTGCGATGCCATACTTTTTTATGAGAAAACCAATCTTGAAGACGAAAAGGCAGAAACTATTGCAACCAATGAAACTCCAATTATGGGGCATGTAGTAAACATTTTTAGTTTCATAATCATAACTCAGAAGAGAAAAACCAAGAAGTAGACTCTGAGTGATCCCCCGTCCCAGAAGCATACAAACCAATAGAATTTGAGAAGCCAAGGGTTGGGCACTACAACAGAGTTAAGGAAATCAAAGAAATTTTGTTAAGGAAAAACAATCCTCTTGTAAGCTCAACACAAGACACTCAGAGAAAATATGGGAAATAAGTCTCGATAAAATTACTTCTGCAAGAAGGAAGGATAAAACCATCGCTTTGTAAGTCAAAAATTAAGTCACACCCTTAGAAACTTCAGCCATTCTTTCCGTTGTGGACTAAAATATAGTTGAGGACATCAATAATTTTCGTGCAAATATTTCAATGTTTGAGTTAACAAATATCATGAGCTAGCGAGACATTATCTTACGAGCACTTGGGACATCCTTAGTAGGTAACGATGCCCCTTCTGACAAGGGATCGGGTATGTCTTATGATTCCCCTGAGTCAATACTTAACGATTTAACATTACAAACAAATATGTTGTTCTCTTTATTATTCTTAACGTTTGAAATTTTCAATTTCAATGTACACAATTTCTTATTTGATTTTGGTGCATCAGTAAATGTAATTCCATTACCTGTCTCAAATAAAATAAATGCAAAATGGAACAAAATAGAGGCGCATACTATTCAGCTGGAAATGACTCTTGTCTGCGTAGATGGTGAACTCAAAGACGTGATCTTCCGTCTATCATTTGACAATTGAGTTCACCAACGTATAGACATATGGATTGTGGACATACTGGAGGCACACGAAGTATTGCTGAGAAGATATTGGTCAACCAAGTTACAAGGATAATTTTCTATGGACTAGTCACAGCTATGGCTTTTGTATAACAGGAGAAACAACCAAAATCAAGTGAACTTAGAGAGGTACATGAAGCATAATTTCACTCCCCTTAGTAGACATAATGAACCAGTGGCTTTTGCATAACTTATTTTCATAAATTTCTGCCTAGAAACTCAACTAGGGTGTTATCTTGCACAACCATCCCCAGTCCCACCAAAAGCATAGTTGGACCTCCTTCCAAGTCCAACTGGTGGAAATGACCTTTCTACAGTTTGTAGTAGTAGCATTAATAATAGTACTAGTGTAGTTCATATCCCTTGTACATATGATATATGGAATTTGTACTTTGATGGTTTTGAAACAAGATGGGCTCCGGAGTTGGTTGCGTTTTAATAGACTCGTTGCAGAGAAACCATTTCATATTGACACTTGGAATTTGAGTGCATGAATAACATTGTTGAATATGAGGCACTCATTTTTGGGTTGCAAAGAGCCATTGACCTCAAAATTGTGTTCCTAAAAGAAGTAGGTGACTCACAAACTATGGTAGGACAAGTATTCTATTCCATAGATTTTATGTCACGCCATCTTAAAATTTATCAACAAGAGGTATGATTTCTGATTTCACATTTCAAATATTTCAATATTATTTATGTTCTAAGAATATGTAACGCAGTTTCGGATGCACTAGAAAATGTTGCTGCTAGGTTACCACTGTTGAGGGATTATTTTTCAGTAGAAACTATTTATAAACCATCCATCCCTAATAATAATACTAATTTGTGTTTTAATGATGACCATTATATATTTTTCTTAATGGCCAACGTCGATGTGTTCAAAGATGCATCGATCGAGGAAGATGAGAATGAGAAGGCATTGTAGGATTCAAATAGTTCAAGTAAAGGAAATCTCATGCCAAAGGGTGTGGTATCTTCAAAAAAATTGCATGACCTGCAAAATCGATTCTGGGGACCTGTCATCAATAAAAAGCATAGTTCCACATCATCACATGAGCAGAGTAATTTGGGAACATAAAAAGATCCAAAGTATGTCAATCTAGGTAATTTTTGTACACCATAGGTGTGGAAAGCCTTATTAACATATTCAAGCAGTATCGATATATATTCATGTGGGCATATGATGAGCTTAATACTTATGACACATGAATCATCCAGAATGTGATATCGATAAAAGAAGGGGAAAATCCATTTAAAAATAAATTGAGAAGAGTACATCTGACTCTTGATCCCCTTATTCAGAAAGAATTGAGAAATTTTTTGGATGCTTGGATCAAATACAAATTGTGACATTCAACTTGGGTATTGAATTTGGTCCCAGTAAGAATGAAGTCTGAGGAAAATTATTTATGTGTTGATTTTTGAAATGTGAATCGCACCTCAACCAAAGACAAATACCCTCTGTCATCTATGGAACAGATACTAAAAATAGTATCAGGGTCAATGTTGGCTTGAAGGGCCTGACCCAGGTTCATATTTTATAGATAAACTAACAAACCCTTCAACTACTGGCCCTTTCGGCAATGACTTCTCCGCACAGATCAAAGTCTCACCCGAAGTGGTATGGGGGGGTGCTGGAACTAGGTTTATGGACCCTGAGGGAGGAAATAATGAAGTGGTCCTAAGAAAATTGAATGAAAACTTGTATCAATCAGAAACATATGCGCGCAATAGAATAAAGCAGAATCGTAGAGTGTGCCCAATCCTTCACAGAATAAAACATATTTTCATATCAGTTCAACGCAAATAAAGTATAACAGAACTAGATCCAGATCTAGAAAATGTGCATTACTTAACCATATTTATCAACCATCAATATGCATAACCAATCATAATATATATCATTTCTCAATGATCAACATAAACCATGCGATCTAAACAGAATAAAAACTATAAATAACTCAAATCAATCACTGTCCTTTATATTAGTTTCAGATCCTTTCAATACATCAAACTTTCTCTACATATCATATTTTCCCTTAAACATAACCCTTCCACACACACAACCAGCGGAGTCCGCACATAGTGATTACTAGGTCTCCGCGTACACAACCAGCAGGAGCCTTGCAACCCAACCCAGACAAAACCCTTACAATGTATTACAAACACATAAACTTATCAAACATCAATAACAGTCATGATTCTTTCCTTATACTCGATCTATCTATTTATATTCTTCTTTTGCGCAAATATTATAGTCGCAAACCATGGTTTGATGCCCACAATTTACCCTTAAACCCATTTACATCCAAATTAAGGACTTTGAGCCACCCCAAAACCTCTTGACTCATTCGTGCAATGTTCATATAAAATACTTATACAAAATTACATCAAAAAGTGTTCCTCAGGGTACCTCACTCCAACAGCCCCCCAACACAATCATGTGACTCGTCTTGAGTCACTTAGGCACCTGCTCCTTCATCTTGGCTTGGAGCGCGCTGAAAGAAGATTTCAGAGGCATAAATAATTCCAAACTTTGCACTCCAACACCCTGTTCTTGTTGAACCAACTTGTCTATGGTGGGCCCTTTAGCGGTCATATTTATGCTACACTATGTCTTCTTAATAGTCTTCATAGTGTTGTCTATAATTTGTGAAATTTGAAGAGCCTCCTCATCCCATGGATCCATGTGTGCTTCTAGAAATTGTTCTTTGTGGTTCAACTCTTCAATCTCTGTTTGTATCATTCGGAACTTCTGTAGAATATCTAGGTGCAGTGTTAGAACCAAGATTGGTGCCACTATCTAGATCTCTTAAAATTGTTGTTCCTTCTGATGCAGTGCATCACGCAGCTACTGAACTACTGCATCATTTTTCATTGACGTCCATACACTCATGGATTTATCTAACAGAATGTCACACTGGGTGACTACCACAGTGATACTGTCTCTAGCTTGCTTCACCTCAGCTTCTCTATGGAAACGGACCTCTGGTGGAGTCTTCGGCTACAACTTTGTTTGTATATCTACAATTTGTTGTTCATACTCTATTCTGACAGCCTGCACCTCAGCACCCAATTATTTCAATGCGGAAACCAATCCTTCCAATTTCTCCTCTGGTGCTATTGTGGTCGGGACTGATGGAACATCGTGACATATGTGATCGATTTTGGCCTCCGGCTCAGTGCACTTGGCTTCGACTTCGTGGCATGTTTCTTTGGCTACTGGCTATATTTGGTGGGCTACTTCCGCCTTCTTTTCATATTCCAATGTATGGGTGTGCACACTAGCCTTTTTGTATTGAAGTTCATCCATGATCATTGAGTCCATAATATGTAGCTTAATTGCAGGTAACACAGAAATATTAATATTTCTATCACATGATCCATGAAATTGGGCACGTCGGCTGGCATCCACCTGAATTATTGGTGCGGGGATTTTCCCAAGGCCAGCATCCACGATGGTTGGTAATGAAACATCTCATAGTTGCATGCTTGTGACATGCATGCTGGTCTGGCTCTCCTGCATCTTCAGCTCGTGTATTCCAATCTAAAAAAAATCTAGCTCAGACTTGTACTGCACCTCAATGTTGGTCCAACGATCCTCGATCGTAGATGTGACAGTGTTGGAAATTTTGTACAGATCATCTTTTGTCAATGCCAAGGCCTCCTACCCAGACTCTTTGAAACCCTTCCTCTTCTTCTGAGATCCCCTAGCGGCCTTACAGTCGCGCTTGGTTCCCTTAGAGGTTTCTACTTCTATTATGTCTTTCGACACAGACCCATTCTTCTCTGGCTTTGTTTCTTTTTCTAGGTCGATGGTTTCACTAGTGGTAGTTAGTGTTTCTTCTTTCTTTGTCACCTACTTTATTGGTTTCACTGTCTGGCTGTTAGTACATGGCTTCGTTGGTGTGATAGGGTTCAACCATGTGGGTGGCCATTCCTCCGTTACTCTATGCAAGTCATCCTTCTTCACCAAGTATGGTAACTCATACCAGACTCCTTATACAATGCCATTTGTTCGGATATGCATGTTTTGAAATGTAGCTTTGAATTCATCTACCATCTTGTACTGATAATTTAACATGGGTGAAAATTGTGGCTTTGACTGCACAACTTGATAAAGAGAAGTGTCAAAAAGAACACAAAATATCTTGTTTTATTTGGCACGCACCGGTTCTGAAGAATTCCAAAAGGTAGCATTCCATGTAGCCTCGCACATCTGAGACTCAATCTCTAGTAACTGAGTGTATTCGGGGGTATTCCACCCAATCAGCACAATCAACAAATAAATCCAAGTGTAATAAAACTGATCTCCATCCTCTTGTGCTTCGCGAACATTTTCTAAAAATTCCTTGCATAGATAGGTAGACCAGTTGTAAATAACCACCTTCTCGCACTATCCAGCGAGAGCAATGACGTGCACGGGCACCTCCTTTGGTCTACTCTTGTGCATCATCTTGTAGGACAAGATGAGCGTGCCAAATTAAACTGATGGGTAATTTATTTCATCGGCCACAAAATCTCATCTCTTCCATGTGACTTTGTATTTCTTCTTTATTTGGTCTGTGATCGGTTTCTCTTGCACCTTACTGCTGAAATCAATAATAGGGTCATATCCTTTAGCAGAAAAACCTGTGATCCTATGGATTAATACAACATCAATAGGGATGTGTTAGCCCAATGATAGCGCATCATCATGGACCAGTGCAAGAAACTACCTGATGCAGATGTCATTTATGGGGCTGCACCTAAAATGAGGGATCTGGAATAAATTTTGCAAGTTTTCCTTGTGCATACCTAGCACCCATATTTTTGGCTCAAGGCACACAATGCCTCCTTCATATGTGATTTGTTCTAGATACAACTCTAGTGCAAGCTCTGGGAATTTTTTGACATTTGCAATGTGCCAATCATCGAATCATAACTATGGCACTTTAGTGAACATGTCCCCTTGCATCAAGACATTCTTAGGGATTAATGGCATCTGGATGTGTGTGTGCACATTCTCTAGGTCCTTATGGACTTTGAGTGAGGGCTTTTGCGATGCAACATAGCTCGAAAACCACGATAATGGGGCCACTTTGACCACATCATCCTCTCCTTCCAAAACTGTTTTAGGGGCCTCGGCCATAGCCTTTTTAGCTTCTCATCCACAGTAGAGTGCGGCATTGAGGTCTTCTCCCTTGGATATTTTCAGGTACCGAAAGACTACTCCTTCTTAGAATTAGAGGGTGCAGGTGTTTCAACAATTGAGACCTCAAGCGCAATAGGGTCATCTCCAGGACTTGTGGCCATCATATTTTTATAAATAATGTAGCCCAACCCTGCCCGATGCAACGCGTCCTCAAACCCCAGATCCAAACCAGACATAGACACAGAATATGTAGCAGAAATTAGGGAGTTGAAGGCAAGGAATTCACTTCGAAATCAAAGGGAACTATTGCGAGCCCATAGGTTATATTTATACTTGTGGTGTGTCTTAAATGACTCCTTTTTCATTAATGAATCTCAAAAATGGTCCAAAATATGGAAACATCCCTTCATTAAATGCAACCTAGATGCTCCCAAAAATGGTAATAAATCTTTCTTTTCAATTTTTACTGTTCCAATGTTGTGAAATCAGCTCCAAAAATAGAAGAAAAGAGATATAAACGCCTTAGAAATGAGCCACTTCGAGGGGGAAACCTCCAATACATTACATAAATGAACAATTCTTGGATGATACAAATTACCAATCCTCCTTTCTATATATAGGAGTCCATGGTGCCACAATGTAATCTTAGTGGGGCCACAATGAAATCCTAGCCGACCTAAAAATAATAATTTAAGGGCACAATAATAACAATATCGAGGTTACAGGGGTACAATAATAACAATAAGGGGGTTACACTAACAACAATAAGGGACTAAACTAGTAATATAGGGACCGAACATTCCCCTCTCCTTCAAAAAAGTGTTGTCCTCAATGCTTGAGTAGCTCTGGGTGCTTCTGTATAAAATTTTCATCCTCCCATGTAGAATATTCAGTGGGTAAGTTCTTCCACTTGATGAGATACTCTAAAATTGATTGATTTCGTAGTTGTCGAGTTCTTGTTTTCATGACCTCTTCAGCTTCCAATATGATTTTTCCTTCCTCATCAAGTTCTGACAATATTGTTTGAACTAGAATATTTTCACCTATAACCTTGTTTAAGCATGAAACATGGAATATTGGATGCACTTGTGAAGAAGAAGGAAGCTCCAATTTGTATGCCATAGTACCAATCTTTTGCAACACCTTGTAAGGACCATAGCACTTTGGCAATAATTTATTATCCTTCTTAGATTGCTTGAGGGAAATTTGTTTGTATGGTTGTAGCTATAAAAATACCTAGTCTCCTACATCAAAACTTCTCTCACTGTGATGTTGATATGCCTATTGTTTCATTCGATTTTGTGCCAAATTTAGGTTATCCTTTAAGAGCTGGAGAACTTCTTGTTGATGCTCGATGTGATCTTCCACTACTTGAACCTTCGAATTT
This sequence comes from Pinus albicaulis, assembly GCA_034641835.2. Taxonomy (NCBI): domain Eukaryota; kingdom Viridiplantae; phylum Streptophyta; class Pinopsida; order Pinales; family Pinaceae; genus Pinus; species Pinus albicaulis. The sequence goes on along the minus strand of CM076584.1, from coordinate 818,980,329 downwards.
CTCTTAAAAATGATGTGATGGATGGTGGATGATATCCCTAAAGTGCCATAAATGGGGTCATTTTTGCTGTAGTATGGAAGGAAGTGTTATACCACCATTCAGTGAGAGGTAACCACTTGACCCATTGTGTTTTTTTATCAGATACAAAACAACGAAGATATCCTTCCAAAAATTTATTTACTATATTATTTTGACCATCGGACTGAGGATGATAAGATGATATATGAGCTAATTTAGTACCCAAACAAGAAAATAACTCCGTCCAAAAATTTCTAGTAAAAATGGGATCTTTGTCGCTCACAATAACCTTTGGGTTTCCATGTAGCTTTTAAATTGTTTCCATAAATGAAGTAGCAACTGTACTAGCTTTAAATGCATAAGATAATGCAAAAAAGTGTGCATATATGGTACTTATATCAACTACCACCATGATGACCCTCTTTCCTTCGGAATTGGGTAAGGCCATCCCAAAAAAATTATTTTTTCACCCTGTGGTAAGTTTTTAAAAATCATAAGTGTCCTCCTAAAGGAGAACTGTGCAATTCCAAAAGAATATTTTGTTTTAGTTTGGAATTCTTAGAAAGATATAAGTGATCTTTGTACCATAAGGAATTATTTTTCCAACTAAATGTATCATATGTACTAGGATCTTGCTACAAATTTTGAATGAGTGTCCACACTTCTTCATCCTTCTTCCATTCATGCCTTGCTTCAGTTATCCAATCTGGTTGGATAATAGAAATGGCACAAATCAATGTTTCCACCTCTTCATTCTTTCTTGAGAGTGCATCTGCAACAACATTTAGCTTCCCTTTTTTGTAGATTATTTCAAAGTCATAACCCAACATCTTTGTGACCCATTTTTGCTGCTCTTTTGAATATAGTATTTGTTCCAAAAGGTGTTTAAGACTATCATGATTAGTTTTTACCTTGAAGTGTCTTTCCATTAGGTAATTTCACCATTTCTTTAGTGCATGCAGTATTGCTAACATTTCCTTCTCATAAATAGATTTCTATAAATACATTCCTTTGATTGGATGACTTTGAAAAGCAATGGGTCTTCCTTCTTGCATCAAAACAACACCAATTCCATTTCCTAAGGCATAACATTCCATAATAAAGGTTTTTGTGAAGTATGGCGTAGCTAAGGCCGGTGCTAGGCACATTGACTCTTTAAGATGTTCAAAGGACTTAGTTGCTTTAGGAGTCCATGAAAATGCATCCTTCTTCTATAATGTTGTTATAGGTACTGCTATTCGCCCATACTTCTTAACAAACTTGCAATAATACCCTGTTAACCTGATAAATCCTCGCAACTGCTTTATGGTTGTGGGGACTTTCCATTCTTTAATGGCTTTAATTTTGTGAGGGTCTACCTTAACACCCTCGTGAGATACAATATGACCCAAATATTCCACCTCTTGTACTCCAAAGAGACATTTGTATGTTTTTGCATATAATTGTTTCTCCTGCAATAGTTTGAGCACCCTGTCAACATGTTGAACATGATCCTTCCAAGACCTACTGTAGATTAGTATATCATCAAAAAATACTAGCACAAATTTTCTAAGGAAGGGTTTGAAAATGGAATTCATCACCCCTTGAAATGTAGAAGGTGCATTGGTAAGGCCAAAAGGCATGACCAAAAATTCATAATGACCCTCATGAGTTCGAAATGCTGTTTTTGGAATATCTTGAGTCTTCATTCTAATTTGATGATATCCTGAACGAAGATCCAACTTGGTAAAATAAATTGCTCCATGTAATTCATCCAATAATTCATCAATCATAGGAATGGGAAACTTATCTTTAATGGTGAGCTTATTGAGCTCCCTATAATCCGGACACATTCGCCATGATCCATCCTTCTTGTGTACCAATACTACAGGAGCAGAGAAAGAACTTTGACTAGGTTGAATTATACCCGCCTCTAACATTTCTGCAATCATACGTTCAATTTCGCTCTTTTGGAAGTAAGGATATCTATAAGGCCTGATGTTTGGAGGAAAAATTCTTGGAATCAAATGAATAGCATGATCATGATCACGAATAGGTGGGAGTCCTATGGGAGTTTCAAACACCTTGGAATGATTGTCCAAGACTTGTTGGAGATCTGCAGAAATAGATGATTTTGATGTTGGAACTTCTAGTGAGCATAATTGTGCAATTACGCCTTGTTTTTCTTTCTTTAGAAGCTTTGTCATGACATTAGAGCTTATTATCCTTCCCGGCTTCCCTTCAATACCCCGTAATTCGACTTCCTTTCCTTCTGAAAAAAATTTCAAGAAAAGTTCTTGAAAATTAAAAGCTACCGTCCCCGAAGATTGTAACCATTGTACTCCTAGTACAACATCAGCACCTCCCATAGGAATGGAAAGCATTGGACTAGTCAATACATATTCCCCCATGGTTAGCTTGATATTATGGCATTTTCCAGAGAAATTTATAGTTCCTTCATTTGCAACCATCACTTGACATTCTGGTGCTGGGTATAGGAAACAATTCAATTCCTTAGCTACCTTACAATGAATAAAATTATGGGTACTACCAAAATCAATCAACACTATTACCTTTTTCTTCTTTATATGTCCTATCTTGAGTGTTTGAGGAGTGGTAATTCTTGCCAATGCATTACATGATATGGTCGGACTCATTTGTTCCTCTTCTAGGGTTGGTTCCTGGTGTATATCCTCTTCTTGTTTATTTTCTTCTTCCTCTTCACAATCTATGTAAAATAATATCTTTTCAGCACACTTATGACCTTTAGTGTATTTTCTATCACAACTGTAGAAAATCCCTTTTTCTCTTTTTTCTTCCAAGTTTTGTTGTGTCAACATTGTAGGTTGTGGAAATCAAGGAGTAGCAACACTTTCCTCTTTATTGAAGTGAGTGGTAGGCTTCCTTCTTGCCATAATTTTACATTCAATTTTTCTTGCCAACCTGAATGTCTTCTCCAATGAATCAGGTTCCAAAACACGAACTTCATGTTGGATTTTATCCTTTAAAGTACTTATGAAGAGATCAATCATGTGTTCCTCTGGAATACCACTTACCCTTATATTCAATTTTTGGAAGTCCTCAATATTCTCCCCCACTAAACCCTTTTGTTTGATATTTATCAATTGGCTAAAGAAGGTGTTGCTCTTTGTATCCTCATAATGTGCTATCATTTCCTCCGTAAAAATTGACCAAGTGAAAAAATTTTTATGGGAGCAAAGCCATTGATACCATACAAATGTATTTTGTTCTAAATGTAAAGTTGCAATGCGTACCTTTTGTGTGTTTTGCACATTATGGAGATCAAAATATTGCTCCATCTGTTGTATCCATGTTACAGGATCCTTTCCATCAAAATTCCTCATATCCATTTTTGGAATATGGTGGTTATTCCCACCAACATTATAGTTTATGAAATCATGATTAACATTTATTTTTTTCTCATCATGAGTTTCCTCTACTATCTTTTCACCATTAGGAAACATTTCTTGTATCAACTTTGTCAAACCTTTTAGATCATTCTTCATGTTTTCCATTTTCTCATCAATATTAGCTTCCATGTCATCCATCTTGGATTCCATGCCAGCTTCAATGCCATATATCTTAGATTCCATGTCATTCTTCAAACCATCCATCTTAGATTCCACACCTTTCTTCAAACCATCCATCTTAGTTTCTGCACCTTTCTTCAAAACTTCCATGTCATTTTTTGTTGCTTTTTGTGAGAGCAAAATTTGTTGCACTTGCTCTTGTAATTTTGATATGTCATGTTGCCATTCTTCATATTCATGAGTCAGAGTAGAGCCTTCGAAAGGCTTAATGGGTGTTGAATTCCTTTTAGGGGCCATTTTAGAATCCAATACTGATATCTATTCTACAATATGACCTTGGAATCAATTCAACTTGATTCTTCAAACACGACTTATGCAATTTGGGAAAACAAAATACACACTTTTTACTTACTTTTGAGGAGATCTATATTGAAATTAAATTATCTCTATAATTTTGGATCCTCAATATCTGAAATTTGGCCTTGTAGTAGCCCTTTGAAGCTTCTTTCAAATGTCATAGGTCTAACCTGATTTTGATTCTTCAAGGAACAATTATGTACAATCTCCCACAATGACCCAATTATGGACTGGTTCAGTAGAGCACACTTGTACGACTTGCCATGTGTTACTGTTTCCTCCTTTTGCTCTGAAATAGATATAAAGAAAAATACAGTCCGTGTAATTGCATCCAATTTTTACAGATTCCAATCTGATGCCCAGAGAGAGAGTTATGAATATTTTCCCACAATAACCTCTTTGAGATGAAATTTGGGAGCGTGACAAAGACCTAACTTCCACAAATAATATCTCCAAAAATATTGCGAAACCAAGCTCTGAAATTTTGCGAAGATTTTCCTTAGGATTTCGGCTCCGCTCTCTTACAATTTCAGCTTCTTACTCTTCATATAAAAATAGTTATAGCGAAAATTTTGTGATGACCTATTTAGGTTAAATTCAGGAGCTTGCAAAAAGCCCTAACTTCCACAGATCATATCTCCAAAAATATTTCAAAACAAGCTCTAAAGATCTGCGATGATTTTCCTCAAGATTTCAGCTTCACACTATAAAAATTTTAGCTTCTCAACCTTCGTAGAGAAAAATTTGTAGCGAAAATTCCATGATGACCGGTTTGGAGCAGTGAAAACCCTAGAATCCAAAGCTCTGATACCAAATGTTGTGAAACCAGCTCCAAAAATAGAAGAAAAGAGATATCAACACCTTAGAAATGAGCCACTTAGAGGGGGAAACCTCCAATACATTACATAAATGAACAATTCTTCGATGATACAAATTACAAAACTTCCTTTATATATATGGGAGTCCATGGTGCCACAATGTAATCCTAGTTGACCTAACAATAATAATTTAAGGGCGCAATAATAACAATATGGGGGTTACAGGGGTACAATAATAAAAATAAGGGGGTTACACTAACAACAATAAGGAACTAGACTAGTAATATAGGGACCTAACATCCAGCGGCTAGTTTTTGACACCTCTCTGACTCATTCAACCTCCTTGTGCAACTAGCGTGAACATGTCGCACCTTACTATGCATTTTCCATACTATCTGTACAGGTCTGATACTTTGGCAATATAGTCATTTGGTAGGCTTAGGGTAATCCCTGTATGACTTCATATGGCTTTCATTGACATACCTAGGAAGTTATTCGCCGCTCAACATGGCCAAGCACACTGCACCTCCATCAATGATTTCCTTAACAACATAGGTCCCTAACTAATACATCTTCAATTTCCCTCGGTGGCATGCAAACTTGTTGTCATATACTAAGACTGAATCATCTTCCTCGAACAATTTTTGCCTGATATGCCTATAATGCCATGCTTTTTCATGTTCTTTTTGAAACTACATGTGATAGTTAGCAATAAAGTGATCTTCTTCCAAGGAAACCAACTACGACAACCAGTCTTCCACGGCATCTTCTTCATCCATATTGGTGAATGCTACAATGCGCAGACTAGGAACAATGAATTCCTTTGGAAACACAACTTCCTTCCCATATACCATCCTGAAAGGTGTCCTTCCCTTCAACTTATTGCAAGTGGTCTTATATGCCTTGAGAATTGTTGCCACTTGCTCGTCCCAATCATTTTGGTTAGCATTGCACACCTTGGTCAGCGCAATTTCTAGCATCTTATTGAAGGCTTCAACCATGCCATATTCCTAAGGGTGATAGGGAGAGCTCTTCTGATGATGCATCTTGAATTATTTGGTCAATTCTTCAATGGTTTGATTTACAAAATGCATACCCTGATCGCTTATCAGAATCTTAGGAAAGCCAAACCATCACAATATTATCAGATATAAACTGCGCAATAGTATCATCCATACAATCTGTCACAGGTTTGGATTCATGTCATATAGTGACATAATATTTTGTAGTGATAATCTAGCATGCACCATTGTTCTTCCTTGGAGGATTAATAGTCCCAAAAAATCTATAGCCCATTTCTAAAAATCTCGTACCGCCATTTGTGGATGTAATGGAATTTCATCTATGTGCGATGCCTTTCGTCTTCTCTAACATACATCACATATGCAGCAATGTGCATAGGCATCATTGTACAGCATGGGCCACCATAACCCAGCTCGCAAAATCGTCTGTGCAGTGGCCTTACCTGCATAATCACCACCATCAACCCCTCCATGAGCTTTATTTAAGATTGCACATCTCTCATACTCCAATAAATATCTTCGAAGGAAATCATCTGCACCCATTTTGTGAAACATTTTAGAAATAATGGTGACGTGTGTTGCACGCAACATGAGTTATTTATTATGTTGAACTGTGTATTATTTAAGTGTGTGTCCAGTAGTCAGAAACTAAATTATCGGGGAAATTCCCATCAACCACCTTTATTGTAAACAATTGCACGTCTAGAAATCCTTATTCTAAATTTTTAGGTTCCTCACTCATGTCAATGTGCGAGATATGGTCTAGCCCAACATTTAGTCTTCCTGGTTTTACCATAATCTCAAAATTGTATTCTAGGAATAACAACAACCACCTGCAACTCTTCCCTCCCAACGCAAACGTATTTACCAGTTACTTCAAAGAATAATGATCAGTGAACATCTTAAAATTGCCTCCTAACAGATTGTGGTGGAATTTGTACAATGCATACACCATTTCTAGCCCTTCCCTTTCCATGGTTGAGTAATTCATTTCTACGCTTGAAATTTTTCTGCTTGCATAAGCAATGGGATGATCAATCTCTCCCACTCCTGGTTGTGATAATATAGCTCCAAGCCTAATACAAGAGGCATCCAAATGTACATGAAATACCTTGGACCAATCTGGGAAGGCCAGGATGGGTGTTGTGACTACCTTTTCCTTCAACAGCTCAAAACTCTTCTGAAAATCGTCATCCCAGCAGAACCTCGCATCCTTCTTGAGTAGTTTTTCCATGGGTGCAGTTATCAATGCATATCTCTTAATAAACTTCCTATATTACCCATTATGCCCCAATATTGAGTGCAACTTCTTAACATTCTCAGGTGCCTCCAAATTAACTATGACTGCGACCTTTATAGGATCTACCATCAACCCTTATTGGCAAAAAATGTGTCCCAGAAGTATCCCAAATGGTACACAGAAAATACACTTCTTCAAATTCAAGGAGATCTCATACCTTCTACAAGTATCCAAAATTAAGTGCAAATTTGACACATGCTTATTTAAAAACCTAAATACAGTCCAATAATCAAAATATACCTCCAAAAAATTGTGGATAAACTCTTTGAAAGTAGCAACTACTACGTGAGAGAAAATAGCAGGAGCATTCTTCAATCCAAAAGGCATGACTGGACATTGGAAGGATCCCTATTTAGTATCAAAGGTGGTCTTACTCCGATATTCTGGCATAATATGGATCTGATGATATCCTGAAAACCCATCTTTGAAGGAATATGATTCTTGGCCTCCAAAATTATCCAAGATTTTATCAGAGAATGGGGTTGGAAATGGATCATGTACACAAGCATCATTCAATTTGTGCAGATCCACATAGATCCAAATTCCTCCCTTGGTCTTCTTATCTTACACAACCATTGGACTTACTCAATCAGACTCTTCTACAGGTTCAATGATGCCTGCTACCACCATTTTGTCCAACTCTTCTTTCACCTTCTGCTTATATCTTGGGTTCATCCTATATGGGTGTTGTTTCACTAGGAACACGTCAGGTTTCAATGTGATTTTAATAACTCCAAGTTCCCCAATGATTACTTTCAACTCTCAAAACTTTTTAGGGAAAAAACCTTGATATTATGTTAGCAACTTAGCCATCTTTCCTACTTTATCATCATTCTAGTAGTCTCCAATATTTTCCAACTTAGGTTGTTCTTCAAATACAATATTCACCTGTCTGAGATTTAGGGGCTTTGTCACATATAACGATGTTATTGAGGTCCCAACCACTACGCGTTGTCCCTCATATTTAAGGATCATGATTTTCCTTTGATTCTCTTCACTTTCTTCCACTGTCAGGTTCTTGCAATTCACAATAGCTTTCATCTGCATGACCCAGCCTGGTGGAGTGTACTTGATTCTAGGCTTGGTTGTAACAAATATGACTTCTTGAATATTATTCAAAGCTTGTCCCACCGTATCAAATCCACTCACAAAGCTAAATGTAAGAATAAAACTCTCTATCAGCGTCGAACATTCACTAGTGACTTTGCGCAAATTTGTCTCTAAATACCATTCAATAGGCACCTTCCCCAATGTGTGAATAAAAATATGGACCCATTTAGGTCTTTTTTCTATGTCCCATACTTGATTCCATCTATCCAAACTTCTACGTGGATCCTCTTTCCTAGAGTACACATCTTCAATTTTAATGACTGGACATTCAAACTGCAAATTCATCATGCACGCACATTCCTCCAAGTTTCCTATATTTTCCTTATGAGTTTCCCACCATCTTGTTGGAGTAGCACACAAGCCAAGATGCAAAGCATGGAATCTATATCCTTTATACATAGGCCTCTCAAGCTCTCCTATAAACAATTTTATATCATTTAATACATCATAGTGCCGTAAATAATGTACCTTAGATATTATACATCACAGATATCAGGTCATGCGATTACAGCACAGTGAAGATACCTCATGCAACTGGTTCTTCCAATTTTTGAGTTCTTCATCAAAGTTTGAAAAACAAGATCTATCCTTCTCCCACTTAAGATTTTCATTTGCTATTGGATTAATCCAATATTTGTCATGCATGGTCGACTTATAGATTTGATTGATCTTATCATTAGAACACATTGTCTTAGTATATATTTTTCCTTCTGCAGGGTCTAGAGGAATGATTACCCTGACTCCATTGAATTCAAATTCCATCCTCCTTTTCTTAAAATTCATAACACCATCCATGTCAATGTCCCAATCCAATCCTAGCAGTGCAGGATAGGGATCAATATCATCTACAATTTGGGTTACTTCAAATTATTTCATCACCTTAAAACCCTTTATATTGACCACAAATTGCGACAACCTCCCTAAAGGAATGATCTTCTGCTGATTAGCCATGCACAGTTGAATGGTAAACCACTCCATCTTTGGTTGTTCCATGTGCTTCCATATTTTCCTAGGTTTAACATTAGCATCCGATCCCAAATGTAGGATAACTTGGTCCATTTCACAAGCACTAATATGTGTGGTCATATGCATCTCCCTACCCATTCTCTTATTGTTCTTGTATATTTTGTTGACCACTCATTGTTCTACCATCGACTGTTCCTTCTCTGCGCAATTATCTATCAAAGCCTGCAGATTTTCTACTTCCTTTTTGTTTCACAACAATTTTATACATGCTTGTAGAAATGGTTTTATCTCTTCATCTCCTCCTACTTCATTCATCGTTCTTTCTGATGTTGATTCACTTATTTTTGTAAATTCCTTTCGTGCTTCAACAAAGGTATCCTTCATGCACTGAAGATTAAACCCTTCCTTATTTTCAAGTGCTTTATGGATCCATTCATCAGTGGTGGGTTTCTTTCCCTTATCTTAATTGGTGGCTACACCACTCCTAGTAACCACATTTGCATTGGCATCTACTTCATGGGTTTCAACATGAACCATCTGAAGATTTTTTTTTGGAGTCTGCATCTTCTTTTCCTGCATTTTAGCAATCAAGACAAGACAATATTCTATGACATGATCAAATTGTCTATAGTACTTGTAGGTCTTCCATGCTGGATTTAGAAATTTGCGTGCATAATGACCAAAATCTCCACAGTTATAGCAAATGAATTTTCCTCTTCCTCGGCTAGCCAATCCAACTCCTTGGCCTCTTCCTATACTTTAAAATCCTTCATGCCCAGAAGGGGATGCTAATGATGTAGGTTCAACCCACATTCTATATATTTTAGCATTATCTAACATCATATCATAGGTGTGACAATGCTGCTCATCATGCCCTAATGACAAACATAATTTTCAAAGAAAATACTTCAAGTCAAGTTGATTCTTTCCAATACTTGGGCAGGAATCTATGTCATATAATCCAACAATTTGACAGATTGTGCACCAAACAGGACTCTTCAGTGAAATAGGACCTCCAGTGTTCAGATAATTTTTGAAGACAAGAAACTAATATTTAGGGTGCCAATAAGCTTTACTTTTTATGCACCAAACCTCTAAATATACCTCCTTGCCTTTGCCCTTGTGCAAGATTTGAATTTCTAGATTCATGGCTTCCAACTAATTCTGAATATGTTGAGTTCCCGACGCGATAGGTGTTGGGGTAGCCTCCAATTTCATTGCAACATCCACAACCTCAACTTGTCTTGCAATATTTTGCTGACCTAAGGGCTCGTGTAGATGTGGGGGCAACATAGAAATGAACCATTCCTTATGTTGAGTATCATCAATAACAAATCCACCATCTCGGTGGTGTGCTTCAACCTTTTATCAGCCTCCCATACATAGTCATTAGCCTCCTAACCAATCTCCTTCATTTATATCACCAGTTGCACGTATGACTTAGGCTTCTTAAACTTCTCTTTTATGGCTGCTTTGATTTGTTCCAAGGTAACATTAGGGTTTTATTGAGCATACCTGATGTGCCAATCTAATGTGAAATCTTGGAAATCAATATCCAACTGCGCCTTCCTAATATCAATATTATTAACCTATTGATCCTACCACATGGCCTTAGTCACAAATCAGAAGTGTTTAGTATCTTCATTTCCAATGCCTCTAAAATTAGGTATCTTCATTGATGCAGCCATGTCTACTTTTGGTGGATGTGGAGGTGGTGGAGATGGACTGTGTGGTGGAGTGGGTGTTCTGTGATGTGAGTGCAGAAGTGGGGTGGATGAAGTGGGAAAAAGACTCAAGGGTTTTTGGTGTGATTAACGTTCTCCTTCAGAGTCACTATAGCTACTAGTTTTTGGTTCACCTTCACTCAGATCTAGGCTTTAGAGGGCTATAAATAAAAATTTTCAGGAACTTTGCAGTAAAATTTTCCACTCTGCATAGTTGGGCCTCTTTGATTCATTCAAGCAGTATGTTTGCACAAACAGCCCCGTTCACATAATATCATTTTTAGCAACAGTTTCAGTAAGCACAAGAACTTAACTCTACGACCTTTGAAACCTTATTTATCCTTCAGAATATGACACAAATTGATAAATGGAAAATTTAGTCACAAATCCTCCCAATAAGTGATCGATCTAGTGATCTATCGCGTGGGTGATCTTATTGTCTAACTGCTCTACTTGTTGGATAAATTCAGGACTACACTTAGTGACTACGTCGTCTTTTATGTAGGTGTTGAATTTAGCTAAGCGAGACAACCATTCCTGCAACTCATGCGCAAAAGAGAAAAATAATATTTCATGCACTTTTTTATAAATATATTTATATACCCACTATTCGTTAGACAACTTAGTACTTATATTCTCTTAGAGTGCGAATTCAAGGATAGTTCCATGCAACCAATATTGTAATTCATTTCGTGAAGGATGCCACAACATAAAATCTCCCTCAAAATGATCGTGGTCCCCGAAACAAAACCATTTTTTAGCTTGAGAGGTCCTGACCCAGGTTCAAGGTTTATGGATAAAGAAACAAACCCTTCAAATATTGGCTCTTTAAACAATGATCTGCATGCGCATATCAAAGTCTCACCTAAATCAATATGGAGGGGTGTTGGAACTAGGTTCCTACACCCCGAGGGAGGAAATAATGAAGTGGTCCTAAGAAAATTGAATGAAAACATGTATCAATCATAAAAAAATGTCTGCAACAAAATAAAGTAGAATCACAAAGTGTGTGCAATCCTTAACAGAATAAAATAGAGTCACAGATAATTTTAGCGTAGATAAAGTATAACAGAACTAGATCCATATCTAAACAATGTGAAATTACTTAACCAGATTTATCAACCATCAATATGCATAACCAATCATAATAAATATCCTTGCACAATGATCAACATAAACAATGCGATATCAACATAAAAGAAACAGTAAATAGCTCAGATCAATCACACAAGTTTTCCAAAATTTTTCCTTTATATTAGCTTTGGATCCTTTCAATACATCAAACTTTCACTACATATCAGACTCTCCCTTATACATAACCCTTTCGCACACATAGCCAGGACTAGGTTTTCGCGCACATAGCCAGGAGGAGCCTTCCAACCCAACCTAGAAAAAACCATTACAACATATTACACATGCATAAACTTATAAAATATCAATAATAGTCTTTTGCTACTTTCCTTAGACTTGATATATCTATTTATATTCTTCTTTTATGTAGATACTATGGTCTCAAACCATGGTTTGAGGCCCACAGTTTACCCTTAAATGCATTTACATCAAAATTAGGGACTTTGAACCACCCCAAAGCCTTTTGACTCATTCTCTCAACACGCATATACAAGACTTATAAAAAATTACATCAAAAAGTGTCCCATAGGGTACCCTTCTCCAACAATCAGAAATTTTTTCCTTATTAGACGGATACTCAAGATACAAACATGTTCTAGTTTTAGACTCTGACATGCTTAAAACCACTTTCTGCATGAAGTGGGGCATGTTTGCATTTAGGCGAATACCATTTGGGTTAATCAATGTTGATGCAACATTCCAATCAGCTACAAATCTCACATTCTATGGTTTGATTAGACAGAGCGTGGTGGTATATCTTGACGACGGAACAATTTTTTCCAAATAGAGGTTCGACCATATACGTCACTTAAAGAAAAAAAATTGAGTTATATCCCAAGTACGGGATATCCCTCAATCCCAAGAAGAGTATATTTGCAGTGTCTGAGGTTAATCTCTTGGGCCACATCATTTCCAAAATTTGGATTGAGGTAGACCCGAAGAGGGTTAGAAGAATCAGGTAGATTCCCTTCCCATCAAACAAGAGGGCTATGTCATCCCTCCTAGGTAAAATTAATTTCCTTTGCAAGTTCATCTCTGACTACGCCCATATTGTTAAACCAATATAGGAGATGGTGAAGAAGGATGCTATATGAAAATGGGGTGCAGGGGTAAAGGATGTGTTCTCTCGTATTAAAAAAGTTATCGTAGAAGCACCCCCATTATACAACCCATATTTCAATAAATAATTTTTTTTCTGTATACCTTTGCTTATGACACTTCTCTTGTCATTTTACTCACACAAAATTATAAGCTAAAAAATGAGTGGCCTATATCTTTCATGAGTGAAAGTCTGCAAGGACGTGAACCCAGCCACCTCATCGTGTAAAAACAAGATTATGTGGTATACAAGGGAGTGAAGCACTTTCACCTCTACTTATTAGAAAATAATTGCGTTATCTTTGTCCCGCACCCAACAATCAATTCAATAATTATTCAACAAGATTTGGGTGAGAGAAGAGAAAAATGGATGACTTATTTGCAAGAATACAATCTAAATATCAATCCAGTTCACACAATCAAGGGCTATGGTATTTTTCCATTAGTAGCAGAAGCAGTGGGTGTGAAGGAAGAAGACGATATTTCAGGGTGGGAGCGAAAAATTGAAATTTAAAACATTGAGAGATCCTTCCCCACTACTAGCACAAAATCTTCGTACACATATGTGCACCAATAAGTTGAGCATGCTATCTCTCCCTCCCATTTTTCACAAGATAGAAGAGGCAATGTAGACTTAAATAATTATCCTGTCATTTGGTGCATGGGGTGCTTTTCAGAAAGAACCATAATAGAGTATTGAACAGGTGTTTGGAATCACATGACACAAAGAGGGTATTGTGTGATCTCCATGATGGACTAGTCAAGCGACACTTTGAGGAAAACACAACAACATAAAAAATCATGCGGGTTGATTTTTATTGGCCTACATTTTTCAAATATGCTCATACTTATGCTTGAAAATGTCTCCTTTGTGAAAGGTGTGTGGGTGGAAATAAGAATTCAATCGCCCCACAGTAGCCTATTGCAGTGGAATAGCCTTTTAAACGGTGGGGCTTGGACATTATTGGAGAATTTTTTCTGTGTTCATCAATGAAGCAACATTATATTCTCACTACTACAGATTTTTCATGTGGTGAATAGAAGCAATTCCACTCAAATAGGTGAATGATCAGGAAGTCATTAAACTTTTTCAGCAGAACATCATTTCTAGTTTCATCATTCCTACTTCACTTGTTTTCGAAAATGAAACATACTTTTCATTGTTAAAACTCTATGAATTTGCATTGGAAAATGGAATTGTATTGAAACAGTTTATTAATTATTAGCCTCATGGGAATGGTCTTGCTAAATCCACGAATAAGAACCTGATCCGCATCATTAAGAATACCATATTCTATAAAAAGAGGAACTAGAACTCTACTTTGGTAAATGCCTTATGGGCTGACCGAGTCACACCTAATCCCTTCCTTAACACCTCCCCTTACTTCTTGATATATGGAAAATAATCCATCCTCCTACCCAACATCTACATTCCTACTCCAAACTTCACAATAATCCTAAGGAAATCCATGTCTGTTAGTGAAGCATGGGAAGGACACCCTTCACAAGTTGCATTTTTTAGTGTCTAAATGTTCAGTGATTAAATATACTCTTTCATGTTTACTTGGTAGTGGTCCTAAGTAAAAATTTCATGTTTTCAAAACAATTCTCAAATAAAATTTTGTTCGCTGAATGTTGTCTAGGTCATAATGCTACTCCCTTCACTCCATTCATGGTCTTCATGATTTCAAGGTCATTCCATCCATTATCACCTAGATTCATAGGTCAGTCACCATGCATCCATCTAGGTATGATATAGATCTCTTTTGTTTCGCCACCACAATGTCTAATCATCTCATGAAAGAAGGAAAAAAAGAGTCATTTTCACTATAAAAAACACCTTGATTGGGTGTTATAAAAGATAAGTAATAAAACAAAGGCAACTTGTCATTTTTCAAGGAGTATGCTACATGGTCAAAAGATCTCCTCTCTCATGCTCATAATTCTCCACATCCATCCAAAGATTGGAAGTTTCCTACGTTTTTTCCTTTCAAGCTCCAAGAAACCATCGAAAGTGTAAGTTCATCATTTCTCAAGTTTCAGAGGCTTCCAAGTCAGTAAGTGATCATCCCTCACCTCACTCAAGTCAAATTATTCAAGAAAATGTTGGATTCCCTCCTTAGGATTTTCTTCACTACTTTTTTGGTTTCCTCCATGCTTGCCTGGTTTCAGTTGGAAAAACCCTAATTTCACCATATAAAACCTTAATACATCATCCATATACCTTATCCAAACACTACCTATCACTTACATCCCTCCTTGACACCATTTTCACTCAAACCCTAGTTTTCACTACGTTTTTGCAAGGAAAGTAGGAAAACTTTGTGTTTTCACCTTTTGAGCACCTTTCACATACCCATTTCCAAAAATTCACTTGCATCCTGTAGCAAACTCATCACACTACCTCCCTAATTTGTTTAGGGATTTTTCCCTAACTCCATTCCACTGCATTTATGTCCCTAAAACCACTCTACTAATATCCCTTGTTTTCCTAATTTTCCACCTTCCCTATCGACTACATCAAGCTACGATTTCCTTGTTAAAAAACACCATGAAAAATGAGAATAAAACGTTAAAAAAAGGAGGGTAAGTTTCCAGGTTTGAGCCAACTCAGACCGATGGCATCGTTTTGAGAGTTTTGTGATCATTTTCTAGGGTTTATATTGCACACGTGGATAGTTTTGCTTCAAAATAAATTTATGAAGTAATGGAGTTGAATTTTACAAAAGTGAAAGAGGTTTTTGTCAATCATAGACCAAAGAAAAAACACCTCTGTTACACCAATTTTTTTTCATCTAACCTGTTACTATTAGATGGACCATAGTACACCATGTAAGACCAATTTTACCCTAAGTAAAATTGCTTTCACTATGAAAAATAACTTATTAATCCATAATTTATTAAGTTTTTATGGTATAAACAGGAAACCCGATGAGGAAATATTGAATAAATCCATTTTTGTTTGATTTTTCTCAAGGGATAATTAATTAAACATCGGTTTAATTAATATTCCTAGTCATATTTAACCCAAAACAGGAAAATTAATTAGATAAATCACTATTTATCTTATTAGTTTCTAGGAATAATTATTTATACATTATTTAAATAATATTCCTTGTTAAATTTGACTAAATCATTTATAAATAATTGACTAAATCGTTATTTATTTAATTATTACTCAACCACATTCTTAAAATAATAAATAAATCATTTATTTATTTATTATTTACAAATAAAGGGATTTGACCAAATTCAAATTCTTTTCCCCTCCAACAAAAATAATAAAATATTCCATAAAATTTGGATATAGATTTTGTTAATAATATTTTAACTATGCACCAATATCTAGACTAACTCATTACTTTGTTATAATAGAAGGGTTTTCCATTCATTCACTGCGTTTTGTTGCCTAAAGATCACTCTAGATCTATACTTTTGGTATGATTTTGATCCTCCATCATTGTCATATTTTTCTACCATTTTTCTTGTGAGCTCCCTTTGAGTTCCATTTTTGTCTAGGTTTTCTACACCATCAAGAGAGAGAGAGATCTTAGATCTGAAGCACTGAGGACATACAAGAACCCATCCCATTGAGGGGGAATGGTAACATATTTCTATGTTCCCTTCACAGGTGTCATAATTAAAAAATTCTTTAAATATATTCTTATCTTGTCTATTGGATGCATGAAGCAACCCTTTATTTTATTTGATGTTTAATGTCTTTAACTGTATAGATCTAGATTTTGTAGCATTTTCCTTGATCAACTAACTACAGATCTAAAGAAATTGACAACCATCTTTGATGTTAGGGTTGTTTGTTATGCACAAATAAAGTGAGATTTTTTCATATGCTTTCGATTAGAAGTGACACTAAAAACCTTGTTCAGATTATGCACAAGTGTTATGATTTGAGAGAAATGACAAAAATCTAGTTGCTCCAGGTCATATTCTACGCTTTTGAACAAGTTATATTCAAGTCCATTTTTCAGGGGTTTTGAGCAGGGAATTGCAGTTTTTAATGACTCAATTTTGTAGCATACATCCTAAGCACTCCAAATATACCACTTTAATCCAAAAAATCCTCTGGGAAAGCCTCCAAAATCCCTCTCAAAGTGGAGTGGCACTTCTGCTGAGAGTGCGCTATGCTTCTGCAAATGTTTAGACATCAACTTCCAACTTGGATTTTTAGCAAATGGGAATGTATTTTGGGAGCAACGAGGATATTGTTTATAATAACATACTAAAGAACAAAAATGTCTCTAATTTTTCCAAAAAACATAATGGTTAGAGAGATATTGATCCATCCTTAAGCCCTATTTTTGCAGAAATTTGTTTGGAAAATCTAGAAAATTGACCTTTGCAGAAGCATTGTGTAGTGGCGCGACGCTTTTCCTCAGAGCGTCCAAATGAGGAAATTCTTACGTGAATGGATATTTCTTGACCCCTACATCATAGATATGGTATTATTTTGGCATATTACCCTCCATTTTTGAAGAAAAATTCAAACAATGGCACTTTTCATGCTTCTGCCACTCATTTTGCCTCTACACGGCGCTTCTGGAGTGAGGTTGGGAGAATGCATTTTTGGAGGCCTTGTAGGGGGTATTTTCTAATTTTTAAGAATGGAATGAAAAGAGGAAACATAGGGATACCTATAATAACTTTCATATTCATAAGTTGATGCCTAAAAGTCAGTCAAATTCATCTCCAAAGTGGCGTGGTGCTTTTGCTGGGAGGCGAGACACTTCTGCTAACAGGAACAATGCTTTTGTCTTGGATTCCTTCTGGACAATTTTCAAGCCCGAAAACTCCAAATTTCAAGGTGAAGTTGTCCCATGAGGTTTATTTTTATAGGAAAGTTTTTTTTCCTCTCATTACGGAGGAATCGTGTAATTTATCAAAGAGACATACAGTCCTAGTTATTAGCTAAATTTGAGGGGATTGTTTCTAACTTTCATAGATTCTAGGTAATGACTCATAGATTTCATTTATGATGTATTTTAGATCCTATTTTTACCCAATGATGTGTCATGATTTATATTTCTCTACATTTAGTCCAAATCAAGTCATTTCAAAGGTTGGATAGTTGTTATTTGTAGTGTGGAGCTATTATACAAACTTTTTTCGATGAAATAAAAGCATGCTGCAACTATAATATTGGAACTCCAGTGGTATTCTTATGAGAATTGCTTTTTCTATGTAACCTCATCAAGTTGAATATTATTTTTTCTTTCCATCACATGATTTATTCTCTATGTTGATCTTATGACTCTATGAAAAGAAATATTTCTTTCCATGCTATGTTTTATAATATTTTCATAAATGTGTTTCTACTCTTCTGATAAATGCATTCATTTAACATGTTCATTCTGACTCTCTCTCTCTTTTCTAACCATATACACAATTATAAATTAAGTATGATCCTAATTTTACCTACTTTGGATCATCCTTGTCTCTACAAATTAACCTTTGAAATCATACTTAAACCCTAGACCTAGTTCATTGAATGTCATTTTTATCCTTAAAAAAAGCTAAAAACAAACAAACCCTAATATACTGAGAATAATAACTAGCCTAATATCATTATATATTCAGTCATATCATTGGTTCTTAAAGTGCATTGAGAGAGTCCTCTCTATTTTGGTAGGGCTAGATACCAAACCTAAAGGTTGGTTTGAGGTTACCTCCTTCAGTTCCATTCTCAGTTGTGGGAAAAAGGGGGATTTTTAACAATAATAAGAAAGGTGGAAAGCCAAAGAAAAAATTTCACTCCACCAGAGTCATATCAAGAAGCTGTTCGACAAGAATTCTGCAAGTAATAACAACTTTAGTGTGGGTGATTTAGTTTTGAAGTGGTACAATTCCCATTAAGACAATGAAAATGACAGTAAGTTCCAATCCTTGTGGATTGGGCCATTCACAGTGCATGAAAATCTTGGCCAACACACTTATCATATTCAAACACTTGAAGGGAATATTGACTCTCTCTCTATAAATTAAAAGTATTTAAAAAACTATTTTCAATGATCATTAGTGGTTGTTCCCTACACTATGTACATATTATTTTTCTATTTGTTGTTGTTTTTGTTCTTTCTTTATTTGCATTATGTGAATAAGTTTTTGTCTTTTCCATGCGTTGGTTTCTGAGAATGTATGTGGTTGAATTCTAAAGGAATGTTTTCACACTTCAAAATTTGGTTATCCTTATGTTTATATTCCTTGTGTTGGTTATGTCTTTTGGCAAATGAAGTTCTAACAGAAAATATGATCCATCCACAAGGAGAGTTTTGGTCAAACCATGAACTCGTGTCTACTCGTGAAACTTTGTTCATGTATTCATTTCTTTATGTTTTGGTGTTTACATGCTTAATCAGTAGAAAAGGATATGGGGAAAAATATAAACAAGCAAAAATAAATCATAGGTATTTACATTCTTCTCTGAAGGAACAACCTCTCCTACTCTCAATAAGTTTAGATAGCTCTTCCACCCAAAAATGAATAAGTCTCAATGCAAATTCCTCTTTTAAATAAATAAAGGTGAAAGAATAGAAATGATTCCTACGCAGAGAGGTGAAGCAAGCAACTCCATCAGGGTACTATTTAGGCTCATTGGCAGCAGAGTAATGTTTGTGTTCATGCAGTGACTCTATCAGGGTATTGCTCAGGCCTACTAGCAGGGGAGCAACACCAAAGATGAAAAAAATTATACTTTGAAAATCTTAAACTCGTGAGCTTCACTACCCTTCCCTACTGAAAACATTGTGATAATGCTATATATATATATAGTTAAACCGAAAAGGCATGATGGGGGACTTTGTTTATTCATGAGGTAAGTGGGGAAACCAAAGTTATTTTCATGAAGAATCAATATATTATGCAACAAACTCACAAAATATAAGAAAATATATATTAATGACTTAGAGATCAGTCTCTTCGAGGGGTAAACCTCCTTTGCATTACATAAATGCAAAATTCTTAGATGATTCAAATGAGAAAACTTGATTTCTATATATAGGAGTCTAATGGGTTACAATATAATCAAACTCAACCTAACAATAATAATTTAAGGACGCAACAACAATAGTGGGCTTTTATGGGGCACAATAATAACAATATGGGGACTACATTGGTACAACAATAACAATAAGTGGGGTACACTAATAATAACAATAGGGGGATACAATATCCCTATAGGGACTTAAGATGCCCCTCTCCTTCAAAAAAGAGTTGTCCTTAATTCTTGAGTAGTTTTGGATACTTCTGTATAAAATTCTCATCTTCCCATGAGAAATATTCAATGAGTATGCTCTTCCACTTGATGAGATACTTTTAAATTGATCGATTTTGTAGTTGTTGAGTTATTGTTTCCGTGACTGCTTCAAGTTCCAATATGATTTTTCCTTCCTCATCCAACTCTAGAAATATTGTTTGAACTGGGATTTTGTCACATATATCCTTGTTTAAGCATGAAACATGGAAAATTGGGTGCACTCGAGAAGATGCAGGAAGCCCCAATTTGTATGCCATAGTACCAATATTTTGAAATAACTTGTAAGGACCGTAATACTTTGGTGATAATTTATTATCCTTATTAGCTTTCTTGAGGGACATTTATTTGTATGGTTGTAGCCATAAAAATACCCGGACACCTACATCAAAAATTATTTTGTTGCAATGTTGATATGCATGTTGTTTCATTCTATTTTGCACCAAAGTGAGGTTATCCTTTAATAGCTTGAGAACTTGTTTTGATGCTCGATGTGGTCTTCCACTTCTTGAACCTTAGAATATTATCTTAAATATTATGTGATGGAAGGTGCATCATATACATAAAGTGCCACAAATGGGGTCATTTTTTTTCAGTATGGAAGGAAGTGTTATACCACCATTCATCCAAAGGTAAACACTTGACCCATTGTGTTTCTTTATCAGCTGCAAAGCAACGAAGATATCCTTGAAATGTCGAAGGTGCAATGGTAAGGTCAAAAGGCATGAAAAAAAATTCATAATGAACCTCATGAGTTCTAAATGTTGTTTCCATAATGTCTTCAGACTTCCTTCTTATTTGATGATATCCTAAATGAAGATCCAACTTGGTGAACTAAATTGCTCCATGTAATTCATCCAATAATTCATTAATGAAAAATATGAACAAATTGTATTTAATAGTGAGCTTGTTGAGCTCCCTATAATCCAGAAACATGTGCCATGATCCATCCTTCTTGTGCACCAATACTATTGGAGAATAGAAAGAACTTTGACTAGGTTAAATTATTCTGAACTCTAGCATTTTTTCAACCATGTTAGGTCCCTATATCACTAGTATAGTCCCTTATTATTGTTAGTGTAACCCCCTTATTATTATTATTGTACCCTTGTAACCCCCATTTTGTTATTATTGTGCCCTTAAATTATTATTTTTAGGTCGGCTAGGATTACATTGTGGCCCACTAGGATTACATTATGGCCACATGGACTCCTATATAGAGAAAGGAGGTTTTGTAAATTGTATCATCCAAGAATTGTTCATTTATGTAATGTATTGGAGGTTGCCCCCTCGAAGTGGCTTATTTCTAAGGCGTTCATATCTCTTTTCTTCTATTTTTGGAGCTGGTTACTCAACATTTGGTATCAGAGGTTTGGGATTCTAGGGTTTCGCTGCTCCAAACAGGTCATCGTGGAATTTTCGCTATAACTTTTTTTCTACGAAGCTTCAGAAGCTGAAATTTTTAGGGTGCGAAGCTGAAATCTTGAGGAAGGTTTTCTAAAAATTTCAGATCTTGGTTCGCAATATTTGAGGAGATATCATCTATGGAAGTTAGGTATTTTTTCAGGCTCATAAACAGGTCATCGTGGAATTTGCGCTATAAATTTTTTTGTACGAAGGGTCAGAGTCTGAAATTCATATGGTGCGAAGCTGAAATCCTGAGGAAATTCGTCAAAAAATTTCAGAACTTGGTTCGCAATATTTTGGGAGATATGATCTGTGGAAGGTAGTGCTTTTTCAGGCTCCTGAATTTCATCTCAAAGAGGTGATCGTGGGAAAAGTTCAATAACTCTCTCTCTGGGAAGTGGATTTGAGTGCCGTAAAAATTGGTCGCAAGTACACGGACTTTAGTTTCTTGGCTATCAATTTCAGAGACAAAAGACGAAACATTGACACGTGGAAAGTCCTACAAGTTTGCTCTACTGAACCAGTCCAAAATTAGGTCATTGTGGGAGATTGGACACAACTTTGTCTTGGGGAATCCAAATTAGATCAGACCTATGGCATTTGAAAGAAGCTTCAGAGGGCTACTATAGGGCTGAATTTCAGATATTGAAGATTTTCAATTACAGAGATAATTTAATTTCAATATCGAGCTCCTCAAAGCAAGTAAAAGGTGTGTATTGTGAATTGATTCCAAGGGCATATTGTAGAATATGTATCAATATTGGATTCTAAAATGGCCCCTAAAAATAATTCCACACCCATTAAGCCTTCAGAAGGCTCTACCATGACTCATTAATATGAAGAATTGCAACATGATCTATCAAAATTACAAGAGCAAGTGCAACAAATTTCACTCTCGCAAAGAGCAACAAAAAATGAAATGGAAGTTTTGAAGAAAGGCGTGGAAGCTAATATGGATGGTGTGCAAGCTAAGATGGATGGCGTGCAAGCTAAGATGGATGGCGTGGAAGCTAAGATGGATGGCATGGAGGCTGGCATGGAATCTAAGATGGATGACATGGAAGCTAAGATCGATGAGAAAATGGAAAACATGAAGAATTTTCTAAAAGCAGACATGGAAGGTTTGACAAAGTTGATACAAGAAAGGTTTCCTAATGGTGAAAAGATAGTATAAGAACCTCATGATGAGAACAAAATAAATGTTAATTGTGATTTCATAAACTCTAATGTTGACGGGAAGAACCACCATATTCCAAAGATGGATATGAGGAAGTTTGATGGAAAGGATCCTGTAACATGGATACTACAGATGGAGCAATATTTTGATCTCCATGACGTGCAAAACACACAAAAGGTATGCATTGAAACTTTACATTTAGAAAAAAATACATTTGTATGGTATCGATGGCTTTGATTCCGTAAAAAAATTGTCACTTGGCCAATTTTTACGGAGGAAATGATAGCACATTATGAGGATACAAAGAGAAACACTTTATCCAATTGATAAATCTAAAAAAAAAGGGTTTAGTGGGGCAGCACATTGAAGACTTCCAAAAATTGAATATAAGGGTAATTGATATTCCAGAGGAACACAAGATTGATCTCTTCATAGGTACTCTGAAGGATAACATCCAACATGAATTTCGTGTGTTGGAACCTGATTCATTAGAGAAGGCATTTAGGTTGGCAAGAAAAGTTTAATGTAAAATTATGGCGACAAGGAAGCCTACCACTCAATTCTATAAAGAAGGAAGTGTTGCTACACCTAGATTTCCACAACCTACAAGGTTGACACCACAAAAATTGGAAGAAAAAAGAGCAAAAGGGCTTTGCTACAGTTGTGATAGAAAATACACCAAAGGTCATAAGTGTGCTGAAAAGAAATTATTTTACATAGATTGTAAAGAAGAAGAAGAAAATGAACAAGAAGAGGATACACACCAGGAACCAGCCATAGAAGAGGAAGAAATGAATCCGACCATATCATGTAATGCACTGGCAGGAATTACCACTCAAACTCTCAAGATAGCAGGACAGATCAAGAAGAAAAAGGTAATAGTGTTGATTGATTCAGGTAGCACCCATAATTTTATTCATTGTAAGGTAGCCAAGGAATTAAATTGTTTCCTATACCCAGCACCAGAATGTCAAGTGATGGTTGCAAATGGAGGAACTATAAATTGCTCTGGGAAATGCCATAATATCAAGCTAACCATGGGGGAACATGTATTGACTAGTCCAATGCTTTCCATTCCTATGGGAGGTGCTGATGTTGTACTAGGAGTACAATGGTTACAATCTTTGGGGACGGTAGCTTTTAATTTTCAAGAACTTTTCTTGAAATTTTTTTCAGAAGGAAAGGAAGTTGAATTACGTGGTATTGAAGGGAAGCCGGGAAGGATAATAAGCTCTAATGTCATGACAAAGCTTCTAAAGAAAGAACAACGAGGCGTAATTGCACAATTATGCTCACTAGAAGTTCCGACATCAAATTCATCTATTTCTGCAGATCTCCAACAAGTCTTGGACAATCATTCCAAGGTGTTTGAAACTCCCAAAGGAATCCCACCTATTCGTGATCATGATCATGCTATTCATTTGATTCCAGGAATTGTTCCTCCAAACATCAGGCCTTATAGATATCCTTACCTCCAAAAGAGCGAAATTGAACGTATGATTGCAGAAATGTTAGAGGTGGGTATAATTCAACCTAGTCAAAGTTCTTTCTCTGCTCCTGTAGTATTGGTACACAAGAAGGATGGATCATGGTGCATGTGTCCAGATTATAGGGAGCTCAATAAGCTCACCATTAAATAAAAATTTCCCATTCCTGTGATTGATGAATTATTGGATGAATTACATGGAGCAATTTATTTTACCAAGTTGGATCTTCGTTCAAGATATCATCAAATTAGAATGAAGACCGAAGATATTCCAAAAACAGCATTTCGAACTCATGAAGGTCATTATGAATTTTTGGTCATGCCTTTTGGCCTTACCAATGCACCTTCTACATTTCAAGGGTTGATGAATTCCATTTTCAAACCCTTCCTTAGAAATTTTGTGCTAGTATTTTTTGATGATATACTAATCTACAGCAGGTCTTGGAAGGATCATGTTCAACATGTTGACAGGGTGCTCAAACTATTGCAGTAGAAACAATTATATGCAAAAACATCCAAATGTTTCTTTGGAGTACAAGAGGTGGAATATTTGGGTCATATTGTATCTCACGAGGGTGTTAAGGTAGACCCTAACAAAATTAAAGCTATTAAGGAATGGAAAGTCCCCACAACCATAAAGAAGTTGCGAGGATTTCTCGGGTTAACAGGGTATTATCGCAAGTTTGTTAAGAATTATGGGAGAATAGCATCACCTCTAACAACATTATTAAAGAAAGATGCATTTTCATGGACTCCTGAAGCAACTAAGGCCTTTGAACGTCTTAAAGAGGCAATGTGCCTAGCACCGGTCTTAGCTACGCCAGACTTCACGAAAACCTTTATTGTGGAATGTGATGCCTCAAGAAATGGAATTGGTGCGGTTTTAATGCAGGAAGGAAGACCCATTGCTTTTGAAAGTCGTCCAATCAAAGGAAAGTATTTACAGAAACCTATTTATGAGAAGGAAATGTTAGCAATACTGCATGCACTAAAGAAATGGCGAACTTACCTAATGGGAAGACACTTCAAGGTAAAAAATGATCATGATAGTCTTAAACACTTTTTGGAACAAAGACTATTGTCAGAAGAGCAGCAAAAATGGGTCACAAAGATGTTGGGTTATGACTTTGAAATAATCTACAAAAAAGGAAAGCTTAATGTTGTTGCAGATGCACTCTCAAGAAAGGATGAAGAGGTGGAAGCATTGCTTCGTGCCATTTCTATTATACAACCAGATTGGATAACTGAAGCAAGAGATGAATGGAAGAAGGAAAAAGATGTATGGACACTCTTCCAAAAGTTGCAGCAAGATCCTAGTACATCTGATACATTTAGTCGGAAAAATGATTCCTTATGGTACAAAGATCGCTTATATATTTGTAAGAATTCCCATCTAAAACAAAAGATTCTTCTGGAATTGCACACTTCTCCTTTAGGAGGACACTCGGGATTTTTTAAAACTTACCACAGGGTGAAGAAAGAATTTTTTTGGGATGGCCTTAAATCTAATATTCAGAAATTTGCGGCGGAATGTTTAGTTTTCCAGCAGAATAAAGTGGAAACAATTAAGACCCCGGGACTTCTACAACCTTTATCCATTCCAAGTCAACGTTGGGAGGAGATTTCAATGGATTTTATCACAGGTTTACCTAAGTCCGAAGGAAAGAGTGTCATCATGGTGGTAGTTGATAGACTTACTAAGTATGCACACTTTTGTGCATTATCTCATCCATTTAAAGCAAGTACAGTTGCTAATACATTTATGGACACAATTCAAAAGCTACATGGAAACCCAAGGGTTATTGTGAGCGACAGAGATCCCATTTTTATTGGAAATTTTTGGACGGAGTTATTTTCTTGTTTGGGTACTCAATTAGCTCATAGCTCATCTTATCATCCTCAATCCGATGGTCAAATTGAGATAGTAAATAAATGTTTGGAAGGATATCTTTGTTGTTTTGTATCTGATAAACAAACACAATGGGTCAAGTGGTTACCTCTTGCCGAATGGTGGTATAACACTTCCTTCCATACTGCAGCAAAAATGACCCCATTTATGGCACTTTATGGATATCATCCACCATCCATCACATCATCTTTAAGGGAAAATTCGAAGGTTCAAGCAGTGGAAGATCACATCGAGCATCAGCAAGAAGTTATCCAACTCTTAAAGGATAACCTAAATTTGGCACAAAATCGAATGAAACAACAGGCAGATCAACATCACAGCAAGAGAAGTTTTGATGTAGGAGATTGGGTATTTTTACGGCTACAACCATACAAACAAATGTCGCTCAAGCAAGCTAAGAAGGATAATAAATTATCACCAAAGTACTATGGTCCTTACAAGGTGTTGCAAAGATTGTTTCTATGGCATACAAATTGGAGCTTCCTGCTTCTTCACGAGTACATCCAGTTTTCCATGTTTCATGCTTAAAAAAGGTTATAGGTGAAAATCTTCCAGTTCAAACAATATTGCCAGAACTTGATGAGGAAGGAAAAATCATATTGGAACCTGAAGCGGTCATGGAAACAAGAACTCGAAAGCTATGGAATCGATCAATTTTAGAGTATCTCATCAAATGGAAGAACTTACCCACTGAATATTCTACATGGGAGGATGATAATTTTATACAGAAGCACCCGGAGCTACTCAAGCGTTGGGGACAACACTTTTTTGAAGGAGAGGGGCATGTTAGGTCCCTATATCACTAGTATAGTCCCTTATTATTATTAGTGTAACCCCCTTATTGTTATTATTGTATCCTTGTAACCCCCATTTTGTTATTATTGTGCCCTTAAATTATTATTGTTAGGTCGGCTAGGATTACATTGTGGCCCACTAGGATTACATTATGGCCCCATGGACTCCTATAGAAAGGAGGTTTTGTAAATTGTATCATCCAAGAATTGTGCATTTATGTAATGTATTGGAGGTTTCCCCCTCGAAGTGGCTTATTTCTAAGGCGTTGATATCTCTTTTCTTCTATTTCTGAAGCTGGTTACTCAACAAACCATACGTTCTATCTCACTCTTTTGGACATAAAGATATCTGTAAGCCATGATGTTTGGAGGAACACTTCCTGGAATCAAATGAATACCATGATCATCAACAGAGAACTTTTGGTGTAAATGGACCTCCTATGTAAAATTTACAACCAAAATAAACTTTATAAGAACCAATAGGATTCAAGACTATGATGTCAACCATGGGGGATGATTCACCATTTTTTGGGTAAAAAAGTAAAAATATTAAAAAATAATAAAATAATAAAACTAATTTTTCAACTTAGCTCCTAAGGTTTTACTCAAATTTCGATCAGGTGTACTCGTAAGATGAAAAATTTAATTTCTCATCCAAGGAGTACCCATG
This sequence comes from Pinus albicaulis, assembly GCA_034641835.2. Classification (NCBI taxonomy): domain Eukaryota; kingdom Viridiplantae; phylum Streptophyta; class Pinopsida; order Pinales; family Pinaceae; genus Pinus; species Pinus albicaulis. The sequence goes on along the minus strand of CM076584.1, from coordinate 818,952,545 downwards.
TTTCATACATTCGATAGACTCTGCTATACAAAAATGAGATATACATGAAAAAATGTGGTTGCAATCAAGTTTTTCATGTATTTCTCATTTTCATGTAGCAAGGTCCATCGAAAGTATCCAAAATCGGTACTCCTTTGATGAGGAATCAAATTCTGCATCCAACGTGTGTTCCTGCTTGAAATTTGAGTAAACCCATAGGGAGATAAGTTGAAAATACAAGTTGAAAAGTTGTTTTTATTTTTTCCCTCTAAAATTTTATGATGTAATCTAATATCATTTTATTATTTCCACTATTATTTTATAGTTTCCTTAGGAGGCCCATTTTAGACCTCGAAATTCCCCTAACCAATCATGAATAGGTGGGAGGCCTTTTCGAATCTCAAACACCTTGCAATGAGTGTCCAAGCCTTTTTGGAGATCTGGAGAAATAGATGATTTCGATGTTTGAGCTTGTAGTGAGCATAAGTGTCCAATTACTCCTTGTTATTATTTATTCAGAATCTTTTTCATGAAATTAGAGTTGATTATCTTTCCTGGTTTCTCTGCAATACCTCATAATTCAAATTCCTTTCCTTCCCAAAAAACATTTTAAGAAAAGTTCTTGAAAATTAAAATCTATAGTCCCCAAATATTGTAACCATTGGACTCCTAGTACAACATTAGCACAACCCATTGGAATAGAAAGCATCGGACTATTCAATACATATTCTGCCATGGTTAGCTTGATATTTTTCCACTTTCCAGAGAAATTTATAGTTCCTCCATTTGCAACCATCACTTGACACTCTAGTGCAAAATATAGGAAGCATTTCAATTCCTTGGTTATCTTAGAATGAATAAAATTATGGATACTACCCGAATTAATCAGCACTATTATCTTTTTATTCTTGATATTCCCTTCTATCTTGAAAGTTTGAGGAGTGGTAATTCCTACCAATGGATTACAATATATGGTTGGATTCATTTCTTGTTTCTCTAGGGTTGGTTCCTAGTGTATATCATTTTCTTTTGAATTTTCATGTTCCTTTTCTTCCTCCTCTTCCCAATCTATGTAAATTAATTTCTTCTCACCACACTTATGTAATTTAGTGTATTTTCTATCACAACTATAACAAATGCCTTTTTCTCCTTTTTCTACCAATTTTTGTGGTGTCAACCTTGTATTATTCCACATTTATAGTTGTGAGTGGTAGGATTCCTTGTTGCCATAATTTTTATTTCAATATTTCTTTCCAACCTGAATGCCTTCTCCAATGAATTAGCTTCCCAAAGGTGAACCTCATGTTGTGTGGTATCCTTTAAAGTCCCTGTGAATAAATCTATCCTATGCTCCTCTAGAATATCATTTACCCTTATATTCAATTTTTGGAATTCCTCAATGTGCTCCTCCATTGAACCCTTTTGTTTGAGATTTATCAACTGGCTAAAGAATGTGTTTCTATTTTTATCGTCATAACTTGCTATCATTTCATCCATAAAAATTGACCAACTGACAAGTGTTTTATGAGAAAAAAGCCATCTATACCATAAAAATTGATTGGGTTCTAAATATAAAGTTGCAACGTGTATCATTTGTGTGTGTTTCACATTATGGAGATAAAAATACTGCTCCATTTGTAGTATAAATGTTATTGGATCCTTGCCATAAAAATTCCTCATATCGACCTTTGGAATATGATGTCTCTTCAATCCAATGTTAGAGTCTATGAAATCATGATTAAAAGTCCTTTTATTCACATCATGAGTTTCATCTAATACCTTTTCTCCATTAGGAATCATTTCTTGTAGCAACTTTGTCAAACGTTCCTTCAAACCTTCCATGTCTGCTTTTAAACCATTTTTCAAATTTTCCATGTTTCCTTTCATTTTTTCTTTTATGTCATCCTTCAAACCTTCCATGTCTAATTTTAAACCATTTTTCAAACCTTCCATGCATATTTTTAAACCATTATTTAAACCGTCCATCTTAGCTTCCATTTCATTTTTGGTTACTCTTTAGAGGAAAAACATTTGTTGCACTTGGTATCGTAATTTTGATATATCATGTTGCATTTCTTCCTCTTCTTCATGCATCATACTAGACTTTTCTGGTTGATTACTAGGTATTTTTGTTTTCTTGCTTCGATTCATTCAGGAATGAAACGTTGATATTTATGCTTCACTATGCCCCTTGAATCAGTTCAAAAAAACAAATTCAAACAAAATTTATGCAAAATTAAAAAAAAAAAAAATACACACCCTTTTCTTTGCTTTGTAGGAGCTCGATATTCAATCAATTGTATCTCTGTAATTTCGGATCCCGAAGATCTGAACTTCAGTGATGTAGTATCCATATGAGTCTTCTTTCCAATGACATGGGTCAAACCTAATTTTTATTCTTCAAGATAAAGTTATTCCCGATCTCCCACAATGGCCTAATTATGGATTGGTTCAGTATACCGAACTTTATGTGTGCCACGTTTCACATTTTTGACCTTCAAATCTGAAATTGATACACATGAAACTAAATACTGTAAAATTTCGTCCACATTTTATAGAATTCAAATCTAATGCCTGAGACACAAGTTATGACAATTTTCCCTTGGTCATATATTTGAGATGAAATTTTGGAGCCTGCAAAAACACTAACTTCCTCAAATCGTATCTTCGAAAATATATCAAACCAAGATTTGAACTTCATATACAAGGTTCAACAATATTTCAAATCCACGTGGTTTCAATTTCAACTTTTGAATATTCATAGAAAAACGTTATAGAAAAAATTCCAAGATGACCTTTTTGAAGAAGCAAAACCCTAGAATCCAAAGCTGTGATACCAAATGTTATCGAACCAGCTCAATAAATAGAAGAAAATATAGATCAATGACTTAGAAATTAGACTCTTTGAGGGGGGAAACCTCATTTACATTACATAAATGAATAATTCTTGGATGATTCGAATGGAAAAACATACTTTCGATATATAGGAGTCTAAGGGTCATAGTATAATCATATTCAACATAACAATAATAATGTATGGGCAAAACAAAAATAATAGTGCAATTTTATGGGGCACAATAATAAAAATATGGGGACTACATGGGTACAACAATAAAAATAAGGGGTGTACACTAACAATACCAATACGAGGGTACACTAGTATTATAGTGACCTAACACATTACTCCCTGAAGGACCAAGGCCCTACACGAAAGAAGTTAACCGAGAATTATAATTTGGAATTATGCCATTATGTCACCAAGTGTTGTAGTTACTACAATATCCTCAAAAAATTTGGCCTATAACCAATTTCAGAGTCTTCCTTGAATTTTTTCATTGTTGTCGCAAACTTTGAAACTCATTTCATTTTTTTTACTGAGTGTTGTGTTCCCTTTTTGCAAGTTCGGAAAAGTGTTGTATTTTGGCATGTTCGTTGTTGCACCATGCGTATAAGCCTATTCCGATGGTTTCAAAATTCCATCTTTGTGGAAATGAGTTTATATAACCTTTTAAGTATATTTTGCACTTATTTCCAAATTTTTGAGCATTTTCACACAAGTCTCATCACGGTCGTCGCAAAGTATATCATTACTGTTGCACTTGTCGTAACTAGTCATAAATATTTCACATGGAGGAAAATTATTTATTCTTGTGTTATGGATGGTATATGTTGTTGGGTTTTAAAATCACTCAAAGTGTGTGATCACAATAATATTTTTTCAGCATTCACACTAATCTCATGGATCCCACAACCATTTTTCGAATAAAACTTCTCGACCAAGGAACCTAGATTCACCTAGCTTCCCCCGAGCTACGAAATGTGTAGTCTAAGTACTCTAGCTATGTTCTTTTTGTTGGAAATATTGTCAATGATGGAAAAAGGAATTGGCAAAGAAGGAGCATCTGAAACAGTAACTAGGAACAGAGAAAAGAAATGTAGCAAAGAACAAAGGTCAGCAGAGAAGAACAGAGAAAGAGTGCATCAGTCAAGGAGAAAATTGAATTCAGTAGGAAGGATATTTGAGTCCCTGTGGAATTAATTCATGTGTGAACATATGTATGCATCCTGATGGAGGATAATTAAAATCCGTGATAAGTAAGAAACCCTATGAGGGGATTAATGGTGCTTTGTATGTAGTTAGAGGAACCAGTGCTAATACGGTCGACTGTGGAGTTATATATATTCGTTGAATATAAGACTGAAGGTAAATTGGGATCAATGTTGGGGATTGATCTCGGTATTGTCTATGCCTTTATTTAATTGATCAAGTGTAATATATGAACGTGTTCTTGATGAAGGAATTGTGAATCCCTGCAACCAACACAGAACTCGGTGACTGAATTGTGTCAGTATAGGCCGTCGAAATTTCGTTGGAACAACACTTTAGAATTACGAACGGAACCTGGAGTAGAAGGGCGGAACCACGAAGGAGGAACAGTACAAGCGGTTTCCAGTTTTCATGGCACCGCTTTCGACGGGTGAGTGGTATTCAAGAGGTTGGGAGCGATTCCATAGAACGAGCGACACGCGTCCCTGAATGAATTTGAAAAACCACCATCACTGCGCGCCATCGCACGTTAATGTCCGACCAAGGAAGCCGCGTGATATTTTTGGGCGTCGTTGATCTAGAGGGGAGCCATCGGACGGTGGACGTATGAGAAAGGTGCACGATGGATAACCACGGTATGATGTGAGTATGTGATTGGGTCATTGATTATACATGTGGGCCCGGTTCTAAATTATATTAATTGGGACCTTTTAAACTAAGGTTTGCGGGGTTTAATAAAGGATGTTGAATATGTGAAGTTGGCCAAATATGAAACATGTGATGTAATGAATGTGGATCTCACGAACACATAAACCTGGGGTCGATATACATATATATGCATTGGGGATTTCATAACTAAAGGAGGAATTGGATTAATATCTCAATCTCAGTTTGAGATATTAAAAAGCCTTAGATTAATTATCTAATTGCCTAACAAAGAAAATAGAACAATAAGAAATTTTTTGGGGCTTGGATAGACGTCGCTGGATTATCTAATTGATCTCGTCTAGGAATACCATCAGCGGTTGGGTGGTTTTGACTCATGGTATTAATAAAGGAAAAAACTATATAAGGAGAAGAGGATTATAGTTCAATGTGTGCATGCGGAGGGATTGTCAATGAATAAATCTCTTTAAGAGATATCTTCATGATTGAACTCTGTTGTCTGATAAAGCTGAATCTATGATGAACCTATGGAGTTGATGAAGGTTCAAGACCTCTAGATAGAGAAAATGATGAATCTCTAGGAAGATCTGCAAAGAAATAATGAAGACCTGACGAAAGTCTGATGAAGAAATTGAAGAAATTTGGTGGATCTAAGGATTGAAGTGGAAGCTTTATGCCAGTACAAGCTGGTGTTAAAATCAGGGGGTTGGAGCTCCCTTCTAGTAGTGACTGGAGAACGAGAGAAGGTTGTAGCCTTCTGCAGGTGGGTGCCTGCGTGCTGGTATAAGTCTGCGCCAGCACAAAAATTGTAAGAAGTTTTCTTTATAATAAATATTGAAGACAATGATGACAACAGCGGTGGTTTTCTCCCAAATTGGGTTTCCACCTTAAATATTAGTGTTCATGTGTGTTTCTTATGTGTGATGGCTAATTCTGTTATTACTGCACATGCTTACTGATTACTAAACTTCTGATGAATGAATGATGCAATAATCTAAGAAAAGAATTAAATAATAAGATCTCTGATAAAAAGTTTTCAGTAAGATCTAAATACTAATTCACCCCCCCCCCTCTCATTATTTTTCCTAACAATTGGTATCAGAGCAGGTCCTTCTGAAAAGCTTAGCCGCTAGAAGGAAGATCAATCAAGATGAGCAATCAATATGGAATAGCATCTATCAGGCCTCTGCTCTTCAACAGAAACAATTTAATCTTCTGGAAAACAAGGATGAGATCCTATCTTCAGTCTCTGGGTGCAGATGTATGGGCTATTATTGAAGCAGGATATCAATATCCGGCTGCAGTACCAACAGATCCAACAGAAAGAAAGAATTATGAAACAAATGCAAAGGCGGTTAATGCTCTATTGGGAAGTCTAACTGAATCAGAATTTTTCAAAGTCATGCAGCTGAATACAACAAAGGCAATATGGGAAAAAATAATTCTAAGTTATGAAGGTGATGAAAAGGTAAAAAGTGCTAAACTCCAAACTCTCAGAATTCAATATGAGAACCTAAAAATGCATAATGAGGAGAGCATTTCTAATTTCTTTTTACGTCTTGATGATATTGTAAATCGTATGAGAAATCTGGGAGAAACAATAACCGAATCTACTTTGGTTGAGAAATTTTTAAGATCACTAATGACAAAATTTGAGTCAAAAGTTTCTGCTCTTGAAGAAAATAAGGATCTTCAAAATGTTAATGTGGTGCAACTTCATGGCATACTAACTGCATATGAAATGAGAAGAGGAGGACCATCTGAAGTCAAAGAAGCCATCTTTAGAGATTCTACAAAAGGGAAAGAAGTACAAGAGACAGAAGGATCAGGGTATATCTCAGAAGAAGATGAGGTAAATTTTTTAAATAAAATCCAACTTGGTATAGGAAAGTTCAGAGGTAAGCTTCCTTTCAAATTTTTTGCTTGTGGAAGAGTTGGTCATTATGCTGCTAAGTTTCCTCAAAAATAAACACATGAAAAAGGAAAGGAAGTAGCAAGAAGGAATAAGAATCGGTTTAGCAATAGAAAAAGTTACTATACTCATGAATACAATGATGGGTTATCAGACAGTGAGGAAGAATGTGAACCAGATATTAGACTTCTCATGGCATTTGAAAAAGAGTCTAGAGAAGAAAAGGATACTTTTATGGATTCTTTAGAGGAAAATGATTTTCTTGATGAAATCAATCAACTCAAAATATGCTTAGAAGAAAGTAAAATATCCATAGAAACTCTGAAGAACCAGCTTCAAGAAAAGGAGAAACATAATGAGAAATTAGAATGTGAAATAGCAAGTCTAAGAAAATAAATTGAGAAAGTAAAGACTTTGAATCTTAGATTTGCTAAAGGATCTGAAACCTTGGATGAGATTATCAAGGTACAATTTTCTCCTCTTCTAAAGAGAGGTCTTTGATATATCAGAGAATCTTCTTAGGCTTCAGCACCAAATTATCTAAAAGTAGCTACAACTAATACACAACATTCTGCCCCTCAGCAAGGGAATAGAGAATATTTACAGATAAAGCATGATCATCTCAATTCAAATAACATTAATAGGAGTACCTTTCAAAGAAACACCAATCAACAAGTAAATTCAAGTAGAAGATTTCATGATCGCAGAAATTTCTTCTTCAATGGACAATGTTTCTCATGTCACAATTTTGGTCATAAATTTGTTCAATGTGTTGCATGTAAAACCATCATGACAAGAGAAGCAAGAAAGAAAAGGATTGATATTGGAACAAATAAGAATACATATAACAAATTTTCTCCTCTTCAAAATGAAGTTGAATGTGCTTATTGCAATAAATTTGGCCATGAAGAATCTGAATGCAGGAGCAAAGTCCGGCCAAAAGAGCATCTTCCTTCAAGCTCCAAAGTATGGAAAAAGAAGGAATTACAGGTTGAAAATTGCGGCATAGCCTTATTTGTAGAAGGAGAAGAAAATCAATGGTACATTGATAGTGGATGCTCAAAACACATGACAGGTGACAAAAACAAACTTCTTGCATATAGTGGTCTAGAAAAAGAAAAGAATGTTACATTTGGAAATGACACTCTTGCTGTCATTAAGGGAAAAGGATCTATATTTCTAAAAGAAAAGGTGAAAGCTAATAATGTCATGTATGTGGATGGATTAAAGCATAACCTGTTAAGTGTAAGTCAAATGTGTGATCAAGGAACTGAAGTTATCTTTAGTTAAAAATAATGTGTGGTACGTGATCTTGATACAGGTAAAACAATTATAAAAGGAAACAGAACTCCAAGCAACCTGTATGTATTAAAGAAATAAAAAGAACAATGTTACATGAGTAAATCTTCAGAAAACTGGCTATGGCATAGAAGGTTGGGGCATCTGAGCTTCTCTCAAATCAGCAAATCAAGCAGACTTAAAGTTGTTCGTGATCTTCCCAATATTACACCACCTGAAAGTATCATATGCAAATCTTTCCAATTCGGTAAGAAAACCAGAGTGCAATTTAATGCCAAGGAAGGTTCATCAAGTAAGCCTCTTGAACTCATTCATACTGACATATGTGGACCTGTGAAGAAAATTTCACCACGTGGTGAACAATACTATATCTTATTTATTTATGATTTCTCTAGAATGTGTTGGATTGAGTTGATTAAATGAAAAGATGAAGCATTTGAGAAATTTCAGATCTTCAAAGCACTAGTTGAAAATGAATTGGATCTAAAAATCAAGTGTCTTAGATCTGATCGAGGAGGAGAATATGCATTAGATGAATTCCTTGAATTTTGTGAACAACATGGCATAAAAAGACAGTTTTCTGTAGTTGGCACTCCACAACAAAATGGCGTAGTAGAAAGAATGAATAGAACAGTTCAAAAAATGGCTAGAGCTATGCTTGATGATTCCGGAACACCTGACACATTTTGGGGAGAAGCAACACATACAGCGGTAAATATTCTTAACAAGGCACATGTTCGTGTAAATAGTGATAAAACTCCATATGAACTATGGTATGGTAATCCTCCCACTATGAAGCACTTTAGAGTCTTTGGGAGAAAATTCTTTATAAAAAATAATGATGAAAAAATTGGCAAGTTTGAACCTAGAGCAAATGAAGGAATATTTCTTGGTTACTCCTCTAGGAGTAAGGCATATAAATGTTACAATAAAAGACTTCAGAAGATTGTTGAATGTATTGATGTTATTATTGATGAGTCTCCTGCAGCTACAAAAGAAGAAGAAAAAACAACAGATGAAGATGATGATGACATATATCCTTCTACATCAAATAGGAATGATATAGACAGTGAACCCAATGAAGAACCCGAAGATGATTTATCTGAAAAAGCTCCATCCAGATATGTTCAAAAGAATCATCCAGAATCTCAAATTTTGGGAGAAAAGGGATCAGGTGTACAAACAAGAAGGACTCTTGTGGGATTTTCTAGCTATCTGGCATTTCTATCCACTATTGAACCTCAAAATTTGAATCAAACCAGCACATTCCTATTATTAGTGCACATTCTTACAACTTACTAAACTTCTGATGAATGAATGATGCAATAATCTAAGAAAAGAATTAAATAATAAGATCTCTGATAAAAAAATTTCAGTAAGATCTATATACTGATTCACCCCCTCCTCTCAGTACTTTTCCTAACACTTTTTTATTGTCATTGTGCAATGCATATTTCCTTCTCATCATGACTACCTCAATGTGCAGTTTTTGTACCCAAGCTTCGGTCTTGACCTCCAAAATTGTGCAATATTGTCTCCCAGCCCAGGTCAACTTGTGCACTTCACAACCACAAGCCTCAATCTCATTCCCTAATCCCTTGAACTGCACAACTGCATAGTATACCAACCTCCCTTGACTCCGATAACTACACATTATGCCATCCCAGTGCTCGTTCCCTCAGCCTGTCTCATTGGCTCCCAAAACTATGCAGCTTTACGTCTCAACCCAGCCTGAACTACACATTGTTCATTCTCAAGTGTTAGGTTTTCCCGTTTTTTGCCCAAATTTTGCAACTACGTAGTCACTGAGTCACTCTTCCTAGCTTTCCACCTATTTTGGGCTCAATTTATGGATAATAATGCACCATCTTAGTCTAGGAGGTTTTCTGATTGATGTCTTGTCGTCATGAGTGAATTGTAGGAATGGGTACCCCATCATGTCATGGCAAGATGATAAATAAGGAGAATAAATATGAAATCATGCTCAAATACACTCTTTCATCTAAACTTACAAGTTGATAAATCAATAGAAAGTGAAGGAACACTATTTTACGACCGCTATCCAAGACATGAGATCATTGAAGACTCCTTATCACCAAGCCATGTAGAGGTGAAAATAAAATCATTCTCAAGAATATATCCAACATTGAACAGCATCAGTGGGTTCAAATTACAACATCATCAAGCAGTCCACGTAAGCAGTGTCATGTCATTTCATGTCAGAAGTGGTCATGTGCCACACAATTTTTATGGATCATGTATATTGTTGTCATTCCTAGAGATAGCCTTGAGTTGTGAAAGACCAGTGCCTAGGACATCTTATATAGTAAGGAGCATAAGGTATAATTCAAGACTTTTGTTAGAACGAGGCTCTTTACTACTTCAAATTTTACAAGGGGATGTAATATAAATGGAACCAGAATATTCTCCGAGTTAGCAAAATAACAACATGCTACAGAGGCAAGGAGTGAGTCCTCAATATAGATGCATCAGACAATTCGAAGACAACTTTCTTTAAGGAGGGCTGGGTTATAAAATGCTTTACAGAGATTTAAAAAATAAGATGAATTTTGCTGTGTAGAAAGTACAGAAAGGATATTAACTACTAATGAGAGGGAATTCCATAAACATATCTAAACATGAGATGGGCTTAAAATGATAAGAATCCATACATGTCAATAGCTTTGAAAGAATAACATCTCACAGTATTTAATATAGAGGAATAATGAGTGAAGTGGAAAGTGAAACAGCATACCATGCCTAAGCCATATTTAAAGCGCTTGAAAAGCTTAGTATAAGTATTAGTGGTGATAAATTTATACCAAAACTAGTGAGCCACTCGCATTCCAGAACATGATATAAAATAAGTGGAAACAACAAAATGAATAGTAAAAAAATATCACATAAGACAGAGTTACACACTATAAAACGTTAAGACCAGAATCCTCACTTAAAGTAAAACTCCTTCTTGCTAAGACCCAATGGGCTCTTTGCATTTCTATTCAGATTTCAACAACAAGCATACAACAATTCTTCCACAGCAAAATTCTTTTGAAAATCTGGAACCTATTTTTCTCTTTTGACCTTGCTTATATAGGGGCCTCAGTACATGAGTGAGAAGATATTTTTTGGAAAAATAGCTTCCTCGCATGCCAGGAATTTGTTAGAGTTCTTTATCAAAATAACTAAAACTTATGATGAGGAATAAAGGCCTCTCATCATTTGCAGTTAGGCACTTAGCCGTTTTGAAACAAAACATTAAACAACAGTCTTGGCAGGAAGTAAAAACCTGGAGTGGAATATGAATTCCACTTGAAACTTAAAAGTAATTAACTAAAGTAAAAATAAAAAAGGCCACTAGGGGAAAATCATGAATTGACAGTATTTCATTGATGAGAAGGGGTTGAGGCGGTCGCTGAAACTAGTGGTGGAACATTAGCTGATGAGCTAGCGATCTGACTGGAAAACTGGGTGCATCTTTGCTGACTGTCCGTTGATGGTTCAGGAATTGCTGCGAATCCTTCCACCTTGATGTAGGCCTCAGTGAGGTCACCGAAACTTTCCTCGGTGGGGATCTTATGTTTTATCAGATGAAGGAGATCGAATTCTTGGCAGAGCGATAAAAAAATTGTCTCAGCTTTTAAACGAGTGGTTTTGTCTGACAAGATATCCGTTCAGTCCCTTTCTTCCTGGAGACGTCCTTCATATTCTGTTAATGGTCGAAGCATGGAAGGAGTGGTAGAGTCCTAGCATGATGGGAGTCCAGTTGTTGTGATCTCAGCCCAAACTGCATCGAAACGATCCATGTTGGCTGCCACCTGTTGTAGGGCTCTTGAAGCTATAACGTTGGCAGACTCTTTATCAATAATCTTCTGACATTCGACAGCTTCCTTGAACAGAATTACTATGCCATGTTGCTCTGCCTCACCATATTTCAACCCTTTCAAGAAAGAAACATATCTCCTAGCATGTTGGGCTCTACTGGACAAGTTAAGATCTCCCTCCTGAAACTTCCTTCTAAGATAGAGTACAGAAGATTTTGTTTCCTCGATGATTTTCAGGAAGTCCCACTGCTCTGTCACTGCTGAAATGATCTTTGACCAACTTATCCTTCTTCCATCCCTGAGAGTGATATTACCTTTTAGGCGGCTGTTGAGGTCAGTGATGGTATTCTGTTGGTCTTCCTTTACCTTCCTTTCCTGCTCAATATCCTTTTGCAATATCTCTATTATTCTGGTATTCTCAGCCAAGGAGGTTTCCAACTCGGTGATTCTCAGCCTTGCGGTGGAAGCCTGCTTTTCTAGTACATCATTTGCGGTCTTCGCTGTGGTTAGCTGCTCGGACAGTGAACTAGTCTCTGGTAGGGTTATAGTTGGCACACAGCTGTGTGTATCCCAGGTAGTCTGTAGCTCCGTCAGCCTTCTCTGAAGAGTGGCCATTGTTTCTACCATTTTTTCTTTTTCCTCTCTCTCCTTTGCCAGTGAGTTAGCCAAGTCTTCTTTTTCTCTTTCTGCCTGTGTTAATTTGGCCGTTTGAACATGGTGAGATGCCGGTATGATAACCTTTCATTTCAGAGACGTGACCTCCCTCTACAATTGCTCGATCACATAGCGCTACGGATTTTAGTCTCCAGTTTATTTTCCTTTGATCGACTCTAGGAGACCGCATACTTGATTCGAAAGAGCACGGGAATTTTCTTGTTCCTTCTTTAGGTTCACCCTCAGCTGTTCATGCTTTTTCTCGAATTTTCTCAGTGCAATAGTGACCCGCATTACCTCGTCTTTCAACATATCACCCACCACCTGGAACAGGTTGCATTTTTCAGGTGCTGGTACCTTGGCCATGTCAATTGCATACTCAAGCACCCTGTAACTAGTGGTACCTGCATTAGGATCCAATATGGCCTCATCCATAGACAATACCAGGTGTTCTGTGTCCACATTCATGGAAGCTGAAACCCTAGTATGATATTTTTCCACATAATCTTCCAGCTCGGCCTTGTATTTATCCTTGATCATTCTATTTTTTAGGCTCCTTTCAATTACAACTGGTGAGGTATAATATCCGATGGCCTGTGAGACTTCATAGTAGTCAGAGGAGGTGATACTATCTCTCAGCACTTTGAGCCCAGCTTTGCTCCCGTCAGGTTGGCCATATGGTGTAAACGGCTCAAGCAGCTGTTCTTCTCCTATGACTTCTGCCTCGCTTGAGACTGTTTTCTGCTTTTTGCGAAGGGGGGAGCCTGTTCCTGAGGGAACCACTTCTTCTTCTTCTTGGCCTCTACTGACTTCTCCTCCTTCCCCTGTGGTAGATGAATCTGTCTCCATCTGTGAAATCAAAGGCGAAGTTTCAAGGTTAGCCCTCCACTCTATAAACGGTCTTGATTCATGTGCATAAGGAGTGGAATTGTTCCTCCTTCTTTTGTTTGAGATAATCTCCCAGGGATCATAGGGCTAAGTCTTCCCCTGTCTTAGGTCCATGCCTTGCAGCAGTTTATCAACAATGGGAAGGGCATGTCTTGAATTCACAATAAATGGGCCAATAGTGATAGGGAGTTTCAGGATGAAACCCTTCTTTGCAAGGAAAAAGTGGAGTTGGTCAGACTTGAGAGTCTACCGAATATACTCCAGAGCATAAAATCGTCGAGCAGGAAACACAGGTAGCTGGTAAGGGGGAACCTCAGCTCCATAGACCCGAATTTCAGTGTAATTGTCAAATAGATACCAATCCCCGGTGCTTTGGGTTTTACTAGCTCGTAGCCAGCTCTTCATTTCAGGAAAAACCCTAGGTGAGGATGAGTCATGGATGATAGTGTAGGCAATGGACATGAACTCATTTAGAAACCTGGAATAAATCACCCCATTTGGTAATTGGCGTACTACAAAGTTCCAATCGAAAACTAGTCAGGGTTGAGAATTTACATCATATACCCTATCTAAACCCAAACCCTCGAACTTATCAGCATGCTGATATAAGAAGAGGTAGAATACCATCGAACAAAAGCAGAAGTGGCCAGGTTCCGAAATCTCTTGGAAATAGGTCTGAATGTTAGCAGCCAAGAAGCCAGTGATATCTAGAATTACCCTTGTTTGAGACATTAACCGCATGAAATAAACACATACCCTAGAAACGTCCCCCAAACCGCCTACACCTAAGAGACCTACGATGAGAGCAAGGATGGGCTGCACTTCTTCTTTGAACAGAATCAACGGGAAGGGCTCTGTAGAAGGAAGAGACGTAGCCTGGTTGCTGGTTATAGAGGAAATGAAGTCTCTTTTCTGCTCCCATGGCAATTTAGTGAACTAGGAGGTTAAATTCATTTCACTGAAACTGGTATAGTTGGTGCTGGTGGGAAAGTGGAGGGCTTGGCTGATGATGTGAGGAGAAAGAGAAAAAATATTATTCCCCTGAGAAGAGGTAAACGTGCCTCGACGCTCATCGTAGGCATCTCTGAGCCAGAAAATAAAATCGACCACCGGGTAGACTGGGGGGTAATCTGATGATATAAACCTGATACAACCACCCGATATCGATCTCTATTCTCGACATGTCGCCTAAAAATCTCGGGTTTTATACTGCTGATGGGAAAAGGGTATTGGGGATCACAGATTTCAGCTTGCAAGTTAATGAAAAGCTCGAACCCTGGAGGGTTTCTAGTTTCACAGACCTGAGGAGTCTCTGGTTCAGTTTTATTGGGTGTGCCCTTTCCCATGACTGACATACAAAAATTTTAAAAACAAAAGGAAATTAAAGGTAATATGAGGGACAGAATACCTGTGCAGTAGGAAATTTACTCGAGAAAACGACGCGGGGGTACTGACAGTGACCGGGTAGACCTGTCACTAGCTCCCACTTATTTTATACCGTAGCTGGAAGACCTGTAATTTTTACTGCAGTAAAATATGGGAGGAGCGTTATCTAAGACTGAAAGTTCTGAAGTAAAAGGCGGAGAGGTGAACTAAGTGGGGTGAGTGTCGTAAGGACACTGACAGTGGAGCACGCGGCGTATAGGGATTGGGTGTCAGCTGGAAGTAGGTGAACATCGCGTGCCAGGTTTAATACTGGTACGGGCCTCGGTAGTAGCTCACCTAGAGACTTACCTTACCTTTCTACCACATACACCACATGCTTCTTGAAACATATTCTTCGTAAGACTGGTTAAATACACAGCATACAGGCCTCTAGGGCCCACACTTCACTCTACCACATCACACTTTCCCGCACTTCACTCTGCCACCTCACCCTAACCTGGGGTCCACCCCATGGCATGTCACCGTAATTCCGCGAGGGTACGGGTCTCTTCCCCCTTCCACTTCTTGACCCCCTCAAAATTTCCCATACGAAGAGTTCCCTCACGTACATATTATGAAAGCAGCAAGCCTTATAATAATTTCGTTTTGCATCTTTTACACCATACCTTTGCCTTTTTTCATTACCTTTGCCCTTTCGCTTTATGTTTGGACCCTTTTTGAACATATGTTTCGTTGAAGGTGCGCTACTTGTCTTAACATCGTTTCTCTTCAACCATCCTTTAAATTTTTCACCATCTGTCATAACATTCAATACATGTCTATCTAAGGTTTAATTCAAATAAATTATTGATGTTAATTAATGATCAACATTGGCTCCACCTGGGGATGGCACGTTCATCCTTGAGCATATCGAGAACTTCGCAGACCGCCTGTTTATCTTCTGTGGACACCATTCCTCAGCCCTTTTAATTTTCCTCTTCACGATTCATCACAACACATACATTATTCAAACAAAGATGAGACAGAAACTAATATACATTATGATACATCAGGCTCTCTCGGCCTGAATCAGAACTGGAAGTAAGGTTTGAGGAACTGACCGTTTACAGGGGCATCAAGCAAATCTCCCTATAAATTTTCCAACCTGAAAGTATTGTTGCCCCCTTGTTCCATAATTTTGAAGTGCCCAAACCAGAGGGGGTCGAATTTACCGTGTTTCCCTTTTTCAGCTCTTCGAATGTCCCATCTGAGCACTAAATCCCCAATCTACAACTTCTTGTCCTTGGCATGTTGATCGAAAATATCCTTCATTTTCTCTTGATATTCAATTAGCATTTGACCTACCTAGTTCCGTGTTTCTTCTAACTCAACCAGTTAGTTGATTCTCCTGGTCACATCATTGGGTTCTTCTTGGCTTTCTTGCATGAATCGAGCTACTGGTAATGCTAACTGTACAGGGAAAACTACTGCCCTCCCATATACTAATTCATACGGGGACTTCCCGGTAGCTCTCTTGCTGGTAATCCTGTTGGCCCACAAAGCAAATTTCAACAGGGAATCCCAATTTTTCTGGTTTTCGTTGATAGCCTTCTTCAGTGCTCTCACCAGCGTTTTATTTGAAGACTCTTCCAGGTCATTTACTTGTGGGTAATAGGTTGTAGAGTGACCTAGTGCAATATTATACTGCTGCCAGAAGCTAACAAACTTTGCAGATTTGAAGGCCTGAGCGTTGTCGGTCACTATCTTGGCAGGGCAGCCAAATCTGGATATGATATTTTCTTCCATAAATTTTATTACCACAGTATCTATTGCATTCCTGGCAGGTATATCTTCCACCCACTTTGTGAAATAATTTGTGGCAGTTAGTATCCACTTATGCTTACCACTTGATGGAGGATGTATTTAGCCGATAATGTCAATTCCCCACTACTGAAATGGTTCATCCACATGAACAGGGATCATGGGCAAAGGTGCTAGCTTCTTTCTTTCAGAAAATATTTGGCATTTCTCACAAGCTATGACCTGGGCAAACACATCCCCAAAGAGTTTAGGCCAGTAGAAACCAGCTTTCAGGATTTTGTGGGCAGTGGCCCTCCAGCTGTAATGACCCCCATAGATTCCTTCATGAAACTCAGCCATTATACTCTCTACCTCTTCTTCTGTGAGACACGGGAGCAGGATGCCCAAGGGGTCTCGCCAGTACAGCCGACCATTTGCAACAACGTAATTCTATGACCTCAACCTCAGTGTTCTGTATTTAGCTTTGTCACAGCTGGGCGGTCAGTTGAGTGTTAGAAGATATTCCACTATCTCTTTGTACCATGGGCTGATGAGGTACTTCATATGTGTCTTCTGAGAAGCTATCTCTACTCCCTGGGACTTTTCCTTCATCCCAGAACCCTTGTTTTCTATCATGGACAGATTTATGCCCAGAGCCTGACAGTTTGATTCGGACAGGATTTTGGCTAACCCTTGTCCCTTGATTAGTTTGGTAGGGCGGATGTCTAGCTCATACTCTTTTATTTTGGCAATCCATTTCCCTCTTTTTCCTTCGCTATCTCCCTAGATAAGAATATATTTAACAGCTACTATAGGCACAAACGCAGTGATATGGGACTGCAAGACATACATATGAAATGCTTTAAGGGACTTTACTAGAGCATATGCCTGCTTTTCTAATATGTTATATTTTAGCTCAGCATCACGGAGAACCTGATTGAAAAAGGAGATAGGCTGCTCATACCCTTCTTCATTTTTCTGCAATAGAACCCCTGTCACTGTGTGAGGTGATGCAAAGGAAAAGATCATAAAAGATTTGGCATAATCTGGTCCCGCTAGCACAGGGTCTTCATCGAATGCATTTTTAATCCTGGAAAAGGCCTCTTGTGATTCTTGTGACCACTTTACCTCATTATTCTTCTTCAGCATGTCAGTTATATGCCTAACTATCTCAGCATAGTTAGGGATGAACCTCCTTAGAAAGTTTATACGGCCTAGGAACACCTGAAATTCATTTTTATTTATGGGAATGGAAATGCCATTTATAAATTCTACTCTTTTAGGGTCTATCTTTACTCCGTCTTTGGTTACAATATGTCCTAAAAGATTTCCCTCTTCCAGTGCAAACAAAGACTTCTGTGGGTTGAGGGAGAGGCCATACCTTCTGCACTTTTCGAAAGTTCTGTGCAAGTGTTCAATGTTCTCTGCATCATCTTTTTAAAACATAGTAATGTCATCTAGGTATACCACCACAAACTTATCTTGCTCCCCAAAAAAAGCAATATCCATGGCCCTCTGAAAAGTGGCCCCTGCGTTAATCAACCCAAAAGGCATCCTGGCATACATAAACATCCCCCATGGTGTGGTAAAGGCAGTCTTCTTCTGATCTTCTGGTAGTACAGCCACCTGATTGTACCCAAAGAATCCATCCATCATCGACATTCGAGAAGCTCCTACCACTTTCTGCAGGATGTGATCCATCTTTGGAAGTGGATAATTATCCTTTAAGGATGCTCTGTTCAAATTCTTGAAATCATAACATAACCTTATTTCTCGGTTCTTCTTCTGTACAGGGACCAAGTTTGCTACCCACTCAGAATATCTCAATGGTTCAATGATTTTGGCCTTCAACAGTTTCTTAATTTCTTTCTCAATAGAGGGAAGCAGCAGGGGATTTATCTGTCTAAGCTTCTGTTTATGTGGTTTTGCATCTCCCTTCAGTGGGATTTTATGCTGCATGATGTTGATATCGAAGGTTTTTAGGTCTTGATAAGACCATGCAAACACATCTTTGTATGAGTGGAATAATTTCGAGTAGAGCTCTTTATATTCTTCGGGGACCTTCTTGGACAACTTCATGATCTTGGGGTCAGCCTCAGTGCCAATATTCAGGTCTTCTACCTAATTCTCCTCCACAAGTTTATTCAGTTGTAGAGGAACATCATTCTTGTTAAATAGCCTTTCTAAAGGCACTAGTCCTCGGGGAATGACATTCCCTTTCAGCTGCAGAAATTTGTGGCCAGCCACCTTTTCTTCCCATTTATCTCCTGAAGTGTTTTCATCCTCCTCTTCTTCACAAGTATCAATCTCCATGTTGGAAAATTCCCCAAATGTTTCCAAGAATATCTTCACATGTTCTTCATCTTCGAACACTTGCCAATGTTTGATGTTGTCTGGGATTGATGGCCAATATCGTACCTCAATTTCATATCTCAAGAGATGGTTCTGAGGTGGATGGAAAGTATTGGCTACCACTGCAAGGGAATCTGCCATCCTATTCTGTTCTTAAGGCATGAACTGGATATTGAATGCCAAGAAGAAATTCTCCACCAGATCCCAACTTCGTTCCTATAAGCCCTTAGCCTAGGATGTTTGGCTTGGAACTGATTCTTCACTTGTCTGACTACCAGTTCTGAATCTCCCAGAACCTTTAGACTTTGTATGTTCATGCACCTGGCTGTTTGCAGCCCCAATAGAAGTGCTTCATACTCGGTCACATTATTGGTGGCTTCATAGTCCAGCTTGAAAGAAAAAGGGACCCATTGGCCTGCAGGAGAAATCAATAATACCCCAGCCCCATTACCTTCTCTGGAGTTTGCCCCATCAAAATGAGGTGTCCAGATTTCGGATTCAGAACTCTCTATTGACTTCTCTGTCTTGATCTGGTAAAATGATGGTTCGTGAGCGTACTCCTGATCTTCCTCCAGCATCAAACATGAAAAATCTCCCTCCCTGCTATAAACTGGAGAATTAACTGAGTCATCTGCCTTGGTAACTGTCTTAACAAATCTAGTTTCCCAGTATAGCCTCCTCTCTTTACCACCAAAAACAGGGATATTGGCATAGGTCAGGTCCAGCTTGATTGATCCACCAATTTTAGTCCCCCAAGATCTTGACAGTAGCATGCCGAAGCGAGCTGGAATGTCAGCCACCACGATGTCCATTACTATAGTTTTTGTTGGGATCTGGGCCAAATTGACCACTAAGTCCTTGATCATGCCCAGGCATTCAACTCTTTTGGAGTCAAATGAATAAAGGTCCTTCTATGGCCATGTGATTTTTAGTACTAGTTGTTCCATGACTGAGAGGGGCAAAAGGTTATGAGAGGCTCCTGAATCTAACATACAGTTATGTAGAAGTAGGTCATGTATTACTAAAGACACATAAAATGGGGGATTAGCAGCATCTAATTCTTCGACATGTGGGCCAAATACAACCATAGGCCTTTCTTGTTGAAGGTTCAGACTATCTGGAATTTGTATTACTTCTGGAGGGAGCATAAAGGATGTGACCTGGGACTGATATGTAGGTTGTTTTAACAATTCTGTCAAGGGAACTGGGATTTTCACCTTCTCAAGCTCCTTTTGTAAACTGAAGTCAAGGGAGGACCTATCTACTAACACTTATTTTGATTCTTTATCTTTGGATTCCTTGTTTTGGAGGAGAGGTTTGACTTCTTTTAAGATTGGCTTGACATTAGGGGGTGTAGCCTCTTGTGAAGATGAAGGAATTTGATCAGCAGACTGCAAGGATTGGTTAAGAGGCCTCTTACCTTTGTCCGGGGTCCTTTGAGCTGTTTCCTATTTCTGTGCAGGTGCTTCCTCTTGAGGTGTATCCTCCTCCTGATCCTGAGTGCGAGTTCTTTTCCTAGAATATCTGAGGTCATATATTCTATTGAACTGAGCTTGCATGAAATCGACGAACTGCTTGCAGTAGTCATCGATCTCAGGATCTTCAGTGCTTTCATTAACTTTTTCTTTAGCATGTGACAACATCTCTATTTTTCCACTTTCATGTAGGGGGCATTCAAGTTCATCATTGTTTGAGAAAGCGAGGTATTCCTCCTCTTTCTCATAAGTGGTGTCTTCGACAGGACCATCTACTTGTCCTTACAAATACAGAGGATGTGGTACCTGGTCTTGCTGCTCCTTCTGTTCCCTTTGTAATATTTTCAAGGGGGGCTTCCTATACTAGGGATTATTACCCCTGTTTGGGGCATTTTGGAAATTCTTGGAGGGTAAATTCTTGGCCTCCATTTCAATATTAACCAACTTACTTGAGAGATTCTTGATCATCTTGTTCATATCCTCAATCCTGTCATTAGCTGAATCTCTATCTTGGCTCGAGGTGGATACCTCTTCTTTTCCCCTTCTTCTAGTATGTTATTCAGGCTTTCCCTTGGATTTACTAGTAGAGGCAAAATTTTCCTCCAGCTCTAGTGCATCTGTTTGAGCATCATCTAGGGTGGCAGGTTTCCTCTCTCTCAGAGAGAAACCAAATTCTGAGTCAAAAGCTGCCACGAAAACAACCTTGGCAGCGGTTTGATGAGGTTTCATATCAGCGGGAAGGCTCAGATATAACTTGTTAAATATCTTAATAAATTTGGCCACCCCTTCATTATGTCTTTTCTTGAGTGTGTTAAACTCAGTAAGACAATGTCCATGATCCTTCTTCTCTCCCCATTTTTTGAGAAAAGTGTCCTCCATTCCTTCCCAAGTGGTGACAGAACGGTCCCCCAATGTTTTAAACCATTTTCTAGCTTCACCATCAAGGGATTGAACAAACGGTCTTAAGACTACGTCTAGATGTTCCACATTAAAGTTCTCTGCAAAAGAGCAGAAAACCTCGAGATGATTTTGAGCTTCGATCTCATTTTCCCCATTGAATCAGGGTAAGATCTTTAGATATTCCTGTGGCATGTCATTTAACACTTGAGGTAAAGCCAGAGGGGCATATTTATTCAACAAGAAGCCCATAACATTTTCCATTGGAGGAGGAGGTGGTGGTAACAAAAGGGTTTGATGTGTAAGAAGAGGGGGAGGTGGAAGTGAGGTATGAATGACAATAGGAATGTATTGAACAACAGCTTGGGGTGATGACAAAAAAGGTGGAATATTAACAATAGATATTTTAGTGACTTCTTTAACTTCTTCAGTCTTTCGAGTGGGATGGAATGTGTAACGAGTGGTATCTATTGATTCAGCCTTGTATTTGATTTGGATGTTTCCCAGAGGTAGACTATTTAAGTAATAACCGGTTTCTCCCACAGCAAAATCAGAACCTTGCACTTGGGCTATTTGAGAAGAAGAGGACAGAAATTTTTCTAAGGAAAATTGCGGGATCTCAGTATTGATGAATTTTCTTCCCCTCCAATTTATTCTATGTAGGATTCTCTCTGGGTCAGACACAGAAGGTGTCTTTGGCTGAGATGTATCTGACCTCAGGTGTGGCTTCCGAGGAGCCAGGATTGCGAATAGATTTACCTGAAAAATGAATGTGGAGTTGCCAGGGTGGGGGATATACAACTCTCAACTCTCCATGCTCACCTAATTAAAGAGTGAATAAGGTTTTTTCGAGGCCCGAGGATTTTAATTTCTCTCAACTTCAGTTCCCCGGCAACAGTGCCAAAAAGATGTTGTCATTCCTAGAGATAGCCTTGAGTTGTGAAAGACCAGTGCCTATGACATCTTATATAGTAAGGAGCATAAAGTAAAATTCAACACTTTTGTCAGAATGAGGCTCTTTACTACTTCAAATTTTACAAGGGGATGTAATATAAATGGAACCATAATATTCTTAGAGTCAGCAAAATAACAAGATGTTGCAGAGGTAAGGAGTGAGTCCTAAATATAGATGCATCAGACAACTCAAAGACAACTTTATTTAAGGAGGGCTGGGTTCTAAAATGCTTTACAGAGATTTAAAAAATAAGATGAAGTTTGCTGCGTAGAAAGTATAGAAATGATATTAACTACTAATGAGAGAGAATTCCATAAACATATCTAAACATGAGATGGGATTAAAATGATAAGAATCCATACATGTCAATAGCTTTGAAAGAATAACATCTCACAGTATTTAATATAGAGGAATAATGAGTGAAGTGGAAAGTGAAATAACATACCATGCCTGAGCCATATTTAAAGCACTTGAAAAGCTTATTATAAGTATCAGTGGTGATAAATTTATACCAAAACTAGTGAGCCACTCGCATTCCAGAACATGATATAAAAGAAGTGGAAACAATGAAATGAACAGTAAAACAATATCACATAAGACAAAGTTACACACTATAAAACGTTAAGACTAGAATCCTCACTTAAAGTAAAACTCCTTCTTGCTGAGACCCAACGGGCTCTTCGCATTTATATTAAGATTTCAACAAAAAGCATACAACAATTCTTCCACAGCAATTTTTTTTTGAAAATCTGGAACCTATTTTTCTCTTCTGGCCTTGCTTATATAGGGGGCCTCAGTACATGAGCGAGAAGATATTTTTTGCAAAAATATCTTCCTCGCATTCCAAGTATTTCTTAGAGGTCTTTATCAAAATAACCAAAACTTATGATGAGGAATAAATGCCTCTCATAATTTGCAGCTAGGCACTCGGCCGTTTTGAAACAAAATATTAAACAACATTCTTGGCAGGAAGTAAAAAGCTGGAGTGGAATATAAATTCCACTTGAAACTTAAAAGTAATTAATTAAAGTAAAACGAAAAATGCCACTAGGGACGAATCATGAATTGACAGTATTTCATTGATGAGAAGGGGTTGAGGTGGTCGCTGACACTGGTGGTGGAACATTAGATTACGAGCTGGCGATTTGACTGGCAAACTGGGTGCATCTTTGTTGACTGTCCGTTGATGGTTCAGGCATTGCTGCAAATCCTTCCACCTTGATGTAGGCCTCAGTGAGGTCACCGAAACTTTCCTCAGTGGGGATCTTATGTTTTATCATATGAAGGAGATTGAATTCTTGGCAGAGCGATGAAACAATTGTCTCAGCTTTTAAACGAGTGGTTTTGTCTGACAAGATATATGTTCGGTCCCTTTCTTCCTGGAGACGTCCTTCATATTCTATTAATGGTCGAAGCATGGAAGGAGTGGTAGAGTCCCAGCATGATGGGAGTCCAGCTATTGTGATCTCAGCCCAAACTGCATCGAAACGATCCATGTTGGCTGCCACCTATTGTAGGGCCCTTGAAGCTATAATGCTGGCAGACTCCTTATCAATAATCTTCTGACATTCGACAGCTTCCTTGAACAGACTCGCTATGCCATGCTGCTCTGCCTCACCAGATTTCAACCCTTTCAAGAAAGAAACATATCTCCTGGTGTGCTGGGCTCTGCTGGACAAGTTGAGATCTCCCTCCTGAAACTTCCTTCTGAGATAGAGTACAGAAGATTTTGTTTCCTCGATGAATTTCAAGAAGTCCCACTACTCTGTCACTACCGAAATGATCTCTGACCAAATTATCCTTCTTCCATCCCTGAGGATGATATTACCTTTCAGGCTGCTGTTGAGGTCAGTGATGGTCTTCTGCTGGTCGGCCTTTACCATCCTTTCCTGCTCAATATCCTTTTGTAATTTCTCTATTTTTCTGGTATTCTCAGCCAAGGAGGTTTCCAACTCAGTGATTCTCAACCTTGTGGTGGAAGCCCGCTTTTCTAGTACATCATTTGCGGCCTTTGTTGTGGTCAGCTGCTCGGACAATGAACTAGTCACTAGTAGGGTTGTAGTTGGCACACAACTGTGCGTATCCCAGGTAGTCTGTAGCTCCATCAGCCTGCTCTGAAGAGTGGCCATTTTTTCTGCCATTTTTTCTTTTTCCTCTCTCTCCTTCACCAGTGAGTCAGCCAAGTCTTCTTTTTCTCTTTCTTCCTGTGCTAATTCGGCCGTTTGAACATGGTGAGATGCCGGTATGATAAACTTGCGTTTCAGAGATGCGGCCTCCCTATGCAATTTCTCGATCACATAGCGCTGTGGATTTGAGTCTCCAGTTTCTTTTCCTTTGATTGACTCTAGGAGACCACGTACTTGATTCGAAAGAGTGCAGGAATTTGCCTATTCCTTCTTTAGGGTCGCCCTCACCTGTTCATGCTTTTTCTCCAATTTTCTTAGTGCAATAATGACCCGCATTACCTCGTCTTTCAACATATCACCCACCACCTGGAACAGGTTGCATTTATCGGGTGCTGGTACCTTGGCCATGTCAATTGCATACTCAAGCACCCTGTAACTAGTGGTACCTGCATTAGGATCCAAGATGGCCTCAGCGATAGATAATACCAAGTGTTCTGTGTCCACATTCATGGAAGCTGAAACCTTGGTATAATATTTTTCCACATAACCTTCCAGCTCGGCCTTGTATTTATCCCTGATCGTTCTATTTTTTAGGCTCCTTTCAATTACAACTGGTGAGGTATAATCTCCGATGGCCTGTGAGAATTCAGAGTAGTCGGAGGAGGTGATACTGTCTCTTAGCACTTTCAACATATTACCCACCACCTGGAACAGGTTGCATTTATCGGGTGCTGGTACCTTGGCCATGTCAATTGCATACTCAAGCACCCTGTAACTAGTGGTACCTGCATTAGGATCCAAGATGGCCTCAGCGATAGACAATACCAAGTGTTCTGTGTCCACATTCATGGAAGCTGAAACCTTGGTATAATATTTTTCCACATAACCTTCCAGCTCGGCCTTGTATTGATCCCTGATCGTTCTATTTTTTAGGCTCCTTTCAATTACAACTGGTGAGGTATAATCTCCGATGGCCTGTGAGACTTCAGAGTAGTCGGAGGAGGTGATACTGTCTCTTAGCACTTTGAGCCCAGCTTTTCTCCCGTCAAGTTGGCCATATGGTGTAAACGGCTCAAGCAGTTGTTCTTCTCCTATGACTTCTGCCTCGCTTGAGACTGTTTTCTGCTTTTTGTGAAGGGGGCAACCTGTTCCTGAGGGACCCACTTCTTCTTCTTCTTGGCCTCTACTGAATTCTCCTCCTTCCCCTATGGTAGATGAATCTGTCTCCATCTGTAAAATCACAGGCCAAGTTTCAAGGTTAGCCCTCCACTCTATAAACGGTCTTGATTCATGTGCATAAGGAGTGGACTTGTTCCTCCTTCTTCTGTTTGAGATAATCTCCCGGACATCATAGGGCTAAGTCTTCCCTTGTCTTAGGTCCATGCCTTGCATCATCTTCTCAACAATGGGAAGGGCATGTCTTGAATTCACAATAAACGGGCCAATAGTGATAGGGAGTTTCAGGATGAAACCCTTCGTTGCAGGGAAAAAGTGGAGTTGGTCAGACTTGAGAGTCTGCCGAATATACTCCAGAGCATAAAATCGTCGAGCAGGAAACACAGGCAACTGGTAAGGGGGAACCTCGACTCCATAGACCTAAATTTCAGTGTAATTGTCAAATAGATACCAATTCCCGGTGCTCTGGGTTTTACTAGCTCGTAGCTAGCTCTTCATTTCAGGAAAAACCCTAGGTGAGGATGAGTCATGGATGATAGTGTAGGAAACGGACATGAACTAATTTAGAAACCTGGAATAACCCACCCCATTTGGTAATTGGCGTACTGCAAATTTCCAGTCAAAAACTGGTAAGGGTTGAGAATTTACATTGTATACCCTATCTAAACCCAAACCCTTGAACTTATCAGCATGCATAAGAAGAGGTAGAAGACCATCGAACAAAAGCGGAAGTGACCAGTTTTTGAAAGCTCTTGGAACTGGGTCTAAATGTTAGCAGCCAAGAAGCCAGGACTACCCTCGTTTGAGACATTAACTGCAAGAAATAAACACATGCCCTGGAAACTTCCCCCAAACCGCCTACACCTAAGAGACCTGCGATGAGAGAAAGGATGGGCTACACTTCTTCTTTGAACAGACTCAAAGGGAAAGGCTATGCAGAAGGAAGAGACGTAGCCTAGTTGTTGGTTATAGAGGAAATGAAGTCTCTTTGCTGCTCCCATGGAAATTTAGTGAACTGGGAGGTTAAATTCATTTCAGTGAAACTTGGTATAGCTGGAGCTGGTGGGAAAGCAGAGGGCTTGCCTTATGATGTTGGGAGAAAGAGAAAAAATCTTATTCCCCTGAGAAGAGGTAAATGTGCCTCGACGCTCATCGTAGGCATCTCTGAGCCAACAAATAAACTCGACCACCAAGTAGACTGGGGGGGTAATCTGATGATATAAACCAGATACAACCACCCGATATCGATCACTATTCTCTACATGTCGCCTAAAAAGCTTTGGTTTTATACTGCTGATGGGAAAAGGGTATTGGGGATCACAGATTTCAGCTTGCAGGTCAATGAAAGGGTCAAACCCAGGAGGGTTTCTGGTTTCACGGACCTGAGGAGTCTCTAGTTCATTTTTCTTGGGTGTGCCCTTTCCCATGACTAACATACAAAACTTTTAAAAATTAAAGGAAAGCAAAGGGAATATGAGGGACAGAATACATGTGCAGTAGTAAATTTTCTCAGGAAAACGATGCAGGGGTACTGACAGTGACCAGGTAGACCTGGCACTAGCTCCCACTTAGTTTATACCACAGCTGTAAGACTTGTAATTTTTACTGTAGTAAAATACGGGAGGACCATTATCTAATACTGAAAGTTATGAGGTAAAAGGTAGAGAGGTGAAGTAAGTGGGGTGAGTGTCGTAAGGACACCAACAGTGGAGCACACTGCGTATAGGGATTGGGTGTCAGCTGGAAGTAGGTGAACATCGCGTGACGATTTTAATACTGGTACGGGCCTCGGCACCAGCTCGCCTAGAGACTTACCTTACCTTTCTGCCACATAAAACACACAGTTCTTGAAACATATTCTTCATAAGACTGGTTAAATACACAGCATACAGGCCTCTAGGGTCTGCACTTCACTCTGCCACATCACGCTTGCTCGCAATTCACTCTGCCACCTGACCCTGACCTGGGGTCCACCCCGTGGCATGTCACCATAATTCCGTGGGGGTACGAGTATCTTCCCCCTTCCGCTTCTTGACCCCATCGGAATTTCCCATACGAAGAGTTCCCTCACGTACATATTATGAAAGCGGAAATCCTTATAATAATTTCGTTTTGTGTCCTTTACACCATACCTTTGCCTTTTTGCATTACCTTTGCCCTTTCGCTTTATGTTTAGACCTTTTTGAACATATGTTTCGTTTAAGGCATGCTACTTGTCTTATCATCATTTCTCTTCAACCATCCTTTAAATTTTTCACCATCTGTCATAACATTCAATACATGTCTATCTAAGGGTTAATTCAAATAAACGACTGATGTTAATTAGTGATCAAAATATATTATATTCAAAATGTATTGTAATGTGTAATTCCAAAGGACACACATGGAATATGAAGATTTGTGTAAGTTTAAAATTCATAGGACGTAAAAAAATCATGAGGGTAGTAAAAGAGTCAGAAGGAGGAGGCATCAACCCTTGGTTATATATACTCCTCCATTGTATGAGAAATATACTTTTCACCTTGGCTTTACCAGCAAACTGTTACAGAGATAATCTAGTTCTTTTGTGGAGCAAGGAGTGGCTCCAACTCTCAATTCTTGGAGCTAGTGATGTTCATTGTACATATGTGTCTTGGAACTTTTACTTAATAGCATAATCCTTCAAGGCTAACACGTTATTCATGCATGGATTATGAATTTTTTCAATACTATTTCATAGATGTTTGTATTTCATGTTTACTTTCACATGTGCTAAGATAGTTAAACTATTTTGATTATTTTAGTACTTATATTATTGAGAATGTGTTTTAATGGTTGCTATTTTTGTCCCATCCTTGTGGACTATTCCGCAAGAAATTAGGAAGACCTTTCCTATTGGTTGGTTGTAATGATCTTCACATCCATGTGAACTATTACGTTGGATGCTAAATTGACCCTTTCGGTTTAGGTGTGTTTCTTCTTGGGTAGTACTATTACCTATCTCTTAGAGGTGCACTTATTTCTCTCCCCCTGTAGTAGAATAACCTTGACACACTTTCGATTGAACACTCACCAGACACACCCTCATTACTTTTTGAAAGTACATTTTCACTCATCCCTCCTGCTGACAACTAGAGGCAAGGCATATCTTTAATAACTCGAAAATCGACCCTTCATTCAGGATGGGAATCCTACAAAAAATTGTGTTAGTTATAATTGGACTTCATACCATGGAGATCCCCTGAATGTTGGTGGGTCTAGCGCCATCAACAGGAGTATTAGTTAGGTTTTATGAAAGTTGAGTAATTTTTTAGCTAGAGTCGATCTATTTTTACATTATCTTTAGTAAAAGTTGGTATATTTTGTTTCTCATGTCAATAAAGCCTTAGGTTGTGACCCTCTACAAGTGATTGTGGTTGGTGAAGTCTTGTCATGTGTCGTCATTTACCATTAATACATGTATTTTAAGTCATTAAGTCCATTATTTTCCTAGTCATTCCATGATCTGATTTTCTTGTATTTATATAGGATATTCCATTAATTATTGAATTTGGTTGTCATTCAATTAAGTTATCAAGGAAATTTGACGGTTTTTTCATAATCATGCGGGATTTTGGGTCTAGTTCGAACCTATTGCATAACAACTAAGTAATTTAAATGTGTTTCATGTATTCCTATATAAACCTCATTAATTATCCTTTGCATATCATTCCACCTAATATTTTCACAATATTTTCACCATGGCTTATGTGTTGACCTTCGTTGCATCTTTGCTTTGTTGTCATCACCCTGCTCACTTTATTTACAGTTGTCGCCCTACTACCATAGGTTTCCCATCTAAAAATAATGTGTCCCTTTTCCCTTTCAACTCTTGTATTCATACCACCGATGATCTCCTTGGAAAATATGATAAAGCTACCCTAGTCGATAATGACCTCTCAGACCATGTTCTCTTCCCTTCGCTCCATAGAGAATTATTCATGGAGCCAAATGATATACCCACTTCCTGTTATACCCTCAAAATAAAAATTGATTTCTTCTCATTGAAACAATCTTCCTTGTTGATTCTATGTGAATTATATGGCTTTTTCACCAGAGGAGAAGTCATGCGATGTGATGAATTATTAATTAACCGACTCCATGGAGGTTTGTTGTGGTTGGATCGAAAATATTAGATCCATGCCCAATACATTCATAGGATCATAGGTCTCTCTTCCTACAACTCTTATGTTGTTATGAAATTCTAGAAGGTTTAAAAATGGGGTAAGAATAGTTCCATATGAAAACACCTTCTTTAGCCATTTTAATAAGTTGTTCATGAATTGAGTCGGCAAGGTACAGGGAAAAATTTAAAATGGTAGAAAGAGGCTGACCAAGTGTGGAAGTAGATAGGAAACTTAAGACTGCATCATCAACATGCTCATTTGTGAAATAACCCAAAATGCAAGATAACATAGTGATGATATGCCTAGTTCTCTTAGAAAATATTACAGATTGGTAAGGAGGATTTGTCTTGGAATTTTCTACAAATGAAGGCATGAAAGTTTGGAATATCTAGAACCTCTTGGGGAAGTCCACATTCAGGTATAGCTGTGTAAGAGTCTCAATGGACAAAGGGGTTTCATTTGGTCTAGGTTCGATCTGGAGGATTTGATTGATTGACTCAGCTGTAATATTAAACATAATTTCTTTTTCAGGGTTTATTAGGGCTCTCTGGTAAGGGAAATATCAATATTGACAGAGTCTAATCACTTCTGGGCACTGAAGTCTATGGGATAATATAATTTTACAAATTAGACTCCAAAATGAAAACCTCATCAGCCTGATCTATGGATTTGTCATGGCTCCAACAGCGGAGCTCAAGAAGATTAAATTCAGTGATTGTGTCATTAATATTAAAGTCTCTATATTCTAAAGGAGTGTGTTCTACATTTATGACTCAAGGTTGCAGAGGATTGATAGATACAATGCTTTTGGAAGCCATCTTTTGTTTGATTTAAATTAATTGATTAATCTCTGACTTAGAAAAAACTGATTTAGGCCTTTAGGAGCACCTCAGAAATATAATTACAGTTTGCAGATTGATTTACGATGAAACAAGGGCTTATCTATGGTCTGCAAAACGTTTAAACTGCTCAAATTATATTCTCTGTGATTAAAACCAGTCTTATGACCTCATAATTCTGCAAAAGGATGCCTAGTGTCTACAGAAGAGGATTGGAAGGCATGAAGGCTTTATTCAGGTCCGCAGAGGCTCCTAAATAATTCCATTACTTATTGATTTTTCTTTAGATTAAGTACAAGTCTTTTCCTCCAATAATACCTATATAAAATGAATATTTTTAAGTTTGCAAAAGGTTTCTCAGGCAATGGAGGTTCTCTAAGGCTTCAGGGGTATTTATACTACTTCAAATCATGTTCTGCACTGGCTATATCAGAAAATGATGTTGATTTCTAGTAAAAAAGGCTTAAAATTAGATCAACAGAAATTCTTTAGGTCGGTAATAGCTCCTTTTGTGCAAATGATAACAGAAAGTGGTGAAAAAGGCACAAAAGGGCGACTATATGGGTTTTCAACCAAAAATATTTTAACATTGAATGCACGGGGTTAATTCACATGGGAAGGTAGTTTTCGCAATGAGCGGTTTTCGCATGAGCGAAAGGTGGTAGGAAGTAAAGTTTCTAAGGATGTGATCGAATATAAATTGGCCATGTAGCAGGGAGCGTAGCTCCATAAATCGCACATTTCGCAAGGTCTTAGGGTAGTTAACGAATTGCTTTTCGAGGATGCGATAGGAGATATGGGCCATCAGATCTGATTGATTAAGATCTAACAATTGAGTGAATGCGATGGAGTGTTGGGGATTAGATAGGCATGGAGCCTGGGATAATGTCAATGCAGGTTATGTGTAATAAATGCATTGGTTTGATATTATAACAGGTCGGGCTTTGTAATAGGTGGGAAATAATAACTGGGCCCAAATATAAATCAAACGTGGGGGAATTAAACTATACTTTATAAATAAATAAGGGTTTTGGGGATAATATATATGCGGGAATTATTTTAATATGCGATAATGAAATGTAAAGGATTTAATACATAATGGTTAGCTTTAAACTAATGCTAAAATGAAATTTGATGCAGGAGATAAAAAAAAATAAGGAAGGATTTTAAAATAACATCGAGTGATTTTTTAGCAGTGGGGCCCGATTTATTATTTTAATCATTTATACTTAGGATAAGTGTATTTTAGGGGTTTTATGAATAAAAGGAAATTAATAAAGATTTTTTTACTTTTCCAAAGGAAAATTTTCATTTTAACTTAGGAAAAGGGGTTTTGTAAGGAAAAATGAGTGACTAATGGGGAAAAGAGTTAAAATGAAGGGGAAAAGGTATTTTTAAAAGGGGAATTATTTTGAAAGGAAGTTAGTAAATTAAATGACCAATTTTCTGCTATCCATGCCTTGTGAAAATTGCTTTTACCTACCCATCAACTACCCTAACATTTTTTCTTCATTTCTTTGGGTGCATTTAAGCTTGAAGACCTTATTATTTTTCTTTTAATAGTAAACTATCTAATTATATCCTTATTTCTTCCAAGGGCTCAAATTAAACTATTGAGCTCCTTATTATTCTCTACCTAACTACTGATCTGCCAAGATTAAACAATTTAGCTAGATCTGTATTCTCTATCTATCAACATAAAATTTAAAGCATGAAAGGTCAAGATTAAGCAGTTTGACCTTCATGGATTGTGGCATTTTTTACAAGTTGCACGCAATATTTATTTTTCAAAGTAAAATAAATAGTAGTGGCATTTAAATTTGCATAACTTTCATGATCTATTTTATCTCTTTTTTTGTTGGGGTTCATTTTTTTTATTCTTTTTGATCTTTTTTCTTTCAGTCCTTTGATTTTTCTTTTAGAAATGTTACCCTCTTTACATTTTTTGATTTTCTAATATGAGAAAACCATTTTGCATAAAGAAAATTATGTACATATTACAAGACTTAATCAAACTCAATTCAAAATTATGAATCCTATTATTATAGGACCCTAACAGTGGCTCCACATGGGGATGACATTTACTGGTGAAATGTCAAGAACTTTAAGATCAGTAGCCTTTGAATTTTGACTGTTCTTGCCTTGAAACTATTTTCTGAGCTCTACATTATTCATACATATGATATTTTGTATTTCAAAGCTTAGGGCCTTCTCTCCGAGCTTCTACTTTGCAAGAAAAACATCCAATCCAATTTAAACTCTGCAATGTTATGTACAATGAGCAAAGTAAGAAAAGTGAACTCTTGTTATTCTAGGGAATAGTAATGCTTCAACATCCTACCATTGAAAGGTCCACCTAGAAGATCTGATCCATCCAACTCCTTCAAAAAGAATTCATTGTTACGACTGTAACCATAAATGACATAAGGACCTTTCCATAGGAAATCAAATTTACCATGTTTACCTTTCTCTTCTCTCTTAGAATCCCACTGAAGAAATTTTTCACCTATGTAAAAATCATCTTCCTTAGTATTTTTATCAAATATATTTTTAATATTATCTTGTACAACTTGTAATTTGACATATACTTCTTCCCTAGTTTGCTGCAAGAGTATAGTCTGATTTATCCTTCTTTGGATATCATTAGTTTCTACTTGCAGTTCTTGGATCATTTTCATCACTGGTACTCCTAAAGAGGATGGAAAAATGGCATCCATCCCATATACACGCTGATAAGGGGATGTACCAATTGAATTCTTTGTGGTGATTATGTCTGCCCATAAGGCATTAACTAAACTTTTGTGCCAGGTCTTTTTATTTTCTTCTAGTAGTTTCTTGATGATCTTAACAAGGCTTTTATTGGAGGATTATGCAATACCATTACCTTGAGGGTAATAGGCAGTGGAATGGCCAAGGGTAATGTGGTATTTTTTACAAAAGTCAATCATTTTCTTAGAATTGAAAGTAGCTGCATTGTTAGTAATGAGCTTTTGGCGGAATCCAAATCTAGACAACATGTTGTTTTCTAAAAATTAGATTATGACTAAATCAGTGGCTTGCCTAGAAGGAATGAATTATATCCACTTGGTGAAATAGTCTGTGGTTGTAAAAATCCATTTGTGCTGGGTAGAGGAGGGAGGGTGAATTTCACCAATGAAGTTAAGACCCCATTGCTGAA
This sequence comes from Pinus albicaulis, assembly GCA_034641835.2. Lineage (NCBI taxonomy): Eukaryota > Viridiplantae > Streptophyta > Pinopsida > Pinales > Pinaceae > Pinus > Pinus albicaulis. The sequence continues at coordinate 818,918,967 of CM076584.1, read as the reverse complement.
AAAGCATTTATGTGCAGATGGGTTTAAGGGGTAAAGGTAGTAGTTTTTTATTCCCTTCAAATATTTGAAATTTGTGACAGGTTGTCACATACTTTCTTACATCTTCAAAGAGAATGGACCATTAAAAACTAGCCCTCAATATTTTATCTGTAGTTGACTTCCAATAAAGTTGTCCTCCACAGTCACCTACATGAAACTCTTCCAGAACTTTATCAGCTTCAAATTTATGTAAACAATTCAATAAAATTCCATCATGATCTTTCTAAAATAGAGTATTATCTATGATACAAAATTTCTTCCTTTAAATTTAAAAATCTATCTTTAGTTCTTGACAATCCAGGAGGAGCTTGTAAATTTAGTAATACAAATATGATATCTGCATACCATGGTGGATCTGAAAAAGCTTCACTGATCTGTTGAGTTGTCATCTCTTCGTGATCTTCTAATTGGGAGATAAAATCTATATCTAAGGCCTAACATTTTGATTCAGCCATAATTTTGGCTAAACCCTGGCCTTTAATGAGTTTGGTGGGCTTAATTTCCATGTCATATTACAAAATGGTGGCAATCCATTTGCCTCTCTTACCATCAGGTCCATTCTAAGTCAGAATGTCCTTCCCTAGTAAATTTGGAACATAAGATATGATGTGTGAATACAAGATGTACACTCTAAAGTATTTGATGTCCTTCACTAAAGTTACTGCCTGCTTTTCCATCATGTTGTATTTCAATGTAGCATCTCTTAGTGATTTGTTGAAAAAAGCAATGGGATGTTAATAGCCCTGATCATTCTTCTGTAGTAAGACTGCAACAATAGTATGTTCTGAAGGAAAATAAAAAATAATAAAATCTTTTTTGAAATCGGGACTTATTAGGACTGGTGTTTTTGTAACGACTTGTTTGGTTGATTCAAAGGTTTGTTTGGCCTCTACTGTCCATTTAAGTGCTGAGTATTTTTTCAACATTTTATTCAGTTCTCTAATTAATTTTGCTAAGTTTGAAATGAATCTTCTGAAAAAAATTATTTTACCTAAGAAATCTTGCAAATCCTTAATATTCCTAGGATGGCTTATGTTCAAAATGGCCTCTATTCTAGCTGAGTCTATCCTAATTTTCTCTTTTGATATGATATGTCCTAATATTTTACCTTCTTCAAGTCCAAAGAGAGTCTTTTTGGGGTTCAAAGAAATACCATTTCCTGCATTTAATAAACACTTGTCTTAGATAATCTAGATGTTCATTGTTAGTTTTTGAAAATATAGTTATATCATCTAGATAAATTACAAGAAAATCATGAATTTCTTTGGAAAAATCTATGTACATAGCTCTTTGGAATGTGTCTCCTACATTCATTAATCCCAAAGGCATTTTCAAATACATGAAAGTACCCCATGGTGTAGTAAATTTAGTCTTTGGTTGGTCTTCTTTTTTAACTAAGATCTGGTTATACCTAGAGAATCCATCAAGCAATGAAATTCTGGATGAACCAACCACCCTCTGTAAAATATGATCCATATTGGGGACAAGGTAGTTATATTTTAGGGAAACCTTATTTAAATTCGGAAAATCAACACGAAGTCGAATTTCCATTGTTTTCTTTCTAGTGGGAACTAAGTTTGATACCCAATCAGAATATTTGATAGGTGCTATAGTCTGGGCTTCATACATCCTCTTAACCTCTTTTTTCAATCAAAGGTAAAATAACATGATTTATTCTCCTAAGTTTCTGTTTGAAAGGTTTTTTGTCTTCTTTTATGGGTATTTTATGATGTATTATGCTAGTGTCATAAGATTTTAATGTTGGGAAAAATACTGAGAGGGGGGGTGAATCAGTATTTACAGCATATTCAAAAAGTTTTACTTTTTCACTCTCTAAAACCCATATGCTACTTTCCTTTAGTAAACTCGCATATATACGCGGATATCCTTCATGCAACTCGCATATTAGCAGAGATCTAAATATGCAGATATTTATTAACTTAGTTCTTTGCACTATTCATTCATCTGATGTTAAGTTAACAGTAAACATGTGTAGTAACAACAGAATAAACCATCACACAAAGCATCACACATGAACACTAGGATTTTTAGGAAACCGTGTCGGGAGAAACCACCGCCGCAGTTGCTCACCTTTCAATATTTTATTATAGAGAAAACATCTTACAACATATGTGTCAAAAGTGCACTTTCACCAAAGACGCAGCACCCACCTACGCCGTTTACTAGCCTCTCCGGAAGGAGCCCCAACCCCAACTCGCTTACCCTCCCTCTCCCCGGAAGGAGCCACGACCCCGATCTCGCTTACCAAATTTCACCGGAAGGGAGCGCAACCCCTCGATCTCTTTTACTCACCACCTGGAAGGGAGCTACAACCCCCTGACTGAAGGCTACAACCCTCAGCACCTCTATGGACCACGTTTCATCGATTTTCACACTGGATCCAACAACTTCAATAGAAAACAACTTGCAGGCCATGTTTCATCATATTTTCAGACTTGACCCTCTCCATACATTTAAGCACAGTCAAATATCAACAACAGATAGCTAAAACACAACAGATCAGATCAGACATTTCATACCCCATACTTCAGCAAACCCTAGTTTTCATACGCGCTTTTCTTTCACTGATGTCGCGTATATACGCGCTTCCCCGTCCACATCAACCGTATACATATGCACATAAACTTCACTCGCGCTACGCGCTTTTTCTTCGCAGAAGCCGCGTATATACGCGCTTCCTCCGCGGCTAACTAATGTATGGATATTCAACCATTACGTAGCCGTATACTCTTCGTACTCGTATATTCGGCTCGTATTCAACCCTTGCTTCCCGTACGTATGTTCGCTCACCGCGCATCTAATCACTCCATAAAAAGATCTAGTAAATACAAATACATTTCGTATCTAGATATCCTCGTTCATCATTTCTTCATAGGTGCATCATAGATTCCGCATCTCTCATCAAACCTTTACCCTTTCCATACAAATATACTTCACAAAGAAGTATTCATTCAAGCTCGGACATCTTGCACCCTCACTCATGATTTGCACAATGAATTTCTTCTCCTTATATAGGTTCACCCTTTTTCAATACCATGAGCCAAAACCACATTACTTCCGATGGTATTCTTGGATGGGGTCATTTAGGCGAACCATTACCCAAAACTATGGGTCAATACCATGGTGGTTACCCTTGGTTTTGCAATTTTTGAGCGCTTTAGCCCATACGCAACTTTCCACGTTATTTCCCGCGTGCATACGTGACTTCCCTTAGACATATCCGCGTATGCCTTGAGACATACTCTTTTTACCATAGATTTAACATACACTTTTCATCATAGAATTAACACATGCTGAATTCCTTTCTTCATTGCCTTCTGTACTCACTGTAGATACATCACATTTACTTCATCAAGGACATATTCTATCAAGCACAACTTCACCAAGTAAGTTTTCATCATCTTCATCAAGAGGGTTGTCATTCAAGGACAACACTTAGCATCACATCATTTCATATCAGATTTACATCATTTGCTAAGTCCATCAAGTCACGAATAACTTCATCAGGTGGTTTGCCATCAAGGACAACACAAGTCAACAATCTCATGTCTTCATCTTCATTCAGTGGGTTGCCATCAAGGACAACACTGCATCATATTGCCAACAATCTCCCCCTTTGGACTTGATGGCAACCACGATGGTGTTTGATCACTACAACAGATAGATACATTAAGAATACAATGACACCATGTCACTCTCCCCATTTTTTGACACCATTCTTTTCCTTTATTCAAACACCATGTCCACTCTCCCCCTTTGACATCAAGGGCAAAGGCGGATCAAAAACCAACATACTCTCCCCCTTTTCTCCTCATGTAGAGAAAACGTTCTGCAAAACGATATATCTTGGTAATCGCTCCCTGCGAGTTCATGCGGGTCTTGAACATATTTTCCGATGAAGTACATGACTCTACCGGCTTTTTCCACACCTCTGACAGCTCATACTTACATCACATATCCAACCAAGTGGATTTACATATGAGACTCAACTACCCAACCAAGTGGGTTTACAAATTTGACTCAGCTACCCAACCAAGTGGGTTTACAAAATTTGACTCAGCTACCCAACCAAGTGGGTTTACAAATTTATCAAGTCCTTACATGACTGAATATTACAATTTTCATCATGGGTCTCAACAAGACCTTTTCATCAAATTACAAATATGACCATTTATGACCAATACCAGAAAAATCTCAAGAGATATCATATATCAAAACCACCATAATGCCAACAATGCATTATACTAAGCAAGGCTAGGTCTCCCCCTGAAAATGTGCATCCGAACACCCTTTCCATATGACTAAGTCTCCCCCTTAGTTAGTGCATCCTGAACACTTTCACCAACAAGTCATCAAGGCATCTTTATCAAAACATTTAGAAATAGAATTATGAGAACTGGAACACCCCCAGAGATACCAAACAGTATCAGAGATACCAATCAGCACTGTAGCTGTGCTGAAGAGAGCTGACTCCAAACATAAAAATGTCAGCAATCAGACATACACGGTTTTTTGTGCATGAACTCGCGTATATATGCGACTGTGTTTCAGGAAACCCGCGTATCCAATACCATCTTCTATATTTTAACCAGATCTGATCCTCTTTTGAGAAAAAGACAGTGTTTAGCTTCTTTCTAGGATATTTGAATGCTTCCCTGGACTGTAGATAGGTAGAACAATGTAGTTGTGTCTTCAAGCGTCATCCAACGGTTGTAGCATAAGCACATTAGTAACCAAGCCTTCAGATTCTTTGCAGCATCAATACAATCTTTCCAAGAGAGATTATCATACCAGAACAACTTCTTCAAATATGTGTCAAGCAATCATCCATGTGGTCCAATATCATCAAGATCTTCAAGATTTAACATAAAGTAACATATGTAGGCAAAAGATCTCAACCATAGTAACAAACTCTGCATGATCTATTCTTATTTCTGAATCAAACGACATCCAACTCATCCATGTGTGAGCACAAAAGATACTTATCAACAACCAGGGCTCAAAATCTCATCATAATAAGCCATGTACCAAGTCATCATCATTTGAGCATGAGTATCACAAAAACCAGAGAATAAGCAGTCATATTGCCAACAATGCAATCATTAGTATTCAACCTACTGCTCCCCCTGAACCAATGCTCCTTCTTAACTTGTGCAACCTGAATACGTTCATCAGCAAGTCATCAACAACAATCTCTGCGTGAACTGCCCTTATCTCCGAATTATAAGACTTTCATCTCAACAATGAATACTCTTCATCAAAAAAACAAACAAGACTCATCCACAATCTTCAACATAAGAAACCATGTATCATATCATCATTATTTGGAACTGAGAAACTAAGCTGATATTGAGTCAATAATACAGTTATTAACAGTCAGACTGATGCTCCCCCTGAACCTCTGCTCCAGATCTTCAGCTATCACATAAATTGTCTTATCATCAATGCATATGCGACTGTGTCTACTGGAACTCGCGTGTATACGCGACTTTTGTTAATAGAACCCGCGTATGGAAAGTGAAGCATAGAAATTTTTCACATTCCTTCATCTCCCCCTGAACTTGTACTTCCTGTACCTGTCTTCTTCATATCAGATGCTCTGTCAGAAATACATATAACCAGAATAATCAAATCAATCATGAGAGACATCATACATTTCTCCCCCTGTGACAATACATTACTAAATCTCATAATGTATCCCACATCATTCCTGCAGTCAATAAGAAAAGTAAGCTTCAGAAGAAGATGACTGCAGTAGGGTCAGAATTCCCTACGTTTCTGATCGGTCCTCCATCTTTTTCCAGATTTGTTTGAACTTTCTATTTGTGTGCTGGAAGTTATCCAAATACTCATATATGTTCAACCTGCATTCCTTTTCTACATGTCCATACTTGTTACAAGAATAACATCTCATGTGTCCAGAGAAATAAGCATAAGAATCATAATGAGTATTTCTAATCTTCCTCCTTTTGCAATCAGTTGCTTTATGTCCATACTTGTTACATGAAAAACAATACCCCTTGAAGAAACCAGAGTACCTTTCTATGTAGGATCTGTTTGTTTGAGGCTGAAATGATCTTCTCCTGCAATTTGCTGCAACATGCCCATAATTATGACATTTAAAGCATTCAACATTATTGACTGATTTCCTTTGAGATTTCATCATTGTTGGTTGACCTTTTGTCTCTTTCAACACTTCAGGTTTTTCATTGACATCCTCTAAATTTTTAGCACTTCCTTGTGAGCTAGATTCTCCTTTAACAGTTTCATGGAAACCAAGACCAAGTTTGATAGCAGGAGACCTTTGATTACTCAGAATATTGTCCAAAATATTAGTACTATCTTGAAACCTCAAAAGTTTAACTTTTTCTTCTAATTTACCTTTGAGAATGTTTACCTCAACCTCCAAGGCTTGACACTACTTTTTCATGCTTTCTTCTTTCCTTCTTCCATCTTCTACTTGATCCTTCAGATTTAGAATCTCTTCTTTCAACCAATTTTCATTTTCTTCACATGTTTGTTGCAACTCTTCATTCTTCTTATTTGATTTTTCCAGATCCTTTTTTAGAGAGATGATTTCTGCTTCAAGGTCTTCCTTTTCAAATGGTTGTAGAGGTTCCTCATTCTTCTTACTTGATGCTTCAAGATCTGCTTGCAGAGAGATGATTGCAGCTTCAAGTCCTTCATTCTTCTTGCTTGATTTTTCGAGATCTGTATTTAGATCATTGATTTCTGCTTCTAGTTCTTTAATTCGATTGGATGCATACGTATGAAACCTTTGATACTTGTCCACCTGTCCCTTCAACATTTCTATTTGATCTTTCCTTTGAGATATCATCTCTTTGTAGATAGAATCTTTCTTATCAATTTCCTTTTGTTGTTCTTCAACTTTGATCTGGATAGCTTCTTCTAGATCCACAACTTTACTTTCACTATCTTCACTATTGTTTGCACCAATAAGAGTATTCCAATGACCCCAATCACTATCTGATTCATCTTCTTCAATTTATGCTATACAAGTTTTCTGAGATATCTTCTTGTTTCGAGTAGCCTTCTTCTTTTGCTTCTTTGCCATGAGTACTTTCAGATCATGGTCAGAATCTTCTTCATCTTCATTGGACACTTCATCATCATCTTCATTTGCATAATAACTCTTCCTCTTTTCAAATTGTTTCCCTTTACCATGTTTTTCTCTATAAGGACATTTAGCAGCATAGTGACCAACTTTTCCACACTCAAAACATTTGAAGGGAAGCTTACCTTTGAATCTTCCAGTTCCTAGTTGAAGTTTTCTCACGAAATTCGCTTCTTCTTCATCGGATATATAGCTGGATTCTTTGACAACTTCCTTTTCTTTTCCTCTTGCAGATACCTTAAAAGCAGCTTCTTTGATTTGAGAAGGACCTCCTTGTCTCATTTCAAAAGCAGTCAGAATACCATGTAATTGAACAATAGTAAGAGTTTGCGGATCTTGCCTTTCTTCAATAGCTGAAACTTTAGAGTCAAATTTTGAAGTCAAGGATCTTAAGACTTTTTCCACCAGAGTAGTATCGGTTATGGTTTCACCCAAATTTCTCATTCGATTTACAATATCATCTAGACGAAGAAAGAAACTGGCAACACTTTCATCACTATGCATCTTCAAGTTTTCATATTCAATTCTAAGAGTTTGGAGTTTTGCACTTTTTACCTTTGTGTCTCCTTCATAGCTTAGAATGATTTTGTCCCATATTTCTTTTGCTGAATGTAGCTGCATCACTTTAGAAAATTTTGATTCAGACATGCTTCCTAATAAGACATTCACTGCTTTGGCATTGATTTCATACTTCTTCCTTTTAGCCGCATCAGTAGGAATACTTGTCGGGTATTGATAGCCTTCTTCCACGATTTCCCATACATCTGCACCAAGACTTTGCAGATATGCTTTTGTTCGTACCTTCCAGAATATCAGATTGCTTCCATTGAATAGAGGTGGCTTTATAGACATCACTCCTTCTTGACTTCCCATTGCGACAGATCTCCTTCAAGTGATCAAGCTTCTGCAGAAGAACCTGCTCTGATACCAAGTGTTGGGAAAAATACTGAGAGGGGGGGGTGAATCAGTATTCACAGCATATTCAAAAAAAATTACGTTTTCACTCTCTAAAACCCATACGCTACTTTCCTTTAGTAAACTCGTGTATATACGCGGATATCCTTCATGCAACTCGCGTATTAGTAGAGATCTAAATATGAAGATATTTATTAACTTAGTTCTTTGCACTATTCATTCATCTGATGTTAAGTTAACAGTAAACATGTGTAGTAAAAACAGAATAAACCATCACACAAAGCATCACAAATGAACACCAGAATTTTTAGGTGGAAACCCAAGTCGGGAGAAAACCACCGCTGCAGTTGCTCAGCCTTCAATATTTTATTATAGAGAAAACATCTTACAACATATGTGCTGGTGCAGACTCCTACCAGCACGCAGGCACCCACCTGCGCTCGTTTACCAGCCTCTCCTGGAAGGGAGCTCCGACCCCCTGACTCGTTTACCAGCCTCTCCTGGAAGGGAGCTACGACCCCCTGCTCTCGTTTACCAGCCTCACCTGGAAGGGAGCTACGACCCCCTGCTCTCGTTTACCGGCCTCACCTGGAAGGGAGCTACAACCCCCTGACTGAAGGCTACAACCCTCAGCACCTCTATGGACCACGTTTCATCAATTTTCACACTGGATCCAACAACTTCAATAGAACACAACTTGTAGGCCACGTTTCATCATATTTTCAGACTGGACCCTCTCCATACATTTAAGCACAGTCAAACATCAACAACAGATAGCTAAAACACAGCAGATCAGATCAGACATTTCATACCCCATACTTCAGCAAACCCTAGTTTGCATACGCGCTTTTCTTTCACTGATGTCGCGTATATACGCGCTTCCGTCCACATCAACCAGCATATACATCTGTACATAAACTTCACTGCGCATACGCGCTTCCTCTGCGTCTAACTAGCGTATGGATCGTCAACCATTACAGAGCTGCATACTTCTTCAGATCAGATATTCAGTTCAGATTCAACCCTTTACTTCAGACAGATGTTCACCTCATCACAAATCTAATCACTCCATAAACAGATCTAGCAAATACAGATACATTTCAGATCTAGATATCCTGCTTCATCATTTCTTCATAGGTGCATCATAGATTCAGATCAATCATCAAACCTTTACCCTTTCCATACAGATATACTTCACAGAGAAGTATTCATTCAAGCTCAGACATCTTGCACCCACACTCATGATTTGCACAATGAATTTCTTCTCCTTATATAGGTTTACCCTTTTTCAATACCATGAGCTCCTTTTTCAATACCATGAGCCAAAACAATACCATGAGCCCAAAACTACATTACTTCCGATGGTATTCCTGGACGGGGTCATTTAGACGAATCATAACCCAATACAATGGGTCAATACCATGGTGGTTACCCCTGGTTCTGCACTTTAAGAGCGCTTTTGCCCATACGCAACTTGGCACGTTCTTTCCCGCGTGCATATGCGACTTCCCTTAGACAGATCCGCGTATGCCTTGAGACATACTCTTTTCATCATAGAATTAACATACTCTTTTCATCATAGAATTAGCACATGCTGAATTCCTTTCTTCATTGCCTTCTGTACTCACTGTAGATACATCAGATTTACTTCATCAAGGACATATTCTATCAAGCACAACTTCACCAAGTAAGTTGTCATCATCTTCATCAAGAGGGTTGCCATTCAAGGACAACACTTAGCATCACATCATTTCATATCAGATTTACATCATTTGCTAAGTCCATCAAGTCACGAATAACTTCATCAGGTGGTTTTCCATCAAGGACAACACATGTCAACAGTCGCATGTCTTCATCTTCATTTAGTGGGTTGCCATCAAGGACAACACTCTGCATCATATTTCCAACATTTAAGTCTTCATAACTCCATGCAAATACATCCTGATATTCCTTAAACAGAGTTGTGTATTTTGGTTTTTCTTCTTGAGGTAAATATTTTGAAAGTTTGATGAGTTTAGGCTTTTGTTTTGTTCCTATATTGCATTCTTCTATATCTGGTCTTAATGGTTCCATTTTTAGTTTTCTTGCAACGTTATTTGAATAAAAAATATCTTCTAATGGGGCTAATCCCTTAGGTAAAACGTTATTTTTTAGGTTTAAAATGTCAAAATCATCATTTGCTAAATCTTCTATTTGTACCTTTTCTAATTATTTATTTCTACTTGAGTAAATTTAGTGGGTTCAGTTAAATCTAAATTATTTACATCTATCTCATTGCTTATTTTATCCTCTATTGTACAATTTGTATCTGTGTTACAATTTTGAAATTCTCCCTTCGCATTCATGAAATGATAAATTTGTTCATCTTGTGAAAATATCTGCCAATATTTTATATTTTCTGGTATTGTAGGCCTGTTTTTTACCTCTATTGTATATTGATGATTTGGTTTAAAATGCAGATTCCATGTACTAGCAAAAGTTTCTAAATTGTGTGCTTGTATGTTCTATTTTCTAGGAACTACAACAAAGTCACATAAAAACAATTCTTTGATCGGATCTAAAATTGTTTCTCTATATTCTCTTAATCTAGGATTATATACAGAATATTATCCTCTAATTTATTTTACAATTAAATCAGAGTCTCCCATGATTGAAACTCTTTTGCCTACTAAATTTCTAACAATATACAGTCCTAAAATCAAAGCTTCATACTCTACCATGATGTTTGTACATTTGAAGTTTAGTCTAAAGGAATGACCTTTAGAATCGTTGTTTTCTATTTTATGAATCCACACTCCTGCTCTTGCTCCTAATTTGTTCACTGAGCCGTCAAAATCTAGGTGCCAAATTGATTCATGAAATATGTTGTCATTGTATGGTTCTTTCTTTTTCTTCTTTAATTTTGCGTTGTTCTCTATGCCAGTTTCAGAATTACATAAAATGAAAGAGTCCATATCAGTAGGTGTAGAATAAATACAATATTTTCAAGGTATTCCTACACTACTATCCATGTACTTCATGAATGTCTCTTTGTAAAGTTTCTTGTGTTGACCAAATACTGAAATAGTGGTATAAGACATGTATAATTGTAGAGATCCCTACAGTTTTTCTCCCCATTAGCGAGATAATAGGATTCCATACTTAGGAGGGATATTAGCTACTACAATATCCATGACTATTCTTTTTCCAGTGTATTGGACTAAAGTGACACATAAATATTTGATTAAACCTAGACATTTCACTTGAATGGAATCAAATGAGAAAAGGTCTTTATAAGGTCAAGTGAAGTCTAAATTCAAAGTTTCCATAATGGATTTTGACATTAAATTATGTGAAGCTCCTGAATCTAGCATAGCATTATGTAAAATCTAATCATGAACAGTCAAGCTAATGTAGAAAGGAGGAACTCCTCCTTCTTGGTGTTTTCCATTTACATCAGGACCAAATATTAGTTATGGTTGGTCATCACTCAAATTAACAAGTTCTTCTCCTTTATTCATATTCAATGTATCAATAATCTATGGTTTTTATAAATCATGCTTAATCAACTCTGTTAAAAGAATTGGTATCTTCAATTTGGAAATTTCAGTTTGGATATTCAATGGTGTTTGTGTTTTTCCTAGCTAAATGACTTATTCTTTACTAACTGCAATTTGAGTGTATTTCTCTTCGTTTTCTATAGTTCGTTTTTCATTTATGTTTGTATTTCCATTCTTCTACTATTTTTCATTTTATTTTCAGGGACAGTTTGAGATGTAGTGGAAGTTTTGGTAGGTTTTGAGGTTTTAGAAACTGTTTTGTCAGCAATTTTTTTAGGATTAGCTGATTGGTGATCAACAACAGATGTTTTTGGCTCAAAAATTATTTTTTTAGCAGAAGTCGTTGTCTTAGCAGTAGAATTTTTTTGAGGATCAGCTGATTTTTGAACAATAGTATCTGTAATGTCAACAATTTTAGGACTAGGTACAATTTTTGGACTAGAAATGTTTTTATTAGGACTTGAATTTTTCTTATTTGAACTAGAGCTTTGCTGGGTTTCACTAGCGAGGATTTGCAGTACTTTGATTCTAGGAGCTTCTACTATTTTGTTTGTTTGAGTTTGAGCAGATTTCCTAGTAGGGGCTTCTGCATTTTTCTTACTCCTAAGGCTATATTTATTATGAAATTCATTAATGGAAAACTCATAACCTTGCTTTTAAGCGAAAGACTCCCCATATTCCAATTGTAAGTGTTTTAATTCATATAATTCCTATTCTTCTTGTGTAATAAAAATGATATTATCATCATTGATTCCCATTATATTAATCTGAGTGTCCTCATCATCTTCATTTTGGTGAGAACTTTCAGCATAGTTCTCTTGGAAAGGTGGTCTTATTTTTTGATCAGGTGCTGATTCTCTAGATTTACCAATGTTGTTATTTTTCCTAAAATTGGGATTTCTTATTTGAGGACCTTGTTGTTGATTATCCCACTGTGGCTTCTTTTCCATATTGTCTAATTTATCCATCATTCTTTCTAAATTTTTTGCTAAGCTATCTATTTTAAAGTTTGAGGTTGATGTTTCCTCCTTTATTGTCACTCTTGTTTCATTTATCAATCTATCTTTCTTGGCTAACAAGTTTTCTTATACACTCACATCATTAATTTGCATCTGCTCTAAGGTTTCTGGGTTTCTCTCTCTCATTTGGTAAGCCATATATGTATCAAATCCATTAGGGAATTTGATCAGGGCAGAGTCTGGAGGAGATTTAAGATTGGCAGGGATTGTATTGTAAATATTGTTATATCTTGTACAATAGTCTTGAATTGTTTCACTAGGTGCTCTTTATATGTTTTCAAATTTAGAAAAAAATTGTAATGGATTCTTCTTTTTCTCCCATCTATTAATAAACATCCTATGGAAAGCAGCTAAATTAGAAATACTACCAGCATGAAAACATTTAAACCATTTCTTTACATCACCAGCTAAAGTTTGAGCAAAAAATCTCATTTGAACATCGACTTCATCTATTTCATGCAGTTCAAAGTAATCTGTCATTTTTTTAACATGTTGAGCGGTAGTGTAATGAATAGTACCATCAAATTGAAAGATTTTTCTTTGGTAATCTTGTGGCATGGCATGTAGAGGGGCTTGTAGGACCAATGGGGCATATCTGGCAACCATGGCTTGGATTCTAGCTTGGCTAGGAGGTAAGTTTGAAGTGCTTGGTGATGAGATTGAAGTACTTGCCGATGAGGTTGGGATATTAGAATATGTAGTTGGGATTCTAGAAGAGGTGCTTGTAAATGAGAATGAAGTACTAGAAAAATTAGTATAAATACTAGGGGATGAACTTGAGGTGTTTGGAGATGGAAATAAAATTCCAGGTTGAAGTGGAAGTCTAGGAAAAAATGAATCTGTGGAATGAAGTGTGGTGGAAATAATAGATGAGGTGGTACTAAACAAGGATGAACCTATAGATTCTAAATGACTAGTAGAAGGCTTAGGAGTATAGGAAGATAAATTAGTCAATTCAAAAGAATGTTGAAAATAGGTTTCATCAATTTCCTTAATCAAAGTTGGAGTCAAATCATCAATTTTATCATATATTTCTAGAGATTTTTTATCAGAATCAACTGAAACACTACAATATTCATGTACTTCATGTACACTATACTACTAACCATGTACACTAATCCATGAGCTTTTCGAGGTATTTCTACACTACTAACCATGTACTTCATTAATGTCTCTCTGTAAAGTTTCTTGGGTTGACCAAATACTGAAATAGTGGCATAAGACATGTCTAATTATAGAGATCCCTATATTTTTTCTCCCCATGAGTGAGATAATAGCATTCCATACTTAGGAGGGATATCAGCTACTACAATATCCATGACTATGCTTTCTCCAGGGTATTGGACTAAAGTGACACATAAATCTCTGATTAAACCTATACATTTCACTTTACTGGAATCAAATGAGAAAAGATATTTATAAGGTCGAGCGATGTCTAAATTCAAAGTTTCCATAATGGATTTTGGCATTAAATTATGTGAAGCTCTTGAATCTAGCATAGCATTACGTAAAATATGGTCATGAATAGTCAAGCTAATGTAGAAAGGAGGAACTCCTCCTTCTTGGTGTTTTCCATTTACATCAGGACCAAATATTAGTTATGGTTGGTCATCACTCAAATTAACAGAATCTTCTCCTTCATTCATATTCAATGTATCGATGATCTGTGATTTCTATATATCGTGCTTAACCAACTCTATTAAAGGAATTGGTATCTTCAGTTTGGATATTGAATGGTGTTTATGTTTTTCCTAACTGAATGACTTCTTCTTTACTAACTGCAGTTTGAGTGTGTTTCTCTTCTTTTTCTACAGTTGGTTTTTCATTTTATTTTTGTATTTCCTTTTTTTACTATTTTTCATTTTCTTTTCAGGGACAGTTTGAGATGCAGTGGAAGTTTTGGCAGGTTTTGAGGTTTCAGGAACTGTTTTGGCAACAATTGTTTTAGGATCATTTGATTGGTGATTAGCAGTAGATGTTTTTGGCTCAAAAATTGTTGTTTTAGCAGACTTTGTTGTTTTAGCAGTAGCAAATTTTTTAGGATCAACTGATGTTTCACAGTAGTATCTGTAATGTCAAAAATTTTAGGACTAGGTACAATTTTTGTACTAGAAATGTTTTTATTAGGACTTGAATTTTTCTTATTTGAACTAGAGCTGTGCTGGGTTTCCCTAGGGAGGATTTGCAGTACTTTGATTGTAGGGGATTCTATTGTTTTCTTTGTTTGAGTTTGAGTAGATTTATTAGTAGGGGATTCTACATTTTTCTTACTCCTAATGCTATATTTCTTATGAACTTCATTAACGGAAAACTCATAACCTTGCTTATAATTGAAAGAATCTCCAGATTCTAATTGTAACTGTTGTAATTCATATAATTCTTTTTCTTCTTATGTAAGAAAAATGGTATTATCATCATTGATTCCCATTAGATTAATCTTAGTGTCTTCATCATATTAATTTTGGTGGGAAATTTCAACATAGTTATATTAGAAAGGTGGTCTTATTGTTTGATTAGGTGTTTATTCTATAGATTTACGAGTGTTGTTATTTTTCCTGAAATTGGGATTTCTTATTTCACGACCTTGTTGTTGATTATCCCACTGTCGCTCCTTTTCCATATTTTCTAATATATCCATCACTATTTATAAGATTTTTTCTAAGCTATCTATTTTAAGGTCTGAGGTTGATGTTTCCTCCTTTATTTCCACTCTTCTTTCATTTCTCAATCTATCTTTCTTGGATAACAAGTTTCTTCTACACTTACGAAATTACTTTTCATCTGCTCTAAGGTTTATGGGTTTCTCTCACTCAGTTGGTAAGCCATATATGTATCAAATCCATCAGGGAATTTGATCAAGGCAGATTCTAGAGGAGGTTTATGACTGGCAGGGATTGCATTGTAAATACTGTTATATCTTGTACAATAGTCCCGAACTATTTCAATAGGTTATCATTTTATGTTTTCAAATTCAAACAAAATTTGTAAAGGATTATTCTTTTTCTCCCATATATTAATAAACATCCTATGGAAAGCATCTAAATCAACAATAATTCTAGCAAGAAAACCTTTAAACGACTTCTTTATATCACCAGCTAAAGTTTGAGCAAAATGTCTCATTTGAAAATCGGCTTCATCTATTTCATGCAGTTCAAAGTAATGTGTCAATTTTTTAACATGTAGATGGGAAATCTAATGCATAGTACCATCAAATATAAATATTTTTCTTTGGTTATCTTGTGGCATGGCATGTAGAGGGGCTTGTAGGACCAATGGGGCATATCTAGCAGCCATGGCTTGGATTCTATCTTAGCTAGGTGGTAAGTTTGAAGTGCTTGGTGATGAGATTGAAGTACTTGCAGATGAGGTTGCGATATTAGAATATGTAGTTGGGATTTTAGAAGAGGTGCTTGGAAATTAGAATGAAGTACTAGAAAAAGTAGTAGAAATACTAGGGGATGAACTTGAGGTGTTTGGAGATGGAAATAAAATTCTAGGTTGAAGTGGAAGTCTTGGAAAAAATTAATCTGTGGAATGAAGTGTGGTGGAAATAATAGATGAGGTGGTACTAAACAAGGATGAACCTACAGATTCTAAATGAATGGTAGAAGGCTTAGGAGTATATGCAGATAAAGAAGACAATTCAATAAAATGTTGAAAATAGGTTTCATCAATTTCCTTAATAAAATTTGCAGTCAAATCACCAAGTTTATCATATATTTCTAGAGCCTTTTGATCAGAATCAACTGAAACAGCTTCCTTCTTAGTTTCAACAAATGAAATGAAATCATGATCTATTACAGTATCATAAATGTCACTTTCTGATTTAGTTCTAAACAAATATTTCTCAAAAGCTAAATCAAATTCAATATTTTGTAAACTTGATAATTGTTTGGGGAGGGAATTTGCTTTGACCAGTGAAGTTTTATTTACTAAACTTTCTACTTTTTTGTTTTTCTTTAAAATTATGTCAGGATTTTCTACTATTACAACAGGTTGTGGATCAGGATTAGACCTGGTATAGTAGGTTCTTCTAGAAGCCATAATTCTATTTTTTTATGAAATATTTTTCTAACAACCCTAAAACAACCTTAAGGTGAAAAGATAAGTAAAAGTGTTTTTTTAAAGGTTTATTTTAAAACTGAGGACTGGTTAGTTCCTCAGTATGGTTGCCAGAATGTTATCACTCCAATAATTCTCAGGGTTGTTAGATGTTTGATTTTGGTTTAAAGAATATTAGAGGTAACCACAAACCTACTTTTAACCCTTAGGATCTAGCCTTCCTAATGCTCAGAGAGGGCTCTCTCTATATGATTTATCTTTGTTGATTTTAGTTAATTTTAGTCTAGTTATGTAGGATTACTTGGGATTTTGATTTTGGATTTGGTTTGGTGGTGAAATCACTTACTCATATGGATAGATGTAGGTAGTTTTACCGCTAGGTTAATGGAGTCAAGGTGTCAAGCAACAGAAGCAGGATTAAGGTTATGAAGGGAAGCATTCACAGGGAAAGATAGTTGAGTAACTTTAGATACTTATGTTGATGGTGAAAATGGTTTCAATCGGGGTAAGAGAGCAACTAAGGGTTCTCAAATATGGATAATGACTAAAAAGACAGAGGTCAATCGAAACTAGGGAGCAATTAAGAATTTCCTAATCTGGATATCAGAAGAAAACATATAAATGATAAATAGTTCAAGACAGAGTGTAATTAAACATACTCTATAATAACATTCCTGTTATATCATTTAGATTAAGCAAACATATAAGCATGTGAAAAATTCAGAAAGAAACAATTGAACAAATATAAAGTACTTCACTGTAGTGGCCCAACACATGAATCCCATAATATAATCTCTTTATTTCTTTAATCTAGTCTGCTAAATTGAAATTGGTACAATCACCCTCAGGTTAAACAATATTACAACTATAGTAATGTTCAACAATTCATCCACACTCAATACTTCGAAATGTGAAGTATTTATACAAAAACTCTTACAAAATATCCTAAAACAAACTTAGGAATTATTCTTAGAAAAATAAATATCTTCTTGCAAGAAGATAGAGACAATTATCTAACTAATGCAAGTTGTTCTTGCTTTTATTTAATTTCTTGTTTGTTTTCTTTAATTTGTTCTTGATTTGTCTCTTTTATGTTTGCTCAACAAAGGTTGTTTGTTAGGTAGTGGAGTGTCCTTTATGCTAGAAACCTTTCTCTCTGGTTTATCATCGTTTATTTGACCTTAACTCTTAACTTCACCTGATACACTTTAAATATGATACTCCTTGATTGTTTTGTTTTCATTGTTACTGATGTTCTATAATTGTAAAATTTTCTTCTTTGTTTTATCTTTGACTGCTTTGTTTTTATTGTTTTATCTTCACAGTAAATTAGTAAATTTATCCTAATTTTCTACCTTTGGTAATTTGATCTTCACCATCCTTTTGAATATTTTATCTGCCTCTGTATATTTTCAAAATGTAGGCTTGTTGACAAATAGGTGTTCTACCTCATGTTGCAGGTAAAAAAGATTTTCAAAATTCTTGTAGAGAACTTTCCCTGTTGGAATTCCTTGTGAATAAGATAGGTTATTTTGATCTTTGGCCACTTCTCTCATTTTCGTATCATAATCCTCTTGTTTCATCAATTTTTCATGAATAAACAGAGGATTTGGAAGGCCTTTCTACCTTAGGACATCAAAATTCACCATGAACCTGGTTATGGAAACCTCCATGTTTTGGCATTTTTCTTCAAGTTGAATCATTAAATTCCTTTTTTAAATTAACTTTTTCACTTCAAGAATGGTTTCTTTCCTATCCATAATTCCAATCTCCTCTAATTCTTGTTTATTATTGGAATTAAGGAATTTGATGATTTCATTAGTCTCTTCGAGTTTCTTGCCACGTTATTCTTTTATCTTTTGGATAGCTTCACCCACTGCTTTGATGAGATCTTTTTGTTCACAAATAACTTGGATTTATGGCCAAATATCATTTATAGATTCAATGATATTGGTGCATAGTTGTTGCTTGGCTTGTGCCAATGGTTCTTTCAGTGTTATATCTTTGTCTAACTTCTTCAATTTCTCATTCAACCTGTTTTCCTTATATTCTTCATTCTTGTGCATAATTTGAGAAAGTTTATTTTCATATTCCTAACATTTCAGGTGTTCTTTAAGTCTATTGATTTAATTTGTCTGAATAGAGATGTCCTGCATTTCTTTAACTAAATTACTTGCTTCATCAGTTAGCTGTGTTGTTTATGTAGAGGAATCTGATGCTAAAGTAGTTATTGAAGTGATAGGAACTGTTGTAGCCATTGGGAATGTAGGGACCAATGATTCTACTAATGTGGAAGGAACAACAATAGTGACTATAGGACTGACAGTGACGGGGACTTATTCTACTTTGGCCTTTTTCTCCTAGACCAACTTGTCCATTTCATTTTCCATTTCCTTTATTTGGGAAGTCAACTGAATAATGTGATTCATCATCTCATCTTTTTGATTTGCATCCTGTAACACTTCCTTTTCCTGAGGATGTTGAGTGGGAGGCAGTTTTAGTTGTTTATTTAATGCAACATTGTCTGCATTCTTCTTTTTTATCAGTTCATCTACAACTTTTACATTATTAGGATCATATCATACTTCAATAACCAAATCTTTCAATGTTTTGACTCTTTTATCCTTAGCCTGTGAGGATGATTTCTCTAATTTGAGTTGATCTATGATGTTCCCAGGAGTGTTTTGAAGCTTCTCTACACTCTTGGCTTTATTTTTCATTGTAGAATAAATCATGTCACCAGCTTGTTTGTGAAATTCTATCTGATCAATTGGATGAAGATATTCTACTTGAACTTCATATGATGTCATTTTATAATCAGTTGATGATTTGGGATACTTTAATTTAGGCTACAAGAAGGTCATCTTCATCTTCCTAGTTTTGTTGTCAAAAGCATAAAGCAATCTTCTTTGGTCACTAGGTGACTTCTTCCAATATTGGTTATATGTGTCAGTCTTTAAGGCTTCATTTCTGATCTTTATCTCTCTGTGTTTCTGCATGACGTACATCTCTTTGTCTGTTGGTTTGCTGGATGAGGAGACTTCAACACTGTGTTGTTTCTGAATCATTTGAGTGTTTGAAATTGAATCCTGGTGTGTCTTTTCATCAACTGTAGGTGGCACATTATCTTTTACCACTGTATCAATATCACTTGTTCTTCTACAGGGCTTAATTTTGGCTTCTTATTGTACATCAATTCAAATTTGGTTTCAGTAGTAGTCTCTGCAGTGTATGATCCTTATTCTCTGATTCTTTTTGAGTTCTTATCTTCTTGGGCTAGATTCTGCAAGATTTGACTAGTATGACCTTGCTTCTCTGTTACTATCAAAGTGTTCTCCAACCATTGAGACTAATTGGAGTATTTCTCAATGTCTGGTTTTTTCTCATGTAGATAAGGAGTTGAACATTTAATTCTCAATTTTCTTATTACTCCTAGAGGATCATAGTACCATAGAAAACTCTAATTGAGCTTAAACTCCTACAAATCTTTTTCAGCCTCCGAACCTACATCTCTACTGTTACAAATAAAAGGGCCAATCTTATTCTTAATCTTAAATTGCGTCTTCTTCGTGGCTGCCCAGAAATTGATTCCATTAGAATTAAGAATCTATCTCATATACTCAAGGGAAAATAACCTCATTAGGAGGTATTTGGGCAATTTATATGGAATAATATTAGATCCATATACCGTAATCTATGTGTGCTTTTGATACAAGTACCAATCTCCTATCTTATTATGCTTTGATAATTGCAGGACCTTATTAATTTCCTCACTAATTCTTGGTTGATTGTTGTTGTTCAACATGTTTACCATAAGATGAATGAAAGAATTAATGAATTATGTGTAGGTGGATTGTGCGAAGTCCTTTATGGTAATTGGAGTCCAAAAGATAATCGACTGTCGATTACCTTCAACATCAAGCTTTTGAAGGTTAATGAAAAAATTCTCAAACTGAAAATATAGAAACATGTGGAATAGGACTGATGAATACTTGAAAACACCTTCTTCAGGCATTTTAACAAGTTGTTCATTAATTGAGTGGACAAGGTACTAGGAAAAATTGAAAATGGTAGCAGGTGACTGACCAAGTGTGAAACTAGATAGGAAACCTAAGACTGTGGCATCAACATGTTGATCTGTGAAATAATGCAAAATGCAAGATAACATAGTGATGATATTCCTAGTTCTCTCAGAAAATATTGCAGATGGTAAGGAGGAATTTTCTTGGGAGTTTCTACAGATGAAGGCATGAAATTTTGGAATATATCGAACCTCTTGAGGAAGTCCATATTCAGGCATAGGTGTAAGAGTCTTAATGGAAAAAGGGGTTTCATCTGGTCTAGGTTTGATCTTTAGGATGAAACAAGGGCTTATATATGGTCTACAAAAGGTTTAAACTGCTCAAATTTTATTCTCTGTGATTAAAAATAGTCTTATGACCTCAGAATTCTGCAAAGGGATGCCTAGTGTTTGCAGAAAATGATTGGAAGGCATGAAGGCTTTCTTCAGGTATGCAGAGGATCCTAAATGATTCAATTACTTATTACTTTCTCTTTAGATTAAGTACAAGTCTTTGCTTTGAAGAATACTTGTATAAAATGAATATTTTTAAGTTGGCAGAGGGTTTCTGAGGCAACAGAGGTTCTCTGAGGCTTCAGGGGTATTTATACTGCTTCAAATCATGTTTTGCACTAGCTGTATCAGCAAATGATGTTGATTTCTAGTAAAAAAGGCTTAAAATGAGGTCGAAATCAATTCTTTAGGTTGGTACTATCTCCTTATATGCGAATCATAATAGAAAGTGGTGAAAAAGGCACAAAAGGGCAGCTATATGGGTTTTTAACCAATAGTGTTTTAACATTGAATAGGTGGGGTAAATTCAAATGGGAAGGTAGTTTTCGCAACGGGAAAGAGAAATCGCTGAGCGTTTTTGCATGGGAGAAAGGTGGTAGGCGGTAAAGATTCTGAGGATGCGATCGAATATAAATTGGCCACGTAGCAGGGAGCGGAGCTTCGGAAACTATGCATTTTGCAAGGTCTTGGGTTAGTTAAAGAATTGGTTTTCGGGGATGCGATAGGAGATATGGTCCATCGAATCTGATCCGTTAAGATATGATGGTTGAGAAAATGTGATGGAGTGTTAGGGATTAGATAGGTGTGGGGACCGGGATAATATCAATGTGGGTTATGTGTAATAAATTCATTGGTTTCCCCTTATGCGAGTGTTTAAGGGCGACTATACGGAGCGGTGCCTGTGGGACGGTGCGTGGCAAGGCCCTATGGCCACCCACAAGCCACACCTATGGCATTAAATCAAATTTATGAACTCATTCCATCACCCCAAGCGACATTTACTCTGTTTTGTACGACGAGGATGCTTCTCTCGCATCAAAATGCCGCTCCTTTTTCACTCGTCCGGCTATGCTCTTTGGCCCTCTGGCTATGCCTTTCAGCCCTTTGGTTCTGCCTTTCAACCCTCTGCGAAGCTTCCATTCCCGTCTATTATTTCTATGTCATTCTAGTCTTCCCCCATGCGAATTTTTTGCTCCCCTGAGGTTGCAGAGCCAAGCTTTTGTACGTCAACTGGATGGCGCTGCAATCTCAGAAGCTGTATCAAATTTCTTCCAGGCCACCACTACTCTCAAAGTATCCTTTTCCATTTGTGCTTCTCTGCTTACTTTGGCCTCAACTCATCCTCCACGTTTCAGTTGCCTCCCGCCAGCCCTGCCCCTTCCTCTTCTCAACACGGCTTCCACCCCTACTGTGCCAATATTCTTCATCTCAGGCATCGCATGCGATGTCGGCGTGACAGCAGCAGGGGCCACGCCTCTCGACTATCCCCCTCCTCCTTGTCTAGCTCCTCGTCCTCCTCCCTCAAGCACTCTTGGGGTAGGTACCCCGACACCCGCAGTGGTTGTGATCGTCTGTTTAGTTCCTCCACTTGACCCCCTGCATCTGATCCTTCACTGCAACCTCCGCCTCACCGGGTCCCCTCTGCCTCTTCGCATACCCCTACCACAACCCAATTCCACTTTCAGTGCACCTCCGACCACCCTCTCATCGTTGCCACCATCTCATTCTCCTTCCTCGAGGTTCCTGCCGAGGCTCCCAGCCACAGCCATCCCATCCTGCCATTGTGCCCTCGCAGCGACCTCAGCCCTTCTGAAGTGGTGAAGACGCAACAAGATCCTGCCAAGCACAATTCGCGCCCAAATAGCAGTAGCATCTTGGGATACTACAAGCAGCAGTGCAAGCAAGTCTGGGGAATAGGTAGCGATGCCACGATGCCTCAATAGGTTGCACCAGGATCCCAGCATGCTGATGATGATGAGTTTAGTTGTCTCATAGTTGAAGAACCACCTCCAGCACCTCATGATACTTAGAATTTCAGGTTTTTTTCAGTTTAAGGATACTAGCATCTTAGTTTTGTTATCAGCCTACATCTATGTTTGGTACAATTAATCATGTCTGTATAACGTTGGTTTCCTCACTCGAGGAAACGCTTCAAAATCTCTTTGGCCTGGTTTCCCCTGCATGAGAAGCTCCATTTTTGTTTTTTTGATGAAAAAAATGCCACTGCTATAGGCCTAAACTGCAGAGGCCAAAGCCTGCATGTATTATATGTTTTATTAATATATCTTACTCTTACTTAGAAAAATAAATAAATAAATGCATTGGTTTGATATTATAACAGGTTGGGCTTTGTAATAGGTGGGAAAATAATAAGTGGGCCCAAATATAAATCAAACGTGGGGAAATTAAACTATAGTTTATAAATAAATAAGGATTTTGGGGCTAATATATATGCGAGAATTATTTTAATACGGATACTAAAATGTAAATAATTCAATACATAATGGTTAGATTTAAACTAATGTTAAAATGAAATATGATGCGGGAGATAAAATACACTAAAGAAGGATTTTAAATAACATCGGGTGAGTTTTTAGCAGTGGGGCCCAATTTATTATTTTAATCATTTAGACTTAGGATAAGTGTATTTTAAGGGTTTTATGAATAAAAGGAAATTAATAAAGGGTTTTTTTACTTTTCCAAAGGAAAATTTTCATTTTAACTTAGGAAAAGGGGTTTTGTAAGGAAAATTGAGTGACTAATGGGGAAAAGGGTTAAAATGAAGGGGAAAATGTATTTTTACAAGGGGAATGATTTTGAAAGGAAGTTAATAAATTAAATTACCAATTTTCTACTATCCATGCCTTGTAAAAACTACTTTTACCTACCCGTCAACTACCCTAACATTTTTTCTTTATTTCTTTGGGTGCATTTAAGCTTGCAGACCCTTATTATTTTTCTTTTAACAAAAAACTATATAATTCTATCCTTATTTCTTCCAAGGGCTTATATTAAACTATTGAGCTCCTTATTATTCTTTACGTAACTACTGATCTACCAAGATTAAAATTTAAAGCAAAAAAATTAAAGCATGAAAGGTCAAGATTAAGCAGTTTCACCTTCATGGATTGTGGCATTTTTGACAAGCTGCACACAATATTTATTTTGGAAAGTAATGTAAATAGTAGTGGAATTTAAATTTTCATGATTTTCATGATCTATTTTATCTCTTTTTTTGTTTGGGTTAATTTTTATATTATTTTTGATCTTTTTTCTTTCAGTCCTTTGATTTTTATTTTAGGACTTTTACCCTCTTTACATTTATTGATTTTCTAATATGGGAAACAATTTTGTAGAGATCAAAGTATTTACATATTACAAGACTTAATCAAATTCAATTCAAAATTATGAATCTTATCATTATAGGACCCTAACATTGGCTCCACATGGGGATGGAATTTCCTGGTGAAATGTCAAGAAATTTAAGATCAATAGCCTTTGAATTTTGACTGTGATTTCCTTGAAACTGTTTTTTGAGCTCTAAATTATTCATACTTATGATATTTTGTCTTTCAAATCTTAAGGCCTTCTCTCCAGGCTTCAAATTTTCAAGAAAAACATCCAATCCAATCTAAACTTTGCAATGTTATGTACAATTAGCAAAGTAAACAAAGTGAACTACTGTTATTCTCGGGAATAATAATGCTTCAACATCCTACCATTGATAGGTCCACCTAGAAGATCTGATCCATCAAACTCCTTCAAAAAGAATGCATTGTTACGATTGTAACCATAAATGACATAAGGACCTTTCCATAGGAAATCAAATTTACCATGTTTACCTTTCTGTTCTCTCTTGTAATCCCACCTAAGAACTTTGTCACCTATGTAAAAATAATATTCCTTAGTATTTTTTGTCAAATGTATATTTAATCTTATATTGGAAAACTTGTGACTTGAAATAGACTTCTTCCCTGGTTTTCTGCAAGTGTATAGTCTGATTTATCCTTCTCTGGATATCGTTGGTTTCTACCTGTACTTCTTGGATCATTTGCATAAAAACAACATCCATCCCATATAAAACATGATAAGGGGATGTACCAATGGAATTATTTGTGGTAAGTCTATCTTCCCATAAGGCATTAACTAACCTTTTGTTCCAGGTCTTTTTATTGTCTTCTAGCAGTTTCTTGATGATATTAACAAGGCTTTTATTGGAGGATTATACAAAACAATTACCTTGATGGTAATAGGCAGTGGAATGGCCAAGGGTAATGTGGTATTTGTTACAGAAGCCAATAATTTTCTTAGACTTGAAAGTAGTTGCATTATCAATAATGAACTTTTGGTGGCATCCAAATCTAGACAGTATATCGTTTTCTAAAAATGAGATTATGATTGAATTAGCGGCTTGCCTAGAAGGAATAGCTTCTATCAACTTGGTGAAATAGTCTGTGGCTGTCAAAATCCATTTGTGTTGGGCAGAGGAGGGAGAGTGAATTTCACCAACGAAGTTAGGACCCCATTGCTGAAAAGGAATTTCTGTGGAGATGGGTTTAAGGGGTAAAGGTAGTTTTTTTTTCTTACCTTCAAATATTTGATATTTGTGACAGGAGGTTATATACTCTCTTACATATGAAAAGAGAGTGGGCCAGTAAAAAATAGCCCATAATATTTTATCTGCAGTTGACTTCTATTAAAGATGTCCTCCACAATCACCTGCATGAAACTCTTCCATAAATTTATCAGCTTCATCTTTAAGTAAACAATTCAATAAAATGCCACCATGATCTTTCCAAAATAGAGTATTATCTATGATACAAAATTTCATTTCCTTTAAATTTAAGAATCTAGCATTAGTTCTTGACAATCTAAGACAAGCTTGTAAATTTAGTAATACAAATATGATATCTGCATACCATGGTGAATCTGAAAAATCTCCACTGATCTGCGGAGTCGCCATCTCTTCCTGATCATCTAATTGGGCAATAAAATTTATATCCAAGGCCTGACAGTTTGATTCAACCATGAGTTTGGCTAAACCTTGGCCTTTAATGAGTTTGGTGGGCTTAATTTCAGTGTCATATTCCAAAATGGTGGCAATCCATTTGCCTCTCTTACCATCAAGCCCATTCTGAGTCATAATGTCCTTCACTATTGAATCTGGAACATAAGCTATGATGTATGAATACAATATGTACACTCTAAAGTATTTTATGGCCTTCATTAAAGCTAGTGCCCGCTTTTCCATTATGTTGTATTTCAGTGTAGCATCTCTTTGTGATTTGCTGAAAAAATAAATGTGATGTTCATAGCCCTGATCATTCTTCTACAGTAAGACTGCAGCAATAATGTTACACAACATTTTGTCACCGTCTCTTCAATCCCTCGCCCCACATATTGGAGGGTCCTTCTCGTGACTTGTGAGCAGTGTCATACTTTGAAAATACCTTCTTTGCATCCTTCTTCATAAGGACATCATTTCTCATGTTGGACATTTCCTCAAAAAAACACACGAAACTTATGTTTTGGCCTTGGCGTGGATAGCCAGTTCACTCCTCGAGCCGATGTGGAAGATTTTCACTAGAGCCCACACCACCTAGAACTTTGTCTTAGTGCAGTGCCTGCGCCAAGCTATTTTAGGAATGTTTTTTAAAAATTAGAGGTGGAAGTTTCCGTCTAACCACCTCAGGGATGAGTCATTGGACGTGGTTAAGTTGATCAACCACAAAACTCTCTCTTTAGGTAGTGGTTTTCATCTCTCCATGGAACACTCCTTGAATATAGGCCTCCCTTCCATGATTATAGGGATCCTAACCTCTCCCTCTCCCTATATATAAACAGGCCTTCTCCCTTTATGAAAGCTAGCTTAGCATATAGCCAAGAAGCTGAACTTGGAGAAGAATAATGTAGCTAAGTAATTGATATTGAGAAGGTAGAACCAAGGAGAACTCCGTAGAGAGAGTCCCATCTGAATTCCCTACGAGCCTTTGTGAGATGCTCTTTGCTTGAACCCTATTTGAGGAGACCGCAACGTCGAAGCTTGGTTGTACTCTTCCTTTCGTTTATTAATATACTTGAATATGGTGTTGGTTCCATCATTGTGTTATGTTGTTTATATAATGCAATTGATTTAGTCCTCTTCGACTGACTAATAGTTACAAATGTGAATTAGTATGTTGTATATCATCGTTGTTTCTTGTGTATGTGTAGGTGTCCAAGCGTGGAAGCGAGTGGATCGTAATCTGTCAAACCAGGAGCCAGGAGTGAGCCACTCTTTTCGATGAAAAAAACAACATAGGATCTCTAGTAAGTCATCTGTCGAATCTCCATCCATTTGTTAACTAGGAATTAATATTATAGCCTATCTTTTTTGTGTCTAGACCCACTCTAGGGCTAGTGGGATCGCCTCTATTCGTAGAGGGGATTTACCTCACCAACAAATTGGCGACTCCATTGAGGATCAGTGTGAGTTTGTATTTCATCCATTAGGTCTTATTTTTGTCTTTGCTTTCTTTTTTAGCTTTTTTTGATTATTCTTCTAAGTCTAAGACCCTTGTTCAGCCCCAGAGGATTAGATCTGACCTCTGTATTTCGAAATTTTCCCTTTTTCCTGAGTGAACTGGCTTGGCGCGTTTTATGCTTAGACAGACGCGTCGATTGGCGCTAGTTGCTAGTCTTGCGCTCGCGCCATCCCTTGTTTGGCATTGATTACAACCAAACAGTCGGGCCGACCCTTGTAGGTTTTAGGGTTTGGTCTGTTTTGAAGATTTTTGGTCAGTGCTTGTGCTTCTGGGTTATTTTTAGGTATGTCTTGAGTGCTTTGGGATTCTTTTTATTTTGATCTGCTTTCTTCCTTTATTTTTTTATTCATTTCCTATCAGCATCGTAGCCTTGGGGTTTTTAAGTGCTTTGGTATGTTGAGCCTCTTGTAGGAGTTTTAGCCTTTTGTTTCGTAGTCAACTTCTTTCCTATTTTGGTTGCATTCAGCTCCCTTGATCCATTTGATTGATTGCATTGATTGAATGATTCTTTCCTCTTTCATTCAATCTTGCTTCTTGTCACTCCAAGCATAGATCACACTACTTGCATGGGTATGTTTGGGAAAAATTCTTCAATTTGAGGGATTGCAATGTTGGTTTGAGTTTTGTTATGTTTGTTTTGGGTTGATTGAAATCATTTCACTTCAACTCTCACATTAACGTTCTTAAACTAGTGTCTTGATTTATTTTCATGTCATTTAGTGGATTGTTTTCTCTATTACATTGAAAAAAAATATTTGTTTGCATTCTTGTTTGCATTTTGAAATTGAAAGTATTTTGCATATCTACCATTGGACATTCTAGGAGAGATTTCTCATTTTCATTAGCTTGCATCGGATACTGTAGTGGATGTTTCCTCATGTTCTCATTATTTGCTGTTGCTTGAAAACTCCTAACTTTCTCATAGATAGCTTTTCATCGAATGGATAGGTATCTTTTGGCATGTAGCTTGCATTTAGGGATTTTTGAGATCCAACATTCGATAGGACCTTAGAATTGAAACATAAATACAAGATCAACTTAAAATTTACTCAATTAACCTAAGGCAACATTGAAACCTAACGAAACATCCAGTGGTCTAAGTTAGATATGTGTTCCGACGTCTTTAAACCTAGTAGCTATCGCTTGCCATCTGGCTTCAGATAGCACTAGTATGGACTTGCCCTCCCCGTACCGTCGAGTATATAAAGGGAGACCCCTCTAGGTTGCATTCCTTTTATCCATAGGAAGCCGAGTCTACCGCCTTGTAACCGTGATACACCGGACATAGCATTCGGGGAGACTACCTACACGTATGTCAAGTCCTTGGTCATTCTTCTTTCATTTTATTACCAAGGTGTATATGGCTGTTCACAGAAACCTGGTACACCCTTTTACCTAGAATACATGAGTAGTCATTTTCGATCTTTACTGACTCTGTAAATTTGGAAATATCATCTAGCACTTGTCCTTTCACGCTCGCTTAAAACTAAAAGTGACTAGAGTCATCTTTTTCTTGTTTCTTGACTCTTAAAACATGAAAAAATGGATTTTGGTTTCAATGGGGTAAAATAAACTACCTATGATTACATGCCCATTAAATTTTGATCACTTGGCCTATCTTTGTTTGCCTTGTTTTTTATCCAAGAGTTTTTGTTTTCGATCTCTTTTCTTTTTCTAGTGTGTTATAGTCATAGTGGCAGAACCATTAGTTTCATCTAGTGGTAGTCCTTACTCAGACGATTCATCTGAAACTTCTCAATCCTCTAGGTTTTCCGAGCTTCAGCAGCCTATTCTCCTATTAGAGTACCCCTTTGGAGAACCAGTTGAGTTCACTTGGCCTCTTTCAAACTCTTGGTTTGGGTTTGGGGTCGGGGAGAATTTCCCCCCTATTACATCGGAATCACCATTTTTGTTTGCTATCATACCTCTTAGTGCCCGTAGTATTTTACAAGATCTCACAGCGGATTCAGACATGGACTTGTCTGGTCCTATTGGCAGTGAGGGGATTCCTGTTTCTGATGAATAATACCAACGTTTTCCAAAAACAATCCCTCAAGAGTCTGCTCAATCTTCACCATCGGTGTCGCTTCCAGCCAGATATAGGTCTTTGGGTCAGATTATGGCCGGTATTTCCTCCATGGCAGCATCAACTCCGTCAGGGGGTTCAGTCCTTCCATCATTAGGGATGTTGCCAACGACACCTATCTCGTCAATGCCTTTTGTTACGTCTGTCCCAACTAGACCTACTGTCTGCGTGGCTGCATCGGCACCAGTTGTCACCACTCAGTCATCAAGGGCTTCACTTTCAATAGAGACTTCAATTGCCATGGCGATCCCCGACAGCCTATCTTTCTAGGAGAATTGGCTGGCTGCTCAGCAGCATAGCTCCCAGACTTACCAGTCCCCTCAGCATTCTAGTGAGCCTTATCTTTCTCATTATGATGTGGTCAGTAACCCCATTTATCCACTTCCATTTCACTATGATGAGTATGACAACCCTATCTATTTGCCTACTTCAGAAGCTTATCAGTTCCTTTCCGGTTTTAGACCTACCTTGTCTGTGCAACCTTCTAACCAACAAGGACAACCCTTTCACGGACAACCTTCGGTTCAACAAGGGTATGCTTACGACCCACAAGAACAACCCTTTCAAGGACAACCTTTAGTCCAACAAGGGTATGCTTACGACCCGCAAGGACAACCCTTTCAAGGACAACCTTCGGTCCAGCAAGGATTATTTTATGGTCCGCAAGGACAATCTTACAATCCACAAGGCCAACCTTTACAAGGTCAGCCTATGATCCAACCTGGGCAATCGCAAGGACTTGCTGGGTAACCAATATATCAACCAAGACATTCCTATGGTCCTGGGGGGAAGATTTATCCATCTTAAGGGCAACCTTTCATGCAACCACAACAACCATACCTTCCAATTGGTCCAAATGTTGCACAACCAGGGCCATCTTATGGTCCTGCTCCAGGTCAACCTAGTCATCGGGCACAACTTGGTCCACCACAGCCAAGGCCATCTTATGGTCCTGCTCCAGGTCAGCCTACTCATCAAGCACAACCTGGCCCATCGCAGCCATCAGGAAAACCTGCTCTGCAGGGGAAACCTGGTGGCCCTCATTGGTCAAGTCAACCTGCTCAGCAGGGACAAGGTGCATAGATAGTTCACCTTGCTCGAAAACCGCTCTACTCCATGCCGCAGTCAGGTCAACCAGTTCACCCGATTTATTTAGCTCAACAGGGCCTTACTTATCAGCAGCCCGTTCGAATCCAAAGCGCTTATTACCGTGAGGTTAATATCGACCGGTATACAATGTGCCTCAAGGTTCTACTTATTACCCTCAGCCGCCAGGCCATACTTACATTCCATAGAAAAATATTTATGATGCTCAATCAAGACCTTCATATTCTGAGCATCAGTATCCTGGTCCTCAACCTCTGTATCTTGGTCCTCAGCCGAAATATCCAGCTTATACCCCTTATGGTCCAAATCCTTCAGGACAGAACCAATGGGGGTAGAGTTACACTCAACCAGGATGGAATGTGGGTACGGGTCCTTATCGAGGACCTGCTATGCCTTTCAACCCTCAATTATCCTTTCTCTCCATGTTGGAATTACTAGATGTGTCCAAATTAACAAATGATCTAGTCCTTCATAATCTGTATTTGCCTTCGGTTCGAACCAAGGTTCCTGGTGATTGTCCTAAGTTTTAGGGAAAGTCTGGAGAAGACCCCCAGGCACATGTCATGACATACCATTTAGGGTGTTCTTCCAATTGTTGGGTGGATGACTCTATTCAACTTCGTCTTTTCCAACGAACTCTCATTGGAGCTACTGCTAAGTGGTACATTGAGTTGTCTTGCAGTATCTTTCAAGATTTTAACTCTCTCACTATGGCGTTCCTTACTCATTTCCAGTTACTGTTTCATTATGAAGCCAAGACGCATCTCCTAACATCCTTGAAACAGGACCGGGCTACCCATATCTCGAACCACATTCATGAATGGAGACGTCGTCATCGCTTGATCAATTCGAAATTCCTTATCAGCTTCTTACCCATTGGTTCACTACCTCTTTTGTCAATCAAATTGCAAAAGACATAGCCATGGGGGCATGTGTCACTGAAGAACAAGCCATTTCTCATGCCCAGTACCTTGATTTAGTGTACTCTCAATCGAGCATTTTGTATGATATCTTGACTGATGATCCATGACCTGGGACCTCTAAAGCGCCAACCACCCCATCCGTCGACAGCGTTATTGGTTCTGTGTCTTAGACTTCACGTAAGTCTCCCTCTTCCAACACTGGGAAGCATAAATCAAATTCTTCCAATGATCCTACTCCTCAGCCTACCCTAGATTCTGGTAAAACCTCGGAAGTCAACGTTGTTTAGGCAAATCCTGTGGACAAGAAATATAAGGGGAAAAGGAAGGGCAAAGGCAAGGCCAAAATCGATGCCCCAAAACCAGAGTAGTCTAAACCTCATGTTGATGATGGTTCACAACGCAAGCTAAAGTACCCCTGTCTGATTTGTGATGAGGAACACTACACTAAAAATTGTCCTAGATGAGCCGAAGTTAGTAAATTGCTCAAAGGCACTAAGGGAACTTCGGCTATCCTCAAAGAACCTTTTCTGTCTCAGCAAACATAGATGGTTGAGCAAATTTCACCATTTGTACCATTGGCTCTCAAGTGTTCATGATAAATGGTTATGCACCCATTTCCATCGCTACTCAGTCGAAATATTATTCTTGATCATGCTAGGTAGCTTGGAAAGAGATCGTTGATGGTCCTCCTCCCCCACCTACCTCTGGTCCTCTTGAAATTGAAAGGCCTAGTGCTGAACTCGTTGTACGGACACCTTCTAAAGGTGTTCTCCGGAAATATTCTTATAATCCTAACGCCCGTGTTACTCAAAATTACAGTATTTTTGAGGATTTAGCACAGGTGCCATCCACGATGTCCGTGTTAGAAGTGCTTCAGAGTTGTCTGTCTTAGCGGAAAGCGTTATTATCTGCGATCGACAGGATTGATCCTGCTGATTCTAGCCTTCTCTCTTTTGACTTAGATAATTTCATTCCCTGACTTCCACAACAGATTGTGCTTGTCATGCAAGTCAGCATTAATGGTCTCAACATCCATAGATCTATTGTGGATGAAGGTGCATCCACCTGTTTCATGTCATCTGCTTGCTGGAAGGCTATTGGCTCTCCAACCCTAACTTCATCACCCAATTCCCTTGAGGAATTTTATGGAAGGGAATCGAAACCCTTGGGTGTTCTTGCTAGCTTCTCGATCACGTTGCAAGGAAAGATGGTCAATGTTGAAGTAGAAGTAGTTGACGCTAAACTCAATTATAATCTTCTACTCCATCGCAGTTGGACTCATGCTATGCTGTGCATTCCGTCCACCCTCTTTCATCTTCTAAAGTTTCCACACGAGGGAAAAATCATTACTGTCGACCAGTTTTCCTTCTTTACCTCATCCTATGAAAACAACGTTCCATACATGGATTATATTCCTTCTCCCCTCGACAGCATAGGGCCGGGTCTTTTCAAATACCCCTCCCTCATTAGTATCTTTCCCCTCCAACACCCAATACCATTCAATTTAATATGATCTCTAGGTCGAATAACCTGTGGATTGTCCCTTTAACTGAACGAGTTGATTCATTTTGGGATTCGATGTCGCTTAGTCCAATTGAAATAAATTATTGCGAGCTTGTAGCTGCATCATATCTTTCCCCTTCTGAAGATGCTCCTTTGAGCATGTATCTCAACTTTTATTCTTAATCCCCCTGGCTCGACAATATAGATTCTCCTGATCCTTTGAAAGAACTATTTCCATTAGATGAGGCTATCGTGGAAACCATGTCTCTCGAAGATCTACCGTGGAGCGATGGGCATCATCGTTCCTCATTTATGCCCGACCTCGGGGCTATGTCTAACTGTCTTGAGTGTTTTTCCTCTCAAGTTCCTTCTCCACCACTTCAAATTCCTATCTTAACTCACGAAGTCTTTACTCAAGGTAACTTGAGTAATGTCACCCAGACGATGCCTATTGACATTTCCATAAAACCGGGAATTGTCAAGAACATCCATGTCAGAGTCACTTGTTCTTTCGATGAAGTCCAAGTGTACACTAGCCTCTTTCGTGAATTTCGTGATTTTTTCGCTTGGTATTATGAAGAGATGCCTGGAATCGATCCTAGTATTGTAGTACACGAGATTCCCACCTACCCCAGTGCGAAGCCTATTCGCTAGCGTCTTTGTCTATTGCATCCTCGGAAAGCTGCCGCCATAAAAGCTGAAGTTGAAAAACTTCTTAAAGCGGGTTTCATTTATCTGATCCCTCTAACAGAGTGGATTTCTAACATTGTTCCTTTGGATAAGAAGCAGGGAACAATTCGCGTATGTTTTGACTATGGCGATATTAATCAGGCCTGCCCTAAGGATAACTATCCCACCCCTTTCATCGATTAGATTATTGACGATTGTACAGGGAGTGAGATTTGTTCCTTTATGGATGGATTTTTTGGATATAATCAGAACAACATCCTCCCGTCTGATCAACACAAGATCGATTTTATCTATCTTTGGGGAACATTCACATAAAAGAAAATCCCTTTCGGCTTGAAGAACGCTGGGACTACGTTCCAGTGCATGATGTCTTATGCCTTTCACAATATTCGTCATATTGTTCAACCATACCTGGATGACATTCAGCTGCGCGAAAAGACCATCTGGGCCATCTCCGCCAGATATTTCTTCACTTTATATGCTACAAAATTCGGCTGAATCTGCATAAATGTGTCTTCTGCATCGATTTCGGTAGACTGTTAGGGTTTATCATATCCAAAGACGGAATTCTCCTTGATCCGCTTAAGGTCAAGGCTATTGTTAATCTCCCCTCTCCATCCTCGTCACACCAGCTCCAGAGTCTACAAGGGAAAGAAAATTTCTTATGTTGTTTTATCCCAAATTATGCCGAAGTAGCCAAAGTGTTCACGCGACTTTTAAAGCAGGACATCCCTTTTTGTTGGGATGAGATTGCTCAGCAATCTTTTGATATGCTTAAGAGGTTGCTTGTCAACACTGCTTTATTACGTCCTCTGAATTATCATCGTGATTTCACCCTATATCTAGCTACCGCCTTCAGTACGATCACCATGGTTTTGGTTCAAGATGATGATGATAGTAACGAGCATGTTATTTAGTACTTGTCTCAAAATCTTCTCGACCCTGAAACACATTATGCACATGTTGAGAAGTTAGCATTGGCTGTAGTCTGGGCCATCCAATGTTTTCATCATTATATCCTTTTACAAATGGTAACTGTGATTTATGATTGTAACCCCATGACCTATATTCTATCTTGACAGTAGCTCGGGGGAAAATAGTCGAAATGGATCGTTATCCTCCAAGAGTTTGATTTGGAATTTACTATTGCCAAATCAAAGAAATCACTCGCTTTCACTGATCTGATTTGTTCTCTCCCCGTTGACTCTGCTCCTTATTATTCCGAGGATCATATTCTAGATGAAAATATTTTCTTGATTAGCACCCTCAATCCATGGTACAGTGATATCATCATGTATCTCCATACTTCTACTTTTAGGTCTGATTTGACGAAAGATGCCCGACGCCTCATTCGGCATCAGTCACAACCTTACCGTATTATTGGATATACCCTCTATTGTGTTAGAGTTGATTCCATGCTCCGCCGATGTCTGACACTCGAGGAAGCTGAGAAAGTTTTAAATAACTACCACAGTGGCGCCTGTGGTGGTCACATGTCCGGTTATGCCACCCTGCATAAAACCCTTCCTGCTGGCTATTTCTGGTCGTCCATTTTTAAATACTGCATTGTCACAACATGCAACTGTCATGCGTGCCAGATATATCAATGCAAGATATGTGTGCCACCTATTCCTTTACAACCTGTCATTATCGTTGGTTCTTTTTCCAAATGGGGCATTGATTTTATGACGTGTAACCCTCGCTCGGCCGGGGGGGGGGGGCATGCCTATATTATCGTCGCCATCAATTATTTTACAAAATGGGCTGAAGAAATGCCTACAATGGCTGCGGATGGTAAGAGAGAAACGCAATTCATATTCAATCATGTTATTACTCATTTTGGTGTCCCTAAAGCCACCGTTACCGATCATGGTTCACATTTTTAGGACTATATGATGGCGGAGCTGACATCTAAGTTGGGTCTGCGTCACGATAGCTCAACGCCATATTACCCTCAAGCTAATGGCCAGGTTAAATCCGTAAACAAATTTCTTGTTACGATGCTTCAATGAAAAATTGTGATCCATAAATAAAATTGGCATCTCATGTTGTTTTCAACTCTATGGTCTTACCGAACGTCGATTAAGAGCGCAACCGGATTCACCCCGTTTTAGTTGGTATACGGTCTAGAAGCTACTCTTTCGATTGAGTGTTAAATCCCTTCACTCAAATTATTTGTGGAATTACTACCTAATACTTCACCTGAGGAAGAGTGTATCCTGTATTTAGAGATATTGGATGAAACTCGTCGGTTAGCTTCTTTGGTCATTGAAGCACAAAGAAGTGAGTCAAAGCTCACTTTTACCAAACAGTTTCCCCTCATTATTTTATCAAAGGTGACCTTTTCCTCCTCTACGACGAAGCTCATGACAATTTGGGGGTAGGTAAATTCCAACCCATGTGGCATGGGCCCTACATCGTCAAACATGTGTTACAGAATGGGGCTTATGAGCTTATTGATTATGAAGGTTATCTCTTAGCACAACCCATAAATGGGTTGTATCTGAAAAAATATTATGCTTGAGTAATTCATGCATGATATGTGTACATAGGTGATTTTTTCATTTTTGTGCATGTTTAGGTTTGATGTGCTTTGTAAGATTTTTTCTGCTTATTGGCTCTTGCTGGTTATGCAGATGTCTATTGCCCCTTATTTCGGTTTTGTGGATGGTGCTTCCCGCAGTACTGGGAGCTTGTCTTCGGCAGCCTGGGTAATTTATAATCCTACTAGTGAGTTGATTAACCTACAAGGTATTTTTCTAGGACAAACTACAAACAATGTTGCTAAATATAGTTTTGTTTTGGAACTATTAACTGAGGCAGTTAACCTCGGTATACGCACATTGCTTGTAAATCTATATTCACAGCTTGTTGTTCTTCAACTTAACGGTCATTATTCAGTTTG
Organism: Pinus albicaulis; assembly: GCA_034641835.2. NCBI lineage: Eukaryota > Viridiplantae > Streptophyta > Pinopsida > Pinales > Pinaceae > Pinus > Pinus albicaulis. The sequence continues at coordinate 818,882,145 of CM076584.1, read as the reverse complement.
AAACCCATGCATTTTGAGATTGTATTTACGTATTAATTTGCTTTAAAGACATTTTTATTTCATCACATATCAACATATACCAAGACGAATGAATACATTAACTGATGCAGTGGCTTACATTGTATTAGACAGACATTTGCATAATTTATAAAACATCGTTATATGTAAATAGACCCATGTAGAAAATAGATGTATATATATATATATATATATATATATATATATATATATATATCAATGTTTTGCAGCATATGCATCATAAAAAACAAAAAAATATATATGTATGTTTCAGTTACATCCCGAGACAACATGTGTCTCAAAAATATGCGGAAATAAGAACCTAGGTGCCTAACCAGCGTGGTGCTCATGATAGCATGTCATTGCCCATACCAACTGACTCAGAAAGTAGTGGATACGACTCGGCACCCCTACAGTATGCCTCTGGTAGGCCCGAGGTACATCATCAAAGCGAGCATAGTTTGGAATCCCATGGGCAAGTCCCTTGAGATTTTGTACTATCTCCTCCCCCTCGCCGCCCTCATCATGAGGATAGAAATTGTGAGGAGTTCACCTTGCTATCGGCTAAATACCTGTAGGTATCTCTGGGCCAAGCTATGTATACATATAATATTAACTATCAGAACATGCATATGTACCAAAAAATCATAAACTCATGAAAATAAAAAATTATTCTCACCTAGTTCTTCGTCCCAATCCTCTCCCTTCGGGAGCGGGAGGTATAGATCACCGATGAAGTCTATACCAGAGTAGGGCCAGTCCTCCATGAAACTTAGTTGTCAGTGGAGCCAATCAAATCATTCTTACATCCAGGAAATTTGTTGGCTGCCCCGTGCTCTAGGCATCAGCACAGCCCATCGGGCCATCCATGGTTCTCTGGGTGGTGGAATCGGGACAATGACCTCCTGACGCTGGAATATCAGTATTCGTTCCAAGAAGAAAAATACCAAAATGGATCCATACCCAAACTTATTCAGTTTGTTCTTCTTGCACTTGGTTAGTTGCCGCTTAATGTTAATATTCACAGCCTCTGCCCAGTTGTAGAGAGTCGGGGTCAGGAAATCTATGGCAAGAAGCAGTTGTATCTTTTTGGCCTCATGGAGTGCTTGTGATCCTGCAACCCGCGTGATAGTGTGCAACACTAATTTTAGTGCCAGATCTGGGATGGTTTGGATGTCAACCTTTCCACTCCCTGTTCCTTTGCATGCCACTCAGCACACCCTTTCTCATCATATTATTTTATCATATTATTTTCGAGAAATGGGTTTTACACATGTCTCTTGTGCACCAACAGGTTTTTCGCATCGTTATGATGAAGAAACGAGTTATATTTTATACTTTTTCGGACTCGGTAAAAACATGAAAAATTCACTACTAGAGTCACCTTTCAGCTCTTTTCTGACTCTCTAAAACTAAAAATATTGCCGAGACGCTTGTCGTTTTGAACTCATTAAATGGCTGTGAAACGATATCTACCCAGTATACGTTTATCCCTTTTTCGGGCTGGGATAGATTATTTATGAAAAAGGAATACCTTAGCCTATCATGACTAAGAGGTTCTCTCGGATGTTTTTTTCTACCTTTTCAGATCTGAGAGACTATTTACGAATAGGGCCTTCGTAGAGTTTTATTTTTTGCTTTCTTTTCAAACTCTCTAAACATGAAAAGATGTCAAGTTATCCCTTTTTCGAACTCATTAAAAACTGATGAAATCGGACTCCATCGTTTGACCACTCATCTGCTCTTCGCCACGTCGTCATGACCTCGGATCCCTTGATGTAAAATACTTCCAAATACAGTATCGTGCCGCTGATATGTTCAAGAGAAGTTTTGCCTCTGCAATTTTGAACCTCCCTCTGATTCTCTATTGGTATTAATTTTCGAATCATCATATTCCTCTGTCTCGTGTTGATGATGTGGGAAACATAATGGCCCTCCTTCGACCAGGTCATTTCCTATCGACTTTAGTTCATTTTCCAGGAAGCTAATCTAGAGACTCCCTTCAGGTGCCCTAGAGCCTGCATGCCTTAATGGCAGGTTCTTTGCATCCGATGCAAGGTTCACATCACCGGCTTTCGATTAGATTATTCTGTAGGTGTTTGATGCCAGATCACTATTTGTATTCCGTGGATTGTACCTTTTGTACCTTGAGAGCCATTGTCATTATTGGTGGTTTCTCTTGTGTCTGTTAACAACTCTCATCATTGGCTGGTAATCAGATGATGTTCCTACATGTTTGAATTCAACTTGTCTATTCGCATGCTCGAACTTGTACTTTGAGCAGGTCGAGATGGAGCACAAGACCTTGGGTTTTGTCTGATGAAATCCAGGCTGCGGGTTCTTTGTGGATTACTATGACTTATTACATGACTCTTTTGATTGGATGGTTGTGAACATACCTGAGTCTATTTTTTGATCCTTATTGTTGGATGGCTGCGTCCATACCTCGGATCTCACTTTTTATGTACTCTATTATGGATGTCTGTGCCCATGCCACATATCATGTGTTACACAGTAATTTTTCATCGTCCCTGCAATTCCCTGTCCTGCACATTGGAGGGCCTTTTCCGTGACCTGTGAGCAGTGACATAACCTGAAACCCCTTTCATGGCATCCCCCTTTCCAAGGAAAATCATTCCTCTGAAGAAATTTTCCTTGTAAAAAACCTAAAAACTGATCTTTTGGCATTGGCGTGACCAGCTAGTCTAGCCCTCGCGCCAATGGGGAAAATCCACCAAAGAGGGCACGCCAATTGGCACTCTATCCCATTGTCTTGCTCACGCCAAGATTAATAAGGATTGTTTTTTAAAAATAAATGGTGGAAGTTTGATTCTAACAAACTCCTGAACGAGTCTCTAAAAAGAGTTGGGAGGTTTGGCTCCGGATCTCCATGTAGGGGAGGTGGTTTTCCACCTATCATGGAAGCTTCCTTCAGGATAGGGCCAATCCCATAATTGTAGGGATCCCAAATCCCCTTCCACCATCTATATAAGCTTTCCATGTTCCCTTATCAAGCTATTCCTAGTAGTCCTAATAGCAGAAGGAAGAGCTGAATCTGTAGCAAGGAGACTATGGCCAGATAGCCTTTGAGATCTGAGCCGAAGAGAGAGAGCTTTGTCCCATTTCCGAAGAGCTTCATTGAGACGTGCTCTGCTGTCAGCCCCACCGAAGGAAGATACAGCATTGGAGCTTTGGGTTGTATCTTCCCTTGTTATTATTAATGATAAGCGACTTTGATTATGGTTTCATTCATGTGTCTTTGTCTTTGATGCAATGAATTACATCTTCTCTGACTGATGTATGGTTACAAGATTTAGATTTTATGCTATGTATTGTTGTGTTTGTTTGCATGTGTGCAGGTGTTTGGACGTGTTAAGAAGAAGGATTGTGATCTACCAGAGTGGAGGACGGGAAGTGTCATCCTTTCTTCGATGACCATTGCATCGGACCTGAGGTAGGAAACTCGTTATGTTTTGTCATTTTTGTAACTAGAGACCTGCGTGACTGCGTGACTGATTGTTGCTAGACCCGATCTGGGCTAGTAGGGATTGCCTCTATCCGTAGAGGGGATTTACCTCTCCAAAAAACTGTCGACTCCACTGGGGAGATTGATTGGAGTTTGTCTTGTCTCTTTTGGTTGTTTTTGGCTTGTGTCTGCTTGATTTTATCTTCTGTCCTATCTCTTTCTGGTGTAAAACCTCTGTTCAGCCCCCACCATACCTGATCTACTCTCTGCTTGCTCTGTTTCATTCCTGTTCTTAGTAAACTCAATTGGCACGCTTTTTATCCTGACATTCATGCCAACTGGCACCTGTTGCTAGTTAGGCCCCCGCGCTAACCCTATTTTGGCACAAGATACAGCCAAACAGTCGCGCCAACCCTGTTTGGTGCTAGGGTTTACTTGTTTTTTAGCCCTCTGAGTCTGATTTATGGTTTTGGTGTTATTTTTCCGACTTTCTAAGTGTCTTTCAGCCCTTGTTGACTGTGTTAGACCTCTATCCTCTGGTTTTTTTCCCTCTACCTTTAGTTTTACATTCTATCCCTAGGGCATCTAGGTGCTATTGTGTGTTGAGCCTCTAGTGGGAGTTTTTGGCTTTTGATTGTTCAGTCAACTTTGTTTTTGCTTCCTTTCATTTTTTTGGTTGGTTTTCATTGTATCATTGCGTTATTTGAGCGATTGCTCTCTTGTTCATTCGAGTTTCGCTTTGTCTCATTTCGAGCCTAGATCACACTGTTTGTATGAGTCTTTTGGGATTCCTCTTCAATTTGAGGGATTTCTTCCATCAGGTTGAGTTCTGATTGTGTGTTTTGAATTGAGTGAACTTGCTTGTTTCTACTCTTTCGCTATAATTTCTCAAATTGGTCTCTTTATTAGTGTTTCATTCTGTTTGGTGCATTGTGCTCTAAAACATTGAAAATAAAAAAACAAATCTTTTTGCTTTTTGATTAGTTAGTGAAAATTGAAAACTTTTCTTCATTTTTAGTTTTATATAACTCTAGAGGAAAAGATTTTAGTTTCATTAGCGTGCATTAGATAAAGTAGTGGTTGTTTTGTGATCATTTTGTTATTGTTTGAAAATCTCTCAACCTTCCCGTAGTTAGCTCTTCATCGAACAAAGTGAAATATTGTGGAATGTAGTGCGCATTTAGAGGATTTTTGAGACATAACATTTGGTAGGGCCTGAAATTGAAACATAATTGAGGATCAACTCTAAAATTTATTCAATTTACATTAAGGCAACATTGAAACATTAACAAAATATCTAGAGGTCTAAGCTAGTCATGTGTTTCGGCGTCGCTAAACCTAGTAGTTGTCGTTCACCTCTTGGCTTTAGACAACGCTAGTACGGACTTGTGCTCCCCGTACCGTCGCGTATATAAAGGGAGACCCCACTAGGTTGCAATCCTTTATCCGTAGGAAGCCAAGTCTGCCACCTTATACCCGTGATACACTGGACACATCATTCAGGGAGATTATCTGCATGTATGTTAAGTCCTTGGTTCATTTCTCTTTCATTTTTTAACCAAGGTGTATATGGAAGTTCACGGATATCTGGTACACCCTTTTGCCTAGATCTCTAGAGTAGTCATTTCGATCTTTTCTGACTCATTAAATTTGAAAATATCATCAAGCGCTTGTCCTTTCATGCTTGTTTCCAAATTCAAAGAGATAGAGTCACCTTTTACTCGTTTCTCGACTCTTAAAACATGAAATGGTAAAATTTCCAAGTTTCAATGTGGTAAAATTAATCACCTATGATCACATGCCCTTTTAGAGATTTCTTTTAGGCCGTTTGATTGTTTGCCTTGGTTTTTGCCCGTGTTTATTTGTTTTGATCTCTTCCTCTTTTCATTACTGTCACAGTGGCGGAACCCTCAGTTTCATCTACTAGTAGTCCTTACACAGAGGATTCATCAGAGGTATCTCAGTCCTCTGCTGAACCTCAACATTCTATTGTATCTGAGTTTCTTGATGGGGGACTGGTCATATCTGAGCTTCCCTTTGGTGGACCAGTTGAATTCAATTGGCCCTTATCCAACGCTTGGTTTAGATTTGGAGTAGCGGAATAATTCCCTCCTCTTACATCGGGATCACCTTTCTTGGCTGCCACTATACCTCCTAGTCCTCGTCGTCTTTTAGAAGATCTAGCAGCAGGGGCAAATATGGACTCACCCAGTCCTTCTCCTAGTGAGGAAATTCCTACATTTGGTGAAGATTACCAGCTTTTTCTAGAAAAAAAACCTCGAGTCTTCTATCATGTCTTCGCCTGGTCCTTCGCTTCTAGCGGGATATAGGTCCTTAAGTTAGGTCATGGTCGTTGTGGCCTCTATGGGAATATTGAATCCATCCACAAGGCCGGTTATTCTTTTGTTGGGGATGTCACCATCGACAACTCTTACGTCATCTCCTCATGTAACATCAGTACCTGTTAGGCCTACTATTTGCGTAGCTGCTTCTACGCCCGCTGTCACTACTCATTCCACCAGGACCTCATTGCTTCCTGAATAAATTTACATAGCATCTGTTATTCCAAAGAATATCTCTCCTGAGGAGTATCAGTTGTCTTTACAGCCGTCTAACTTCGAGGTTGGTCAGTCCTCCCAAGATCCCAACCATCCTTATTTTTCCCATTATGGACCGGATGGTGCCCTCGTTTATTTTTTTCCTTATCAATATGATCAGCAGGGTAACCCTCTTCATTTTCCTGCTCTTGAGGATTATCAGTATGTCCAAGGTTTTCTGTCTACCCAGGCTGGGAAACCTTCCAATCTGCAAGGAAAACCCTACCAGGGCCAACCTTGCGGCCAGCCTGGTTATATATATGACCCGCAAGGGAAACCCTTATAGGGCCAACCTACGGGCCAGTAGGGGTTGTTGTACAGTCCGCAAGGGCAGTCCTACAACCCTCAGGGTCAACCTTTTCAGTCTCTCTCTATGGTCCAACCAAGGCAACCTCAAGGACCCACAGGTCAACCGAGGTATCAACCTGGACCGTTGTATGGTCCTAGGGGGAAAATCCATCCCTCTCAACCTATGGTGCAACCTCAGCAACCCCAGTTTCCCATCGGTCTAAATGTTGCACAACCAGGGCCATCTTATGGTCCTGTTACAGGTCAACCTGGTTATCAGGCACAACCTGGCCCTATCCCACCATTAGGCCAACCGGCCCAACTGGGGCAACCTGGTGTCCTTCACTAGCCAGGTCAACCTGTTCAACTAGGACAACTTGTTCAGCCAGGCCAACCTATTCAATCAGGGTAGCCCGCTCAGCCAGTCCAACCTGTTCAACAAAGACAGCCTGCACATCCAGTTAACCCTTCTCAACAGTCAATCTATTCTATGCTGCAGCTGAATCCGTCTGTGCACCCTACATATCAAGCTCATCAAGGCCCCACTTACCAACAACCTGCTTGACCCCAAGGCAGCTATTACCTGCAAGGTCAGTCTCGACCCCAAGGTTCTGGTTATTACCTTCAACAACCAAGCTATACCTATACTCAGTAGTCGAATCCATACACTGCTCAAACAGGACCTACATATAATCAGTGTCAGTACCCTGGTTATCAACCCCCTTACACTGGTTATCAACAACCGTATCAACCTAATTATATGGCTTACACCCCCTATGGTCAGAATCCTCCAGGAAAGAACCAATGGGGGAAAATTTATGCTCAACTAGGGTGGATTATAGGTACAGGTCCTTATCGGGGACCTGGTATGCCTTTCAATCCTCAGTTACCTTTGCTTGCCACGTTGGGATTTCCAGATGTATCTAAATTAACCAATGATCCGATTCTTCACAATGCATATTGGCCTCCGGTTCCGACCAAGGTGCCTGGTGACTGTCCTAAATTTTAGGGTAAAGCTGGAGAGGACCCCCAAGCTCATGTCATGACCAACCATCTCTGGTGTTCCTAAAACTCTTGGGTGGATGATTCAATTCGTCTACGTCTTTTCCAGTGCACTCTTACTGGTGTTGCTACTAAGTGGTACATAGAACTACCATGTGATATCTTTCAAGACTTTAATATGCTAGCTATGGCTTTTCTGACACACTTCGAGTTACCGGTTCGTTACGAAGCCGAGACGTATCTCCTGAATTCTCTTAAGTAGGATAAAGCTTCTCACATATCTGATCATATTCATGAGTGGTGACGTCGTCGTCGATTGATCAAGTTTGATATTTCTGATTAGCTTCTAACGTATTGGTTCACTACCTCCTTTGTTAACAATATCGCTCAATATATTACTATGGGGGCATGTGTAATCGAAGAACAAGCCATTGTTCGTGCCCAGTACCTCGATTTGGTGTACTCTCAATATGGCACGCTATATGATATCCTGAATGATGCCCCTCGGCTAGGGACCTCTAAAGCACCAGCCACCCCATCGATGGACGGTGTTATTGGTTTCGTTTCTCAGACTTCTCGGAAGTCGTCTAATGGGAAGCAGTAGTTGAATTCTTCCAATAATTCTGCTCTTCCCGCCCCTCCAGATTCTGGTAAGAGTTTTGAGGTCAACGCCATTTAGGCAAATCCTGCGGAAAAAGCCTCCAAAGGGAAGAAGAAGGGCAAAGGAAAATCCAAATCTGATGCCCCGAAACTAGAGTCCTCTAAACCTCGTGCTGACTATGGTTCCCAATGGAAACCGAAGTATCCCTGCCTGATCTATGACAGAGACCACTACACAAAAGATTGTCCCTGATGATCCGAGGTTAGTCAACTTCTGAAAGGCTCTAAAGGGACTCTGGCAGTTCTCAAAGAACCGTTTCCATCTCAGCAGACCCAGATGGTCGAACAGCCTTCACCATCTGCACCATTTGGGTCCCAAGTTTTTATGATGAATGGTGCTACACCTGTTTCGATTGCCACGTGTTCAAAGGATTATGTTGGATCACGCCAGGTAGCAGAGAAGGAAGTCATTGATGGCCCGCTTCCCCCACCTGTCTTCCTCCTTTAGAAATTGAGAAGCCCAATGTTGAACCCATTGTAAGGCCAACTTCCAAAGGTGTTCTACGAAAATATTTCTATAATCAAAACGCCTGTGCCGCTAAGCACTATAGCATTATTGAGGATTTGGCATAGGCGCCTTTCGCAATGTCTGCGCTGGAAGTGCTTCAAATTTTTCCATCGCAACGGAAAGCTCTGTTGTCTACAATTGGTGGAATTGATCCTGTCGATTCTAGTCTTCTCACTTTCGATCTGGAAAAATTTTTCCCCCGACTTCCACATCAAATCGCTCTTATTATACAATTTGGTATCAACGGCCTCAACATTCATAGAGCCATTGCGGACGAAGGTGCTTCCACCTGTGTTATGTCATCTGCCTGCTGGAAGGCCATTGGCTCTCCAACCCTCACTTCATCTCCCAATGCCTTAGAGGCATTTTATGGTAGGGAATCAAAACCCTCGGGTTTTCTCGAGATTTTACTGATCACGTTACAGGGTAAGAGAGTCAATGTAGAAGTAGAAGTGGTTGACACCAAGCTCAACTACAATCTTATTCTTGGTCACAACTGGACTCACGCCATGATATGAATTTCATCCACCCTCTTCCGGCTTTCAAAGTTTCCTCATGAGGGAAAAATTATCACTATCGATTAGTTGTCTTTCTTCACCTCATCCTCCAAGAACAACGTACCATACGTGGACCAAATTCCAAATCCCCTTGATAGTGTAGGACCTGGTCCTTTTAAGGAACCTGTCCTCATGGGTATTTTTCCTCACCACCACCGCACACCATTCAAGTTAACATGATCTCTAGGTCAGACGACGCTTGGATCATCCCTTCGCTTGAACAGATGACCTCTTTTGGAGAATCTATGCCTTTGACTCCAATTGAGATCAATTATTTCAAAATCGTCGTTGCATCTGATCCTCCTCCTTCAGAACATGCTCCTTTGAGTATGGCTCTAGATGTATATTCTCAATCCCCTTGGCTCAGAAATGCAGATTTTCCCGATCCTTTAAGAGAATTCTTCCCCTCTGATGAAGCTATCATTGAAACAATGTCTCTTAAAGATATGTCGTGGAACGATGGACATCATCATTCCTCGTTCATGCCCAGTCTAGGGGCAATGTCTAATTGTCTAGAGCACTTCACATCTCAGGTTCCCACTCCACCTCTTCAAACACCGAAATTGACTCACAAGGTTCTTTCAGAGGGAAATTTGAGTAACATCACACAAACCATGCCTATGGACATCTCCGTCAAACTGGGGGTAGTCGAGAACATTCACATGGGAGTTACATGTTCTCTCGAAGAGATTCAAGTACACATGAGCCTTTTTCACGAATTCAGAGATGTTTTAGCATGGTCCTATGAAGAGATGCTCGGGATTGATCCCAGTATAGTCGTGCATGAAATTCCCACCTATCCAGGTGCGAAGCCTGTGCGTCAGCGTCTGCACCCAGTGCATCCCCGAAAAGCCACAGCTATAAAGGCAGAAGTTGAAAAACTTCTTAACGCAGGCTTCATACATCCAATTCCCCTCACAGAATGGGTTTCTAATATTGTCCTTGTAGATAAGAAGCAGGGCACTATACGAGTCTGTGTTGACTACCGAGACATCAATCGGGCTTGTCCTAAGGAAAATTACCCCACTCCCTTTATAGATCAGATCATCGATGACTGCGTGGGAGTGAGATCTATTCCCTTATGGAAGACTTCTCGGGTTACAATCAAATTAATATTTTACCCACTGATCAACATAAGACCACATTTATCTATCCGTGGGGCACTTTCGCTTACAAGAAGCTCCCGTTTAGCTTAAAAAATGTTGGAGCCACCTTCCAACGTGCTATGTCTTATGCTTTTCATGACATACGTCACATTTTCCAGCCGTATCTGGATGATTTTCCAGCTCACTCAGCTCGACGCGAGGACCATCCTAAACACCTTCGCTAGATCTTCCTCCGCTGCAGACGTTACAATATCAGACTCAATCCTCACAAGTGCATCTTTTGCGTGGATTCTAGTTGTCTTTTGGGATTCATCGTCTCCAAGGATGGAATTCGCCTTGACCCCCTCCAAGTTGAGGCCATCTTTAACCTCCCCTCCCCATCCTCATTGCATCAAATTCAGAGTCTACAGGGAAAAGCCAACTTCTTATGTCTCTTTATTCTGAACTATGGAGAAGTGGCCAAGGGGTTTACGCGACTTCTAAAACAGGACGTTCCCTTCCATTGGGATGAGATTTCCCAGAAATCCTTCGATAATCTCAAAACATTGCTTGTCAACGCTCCATTAATACGTCCTCCCGATTATCATCGCAATTTTACCCTCTATTTGGCTGCCTCTTTCAGCACGATATCCATGGTTCTAGTACAGGATGACGACGATGGAAATGAACATGTAGTTTACTATCTATCTCAGAATCTTCTTGACACTGAAACATGCTATGCCCACGTCGAGAAGTTGGCGCTTGCTGCGGCCCAGACCGTTCAGCGATTCCACCATTATATCCTCTTGCATACGGTAACCATGATTTTAGACTACAACCCCATGACATACATCTTGTCTTGACAATTGCTAGGGGGAAAGTACTCCAAATGGATTGTTTTCCTTTAGGAGTTCAATTTTGAGTTCACTACTACCAAATCAATGAAATCATTGGTTTTTGCTGATCTTATTTGCTCTCTCCTGACAGACTCTGTTCCATCCCAATCCGACGATCATATCCCGGATGAAACACTCTTTCTTATCAGCACTCATGACCCATGGTACGGTGACATAATCGTGTACCTTTAGACATCCACTTTCCGGTCTGAGTTGATGAAGGATGCTCGACGTCACGTTCGACGTCAATATCAACCATATCACATTGTCGGAGATACCTTATATTGTGTAAGAGTTGATTTTGTGCTCTGCCGATGTTTGACCCTGGAAGATGCTGAGAAAGTCCTGAATGACTATCATAATGGCGCTTGTGGTGGTCACATGTCTAGATATGCTATCGCCTAGAAGATTTTCTGTGTCGGTTATTTCTAGTCTTCTATATTCAAAGACTGTATTTTTGCAATTCGAAAATTTCATGTGTTCCATGTCTTTCAGCACAAGATGCGCGCACCACCCCCACCTTTGCATCTTGTCATTACCGTAGGATTTTTTACTAAATGGGACATAGATTTTATGACATGTAACCCTCACTCAGCCGGGGGGGCATGCTTATATAATCGTTGCCATGGACTACTTCACCAAGTGGGCCGAGGCGATGCCTACATTAGCTGTCGACGGTAAGACAATCGCTCAATTCATTGTCAAACATGTAATTATGTGTTTCGGAGTTCCTCAGGCCATTGTCACCGATCATGGCACTCATTTTCGGGATTACATGATGGTAGAGCTAACATCAAAGTTGGGCTTGCGTCATGACATCTCAATGCCATACTACCCTCAGGCGAATGGACAAGTTGAGGCCATGAACAAAGTACTGTTCACAATGCTTCAACGACGATTGGTATTCACAAATCCAACTGGCATCTCCAATTATTCTCAGCTCTCTGGGCCTACCGGACGTCAGTAAAGAGCGCAACTGAATTCACACCTTTTCAGTTGGTGTATGGTCTGGAAGTGACTCTTCCGGTTGAATGTGAGATCCCTTTGCTGAACTTGGCTATGGAATTACTGACCGACACTTCCATGGAGGAAGAACATATCCTGTATCTAGAATGACTGGATGAAACCCTCCGCTTGGCTGCTTTGGTTATCGAGGCACAGAAAAATCAGGTTAAAGCTCATTTTGATTCAACGATTTCTCCACATTCTTTCATCGAAGGGGACCTCGTCCTCTTATACGACCAAACACATGATAAACTTGGAGTGAGAAAATTCCAACCTATGTGGCATGGGCCCTATATCTTAAAACGTGTATTAAAAAATGGGGCCTATGAGCTAATAGAATATGAAGGTATTCCTTTGTCGCAGCCTAGAAATGGGCTGTACCTCAAGAAGTACTACGCTTGAATCATTCTTGTGTGGTGTGTGTACATAGGTGAGTGATTTCATTTTTGTGCATGTGTGGTGTGGTGTGCTTTGTAAGCATCTTTCTTCTGATTGGGTCTTCCTGATTGTGCAGATGTCTATTACTCTTTTGTTGGTTTCGCGGATGGTGCCTCTCGCATGGTCATTATTCAGTTAGGAACCCATCCATTTTACGACTGTATCTACGTATTAATTTACTGGAATACCCAGACACATGAATGCGTTAACAGATGCAGTAGCTAACATGGTTTTAGATAGACATTTACGCAACTTGTAAAAACATCATATGTAAAAAGAGCCATCCAAATATATATATATATATATATATATATATATATATATATATATATATATATCTGTGTGTGTGTGTCGAAATTTTTGCAGTTTGTGTGCATCACATAAAATCCAAAAAATATACATGTCTTTTTTAATAATATCTGGAGACAACATGTCTCTCAAAAATGTGAAAATGAAAAGCCTAGATGACTAATCAGCATGGTGATCATGGTAGCATGTCATTGCCCGCACTAATCACCTCAGTAAATGACGAAGGCTACTAGGCACCCCCACGATATGCCTTTGATAAGCCAATGGGACATCTACTAGGCTAGCATAGTCTGGGATCCCACGGGTGATTCCGTCAAAGTTCTGAACTAGCTCACTCCCCTTGCCACCCTCGCCTTGAGGATCATAGGCGAGAGGGGTCCTCCGTGCGATAGGCGACATCCCGATGGGCCTCTCTGGGCCAACATCTGCATACACATAGGATTTTTTGTTAACACATGCATGTATACCCAAAAATATCATAAAATACATAAAATAAAAAAGATTCTTACCTAGCTCCTCATCCCAGTCTTCTCCCTCCGGGAGTGGAAGATCTGGGTCTCTCGTGAAGTCAGTACCAGCATAGGGTCAGTCCTCTATGATGATCAGCTGTCACCGAATCCATACGAAAAACTCGGGCCTCCATGACATTTTCTAGCCCTCTCTCGCTCTGGGCATCACTGCTGCCCATCGAGCCATCATTGTCTCTCTCAACGATGGATCGGTGACTATCGCCCCTTGGCCCTAGAAAATTGGTAACCGTTCAAGGATGAATGATACCAAGATAGATCCATACCCAAACTGCTTTAGTTTGGTCTTATTACACTTCGTCAACTGTCGTTTGATATTCATTGTTACGGCAATGGCCCAATCGAATAGTGTTGGGTTCATGCATTCTGATGCTAGGAGGAGTTGTGTTTTAGTAGCCTCATGTGGTGCTTTTGACCCCGCAGGCTGCGTAATGGTATGGAGCACCACTCTGAGTGCTAGATCGGGAACTGTATGGATGTCAACCTTCTCGCTACCTGATCTATTTCGTGCCCCTGGGCACACTATTTCCATTACCATTTCCATTTTTTCACCAGATGGCCTAGTACCTGTCAAGATCAAGACTGGACCTCTATGAGACAGTCCAGTTATGAAGTAAACATTGGATACTTTGAGATCCAACACTTGGTCTCGAAGCCTAAACTTTTCTTTGTTCTCATCCTAGATACTGATTAAGTACTATAATAATTCAGGTTGTGCCCTAAGACATGGTGTTAAGAGGAACTTTTTTAAGCCCCAATCCCGGAAAGCGTTCATGCATTGTTCGTTCCCCATTTCCATTTCATCTTCTTCACTATGCTCCCTTTCTTTCCATTCGATCACCATTATGGCTGTGTACCTGCACCAAAATGGTCATAAAAACTTCATTAGATCCCTTGAACACTCAAAAATCCAATTTATTGGTTCATTTTTTGTAAAAATTGAGCAGAAATTTAGGTTTCACCATTGGCGCGACCCCTTTGCAAAAATAACCCAATTGACGCGGGTCCGTGCCTGATACCTGCACTAATTGGGTGAGCCCTAAAATTGAAAATATCCCCTCAGAGATCCTAAATCACAGTGGAATTCTATAAAAAAATGGATTAAAGCATGGCTAAGGGAAGTGCCTCTTACCTAGAAAAAATGAGAACTGAAATGATGCACTGGATCATCCACAATCGTCGCCGCAAGTTCGCACAAGAAAAACTCACTGTTGCTCTCCACAAGAGGTAAAAAGTAAAAGTAAATATGTTTTTACTATTTTTGTCATATTTATAAATTTTCAAGATAAAATTAGGTTTTGAAACTTATTTTTCCAATATTTTATTATATTTTGTCGAAAAATGGGTTTTACGCTTGCTTTCTTGTGCAGCAATAGGTCTTCACGCAAATAGGGTGACGATACGAGTTGTATTTTATACTTTTTCGAACTCGGTAAAAACACGAAAAAGTCACTACTGGAGTCATCTTTCAGCTCTTTTCTGTCTCTCTAAACATGAAAATATTGTCAAGTCGCTTGTCGTTTTGATCTCGTTAAATTGGTTGTGAAACAACATATAACTAGTATACGTTTACCCCTTTTTAGGGCTGGGATAGATTATTTATGAAAAAGGAATACCCTAGCCTATCGGGACTAGGAGGTTTTCTCAGACACATTTTTCTACCTTTTCGGATCTGAGGAACTATCTATGAAAAGGGACGGCTGGAGTTTACTTTTCTTCTATCTTTTCAAACTCTCTAAACATGAAAAGATGTCGAGTTCTTCCTTTGTCAGACTCATTAAAACCTGATGACATTGGATCCCGTCAAAATGAAGATACTCGAGTTCCTCCTTCCTAGGGGTCGTTAAATGTACTAGGTTGGACTTGTCTGAAGGAAAAACTTATATTGCAATCATATGCTATCCCCTTCAAGCTTGTTTTCAAAAATAATTCGAGTACTCACCAGAAATGGTGGGGAAAAATGAAACCAGTATCATCATCGTGTCGGCGGTATGTTGCTCTTGAACATGGCACTTTTCTGCATTCATGTAGGGTTGGGGACATCTCATCTCATTTTCTGCTTGTCTTCATGGTTTTGGGTTATCCTTTTTGACCTCTCATCTGCTCTTTGCCTCGTCATCATGACCTCAGATCTTTTGATGTCAAATACTGCCAAATCCAGTGTCGTGCTGCTGGTATGTTCAAGAGAAGTTGACCTCTGCAGTACTCAGCCCCCCTCTGATTCTCTACTGATCCTGATTCATAAACATTATGTTCCTCTGTCTCGCATCGATGATGTGGGAAACACTATGGCCCACCTTCAATCAAGGTCACTTCCTGTCGAATTCATCTCATTATCCAGGAAGTTGATCTAGAGACTCCCTTCCGGTACCTTGGAGCTTGCATGCCTCAATGGAGGGTTCTTTGCATTCAATGCAATGTTTTCATCATTGGCCTTCGATCGAATGATTCTGCGGGTGTTCGACTTTAGCTCATTGTTCACATTCCGTGGATTGTACCTCTAGTACCTTGAGATCCATCATCATCATTGGCGGTTCCTCTCGCGTCTGTTAACATCTTTCATCATTGGTTGGTAATTAGACGATGTTCTTGCATGTTCGACTTCAATTCACTTATTCACATGCTAGAACTTGTACTCTGTTCGGGTCGAGCTGGACCGCAAGACCCTAGATTTTTTCTGATGGAGTCTAGGTTGCGATTTTGTGGATTATCATGATTAGTTGCATGACTCATTGATTGGATGGTTGTGACCATACCTGAGTCTATTTACTGATCCTTACTTGAAGGCTGCATCCATACCTTGGATCCTGATTATTGTATACTCTATTATGGATGGCTGTGCCCATACCAAATATCATGTATTTGAGATATCAGTTGTACTTGTCTACGCAAGTTCTCCGACGACAGTGTTTTCAATTGGGCACGTTCTCATAAAGCATTTCACCCCTCTCTCTCTCTCGAGCCTCATGCTTTAGGGGGCATATATTACACAGTAATTTGTCACCATCCCTACAATTCCCCATCCCACACATTGGAGGGCCTTTTCCGTGACCTATGAGCAGTGACATAACCTGAAACCACTTTCATGGCATCTCCCTTTCCAAGGAAAATCATTCCTTTCAAGAAAGTTTCCTTGATAAAACCATAAAAACTAATCTTTTGGCCTTGGCGCGACTAGCCAGTCCAGCCCTCATGCCAATGGGGAAAATCCACCAAAGAGGGCACGCCAACTGGTCCTCTGTCCCAGTGTCTTTCTCATGCCAAGCTTAATAAGGATGGTTTTTTAAAAATAAATGGCGGAAGTTTGATTCCAAAAAACTCTTGAACGAGTCTCTAAAAAGAGTTGGGAGGTCTGTCTCCGGATCTCCATGTAGGGGTGGTGGTTTTCCACCTATCATGGAAGCTTCCTTGAGGATAGGGCCAATCCCACAATTGTAAGGATCCCAACTCCCCTTCGAACATCTATATAAGCTTGCCATTTTCCCTTAGCAAGCTAGTCCTAGTAGTCCTAATAGAAGAAGTAAGAGTTGAATTTGTAGCAAGGAGACTATCACCAGACAGCCTTTGAGATCCAAGCCAAAGAGAGAGAGCTTTGTCCCATTTCCGACAAGATTCATTGAGACGTGTTCTGCTGTCAGCCCCGCCGAAGGAAGATCCAGCGTCAGAGCTTTGGGTTGTATCTTCCTTTATTATTATTAATGATAAGTGACTTTTATTATGGTTTCATTCATGTGTCTTTGTCTTTGATGAAATGAATTATATATTCTCTGACTGATGTATGGTTACAATATTTAGATTCTATGTTGTGTATCGTTGTGTTTCTTCGCATGTGTGCAAGTGTTCGGACGTGTTAAGCGGAAGGATCGTGATATACCAGAGTGGAGGACGGGAAGTTTCATCCTGTCTTCGAAGACCATTACGTAGGACCTGAGGTAGGAAACTCGTTATTTTTTGTCGTTTTTGTAACTAGAGACCCGTGTCACTGCATGACTAATTTTTGCTAGACCCAATTTGGGCTAGTAAGGATCGCCTCTGTCTGCAGAGGGGATTTACCTCTCCAACATCATGTATCAGAGATATCAGTTGTATTTGTACTTGCAGGTTTTCTGACAGCAGTGTTTGGGTTGAACACGTTTTCATAAATCATTTCACCCCTCCCTCTCTCTCAGACCTCATGCTTTAGGGGGCATCTGTTACACAACATTTTTTCACCATCCCTGCAATCCCTTGCCTTGCATATTGGAGGGCCCTTCCCATGAATTGTGAGTAGTTTCATACTTTTCAAACACCTTCTTTGCATCCTTCTGCATAAGGACATCATTTCTCATGTTGGACATTTCCTCAAAAAAGCACACAAAACCTATTTTTTGGCCTTGGCGTGGATAGCCAGTTCACTCCTCGCACTGATGTGGAAGATTTGCACTAGAGCCTACACCACCTGGAAGTCTGTCTCAGTGCAGTGCCTGTGCCAATTTGTTTTAGGAATGTTTTCTAAAAATTAGAGGTGGAAGTTTCCTTGTAACCACCTCAGGGATGAGTCATTGGACGTGGTTAAGTTGATTAGCCACGGATATCTCTCTTTAGGCAGTGGTTTCCATCTCTCCATGGCACAATCCTTGAAGATAGGCCTCCCTTCCATGATTATAGGGATCCTAACATCTCCCTCTACCTCTATATAAACATGCCTTCTCCCTTTATGAAATCTAGCTGAACATATAGCCAAGAAGATGAACTTGGAGAAGAATACTTGTTTGTGCTCAACTTAGTGTTCCTAAATTGAGTTCATTAATTGTCAACCAGTGTTAGTAAACTGCTAAAGTGTGGTGCACTATATGTGCCTAGGTATTTTTTTCTCACTACTTTTTGTTTAGTGTTTTATAATGTTTTTGGTTTTATGGTTTTATGTTTGAAAAGGGAAAGAACTAAGTGCTGGTGAAAAGAAGCTATTGGTTATATTAAAACTAAACAAAGCCTAAACTATGGACGGCAAACAACAAATGCAAAGCTTGATAATGACTTCATTGCAAGGAAATAAAGCACAACATGAGCTTGAACTTATCCAATTCATTCATTAAATATGTGTTGGAAGAGCTTTAGAAATGGACAAGTTAAGTGTAAATGAAGTTCTCCTAAATAAACAATCAACTCACAATATTACAAAAAAAATAATTATTTGTAACATAGTAAGGTTTCTATTTTAGATTAACCTATGATGCTGAAGTTACCCTATTCTGCAACTTGACTTATCACTACTAGGCCTTATTCAGAATTTTAGAGATTTTCTAGAATAATGTCTGGGAAAAAAAGGCTATAGGTGAATTTGTAAAAGATTTCCAGAATAATCAAAGCCTTAAACTGATATTACTAACCCCTGTTCATGTGATGATGTATCAATATAAATTCAAAACAAAAGTAAGTTGTAAATAATGAAGGCCGAGAGACTAATTTTGACAACTAGTACTACTTGAAATACAATGGATAACACTAGGCTAGAACGCGGTCTATCAATCTTAAAATACAGTGACTACAACTAAACTAGAATGTCATTAATATTTTCTTGAAACAAAATGAACTAAGACTGAAATAGAGTGCTACTAATCTACTTGAAGTATAGTGAACAGAGTTAAACTAGAATGTCATTATCAAACTTGAAATGTAGTGACAGAGCTGAAATAAATGCAATCAACCTCTGGAGTGTTATAACTAAATTAACATGCAGCTAGTCTATGGAATTCTACAGCCCATCTCGTTCAATATGAATGATATTTTGGAAGAGTTTGTAAAAACAAGTCTGGCTGTATTATTCAATGCAATTGAACATAAACATAAGATTTGAATGAAAATACAACTAGGATCTAAGATACCACAACTGTTTCTTATTCATTGTTATTGATGTTTTGGAAGAGTTTGTAGGAGTAAGACCGGCTATGAAACTTAGTGAAAACAAGCATAAATCATAAAATTCAAAAGGAAATGCAACTAAAATCTACAACACCACATCTATGCCTTATTCATCGTGATGATATTTTGGAAGAGTTTATAAGAGTAAGTCTAACTTTGATGATTAATGTAAACAAGTATGAAACATAAACTTCAGCTAGAAATGAAAAACGAGACTAAAATACTTATCTAAACCGTATGAACAAAGTTGCTCAGGTAGCAGGGGCCCTCTACCACCAGAGTAGCATGAAAAATCTACTTCAATATTGACTCAGCGCTTTCAATAAAATGATGCTTCTTTCATTAAAAGAGAAATTACTTCAAAACAAAGTGTTTTCGGACTTTTGGAATCTAGCAATCAAACACAAAATCTAACCTTGTCCCTCGGTTTCCCGAGCCATATTTATAACAAAATTACATAACTGTCTTGAGATAACCTAGGGATAATTGTCTTTCCAAATTAAAATCAAACTAGAACTCTGATGGTGGTCTCGTAATATGATTAAGGACATCTGGACTGTTCTTGTCCTATTAGGACTCTATCTCCTATTTTGAGTTCCCACGTGCATAACCACCTACAGAATTCCGTTCAAACTTCGTGGAGAGAAAAAAATGATGAGGGAATGATGTGGAATATGACCATATGTGTTTTTCTCTGAGATGACACCTGGAACCTGCGTAGACATGAAGACAGCTGCAGAATCGGCAACTAGCTACAGAATGTCTGCATTCTGTAGCTAGATCTAGTTCAAAAAGTACTACAATGAAAAAATCATAAAAACATAGCAAGTTAGTCATGATATACATTCTTAAAGAAATTTTAATTAATTCTATTGATCATTTGAGCCTGTAATTAATAATGGACAAAGGAGATGGAGTGGAATGTGGTGGAAGAAAGAACATCTTTGGAGCTCAACATACCCCCACTGCTAGGTTCTTGCATGTCCTCATGCAACTATTCCATGAACTCTGAGACCTCTGCAAGGACATCCAACCCTCTTCTTCTGCTTTTCCTGGCATTCAAAGGCCTTCTGGGCTTCCTTATGACTAACTTGAATCTCAAATTTGTGAGTGCCATGGTTAACTTTTTATTTTTCTTCTTCAATTTTTCACTGGCCTTGTGCAACTTTTGCATTTGTAGAGACAGAGTTCAATTCATATCAGTTTTCATTTTAACCTGCTCTCTCAGAATTTAATTCTCATTCTTGATATGCCTATTGAGTATTTATAACTCATATTTATCTCTCCTTAGGATATCAACTGCAAATTTTGGTGGACTAGGAGTTTTGTCTCTACCTTCTGAAGCTCTTTTCTCTAATGTCTCAACATAGTTGTAAATTTCTTGCTGTGCTGGGTCTATTTTAGGAGCTCCTTCATCAAAATCCTCCTCAGTATGTGTTTCTTCATCCTCTATGTTTATGACTCCAGTTTTTTTAACCTTTGTTTTCTTTAGTATCCCTCTAAGTCTGTGGCTCCGTCTTGGTTGAGATGGTCCTTCTCCTTTCTCTCTGGAAAATTTTCTTATTATCCTCTCTTTCTTAAGCTGCTTCCTAATCTGAGCCAATTTCTCAGAAATCATTTCTTCACTGCCTTCTTGTATTGTTTTACCAGTTTCAGTTTTGGAGGTTTTCCATCTTCTGCTTCTTTTTGTAGGTTTGTCTTCAAGTGGAGGTTCCTTGGGTTCTTCAAAGTGATTTCTCACTAAGAACTCTTCCCAATTATCTCCCATTTTTCTCAAATGATGTTCAATCAAAATTTTGACTAAAACATGGTGGTATAAGGTTGTTTCTAGAAATTTAACTCTCTTTTGAACACTTGAGGCCATTTTATTTAAACTATGAAGCAAGAAAAAGGGCAAATTGAGTTATTCTTCTAAGAAATGCATTATCAACCGAATATGATAAACATAGAAGGTACCATATCTTCCTTCACAAGTGATGAATTTTTGCAAGATAAGCAACATGTTCCTCCATTTGTTCTTTAGTGCGGAGCTAGGGATACCCTTTTTAAAAATGGAAACATCCATACCTGGTGACTTGAGTATCTGCTTCCATGCCTTGTTATGAAATTTTCTATTCTTGAACCACCTTTCTCCTTGTCTGGGAAATTTTGTTGCTTCTGCAATGGAGGCTTATGTAATGGTGAATTTAATATCTCCTATCTCGACCTTAGCTCCATTGAAGGACCGTGCAAACGTTTTAGTCACCTCTTTGTGAAAACCACTGAATTTTTCAAAGAATTGCAACCACCCTGCTTGTTGTAACATTTCTCTGATTTGAGGATAACCTTCCAAGTACTTAGTTCCAACCGGTTCGGTCCTCACTATGAGACCCATAAATTCTCTTTCCAACCTTCAAATTGTTTCTCCTCTGTTCACGGTGACAATGGCTGTTACAGAGATGTTTTGCCCCACAGATGTTTCCTCTGTTTTACAGACTGAAATGGTTAAGAGTTGGCTACGGGAAAGAATGATATGGAGTGATTACAGAATGAACATAATGAGGTGAGGATGATGTATATGAGTTGAAAGATATCACGGAAGAAAAGACCGCGGAGATATTTTGTAACGAATTTAAAATCATCATTAAATGCTTTGGCCTAGTGACGTGACTAATCCAATCACTTCAGCACTTTAACCGTTTAGATTTTTAAATGATGATCGGATATGGGATTTGAAATGGTGGAATAGAAGGAGTTTTATCCAAAGTTTCTATGGGAGGTTTGTTAGGCATGATCAACAAAATTAATTAAAACAACTTTTTGAATTATTCATAACTTAACTATACTAAAAATTTTCATGATATGTCATTATAATCAGAACTTTTACCTTTGCCTTTCCTCTGATTTTTGTGATCTTTATATGCTTTGTTCTCCCCTGAAAATCATTACTTTTTGAGTCATCATAACTCCCTTGATTTTTCTTGTTGTCATGGATATGCAGGATCATTTTATTGCAGATCAGGTGATTACTGGACAGTGCTTTCAAGATCTCTGGCTGCAAAATGTTTGTCTAGCTGCAGAATGTCTGACTGGCTGTAGAATGTCTAACTGATTGCAGAATGTACCTGTAGAAGACTTGAAACATGAAATGGAATGGTTTGGAGCATGAATGGAATGTCGTATGGAATGAGTTAATATGGATAATAAAATATGGTGTAATGGAATATGAATGAAGTGAATAATGGAGTGGAATGGATCACAACTTATGAAATGGAGTGAAGTATGAGAAGTGGCCTGCAATTCATGATATGTATTATTCAATTGCAATAAAACATCAAACTTAAAAATCTGGGATGGAAATGAGGTGGACTATGGGGTGAAATGAATGAAGTGTGGATGAATGAATGAAATGGAGTATGGATGAATGAATGAAACAGAATATGGATGGATGAAATGAGATGGACCATAAGTGAAATGGATCTGCACTTATGATTTTGTAACAACTGCTTGCAGAAAAAGAACAAATTTGAAAAGCTAAAGTGTCAGAAAGATTCTGATTTTCACTCTACCTTTTCTGTATAAACATGTTAATTAGTGATTAGTTTTCATGTTTATACTTTTTTTTTTTTTTCAATAAAGTGACTTCAGAAAATTCAATTAAGTTGATGAAGAAGAAAGATTCTTCTTCATTAACTTCACATCACTGTTTTCCTGGAACTTCTTGACAAATTCTTCTCTTGAAAGTGGCTTATGATATAGCTTCAATCTATGACCATTCACAAGAAAAGTGACCTCTTCTTCATCTATTGTCTTGATTTTTATTGCTCCATTGTCAAAAATTTTCACAATTTCATATGGCCCAAGCCAATGTGTTTGGAATTTACCTTGAAAATCTTTGAACTTTGAATCAAACAAGAGAGCCCAGTCACCTTCTTTGAACTTCTTTTCTTTGATGTACTTGTCATGCCATCTAGTCCTTTGTTGTTGGACTATACTTGTTTTCTGAACTGCATCTTGTC
Source organism: Pinus albicaulis (assembly GCA_034641835.2). Taxonomy (NCBI): domain Eukaryota; kingdom Viridiplantae; phylum Streptophyta; class Pinopsida; order Pinales; family Pinaceae; genus Pinus; species Pinus albicaulis. The sequence continues at coordinate 818,858,890 of CM076584.1, read as the reverse complement.
TGATCTCATCCAATTCATTAATCTGCTCCAATATGTGCTTTTGTGCCTCTGTTAGATCAAGTCCTAGCTGAACTGCCATTTTGAAAGTTTGAATCTGGAACTCTATGGGAAACAAAACTTGCTTTCCATAAACAAGTTCATAAGGATTATGACCTATTGTGCTTCTCCATGTAGTTCTATAGGCCCACAAGGCTTCAGGAAGCCTATCTGCCCAATCTCTTCTATGTAAATGAACAATCTTTGTTAGGATCCCTTCAATGACCTTATTAGTAGATTCCACTTGACCATTTGCTTGTGGATGATAGGGAGTAGATTTTCTGTGTCTGATTCTGTACCTCTCCATCATTTGTTCCACTAGCCTTGATGTGAATTGAGCTCCTTGATCTGTAAAAATTTCCCTTGGGACACTAAAACGAGTAAAAATATCCTCAAAAAGGAAATTAACTACAGATGCTTCAGTAGAAAAAAGTAATGGCTTGGCCTCTACCCATTTGGTAACATAATCAGTGCAAACTAATATATATTTCTTTTGTCTCGATGGAGGACTAATAGGTCCCACAAAATCCAAAGCCCATTTCTCAAAAGGTTCAATATGTACCTGAGGCTGTAATGGCATCTCGCCTGAAGGAGAAGGTTTCCCTACCCTTTGGCAACTGTCACACCTTTTGACATACTATTTAGCATCATTAAAAATGGATGGCCAATAGTATCTTAAATGAAGGACCTTATAAGCTGTCCTCTTATCAGAAAAGTTTTTGCTATAAGGTTCATCATGACATGCTTTGTTAATCTAAGGCATCTCATCTTCCCGAACACATCTCCTAATGATAAAATCTGGACCTGTCTTGTACAACTCATTAGCAACCCATGAATATTTTGCACTATCATAAATGATTTTTCTTTTTTCTCTTGCATTCATTATTGAAGGAAATTTCCTTGAAACTAAATAATTAGCAATGTCAGTAAACCAAGGAGTCTGAGTAGAAATTGCAAAAAGATATTCATCAGGAAATTGATCTTCAACTAGAGTGTCATCTTTGATGTTTTGGAGTCTAGATAGGAAATCAGCTACTGTATTTTGTTTTCTAGGCCTATCTAGAATGGTAATGTTGAATTCTTGTAAAAGCAATAACCATCTTATGACTCTGCCATTAGTAATTGATTTGTTCATTAGGTATCTAATTGCAGAATGATCTGTGTGAACAAAAGTTTCATAGCCTGTTATATAGTGTCTGAATTTGTTTATGGCATGAACAACAGCTAAAAACTATTTTTCAGTTACAGTATAGTTTAACTTTGAAGGAGTAAAATTTTTACTGGTATAGTAGATGGCATAAGGAATCAGGTCTTTTTGTCCCAATACTACTCCTAGAGCTGTATCTAAGGCATCTGTTGAAATATGAAAAGGTAACTTCTAGTTAGGTCCCCTTAAAATAGGTGCTTCAGAAATTTTTGTTTTCAGGGTCTCAAAGGCTAACTGGCAATCAAAATTCCATTTGAATTCACAGTCTTTGGTAAGTAATTTGAAGAGTGGAGATGCTATCTTGGTGAAGTTTTCTATAAATTTTCGATAATATCCTGTAAATCCTAGAAAACTCCTAACATCTTTTTGACAACTTGGAATAGATAAGTTAGAGATGAATTCAACTTTTGACTCATCAACTCTAATCCCATCCCCTGAAATGTGATGTCCTAAAACAATTCCTTCAGTAAACATCATAAAACACTTCTCATGACTAAGTGAAAGATTTTCTTATTTACATATTTTTAAAACTTTTTCCAAGTCTGCTAAGGCTTCTTCAAATGTGTTTCCATAAACTATGAAATCATCCATATATACCTCTACACAGTCATGTATTAGATCCGAAAAGATTCCTAATACTTCCCTTTGAAATGTTGCAGGTGCATTGCATAATCCAAATGGCAATACTCGGTAAGCATAGGTACCCCAAGGACAGGTAAATGTGGTTTTGTCTTGATCCTCAAGTGCTACTTGAATTTGATTATAACCACTAAACCCATCTAGAAATGAGAAGTACTTTTTGCCAGCTAAGGTATCTAACACCTGATCTATGAAAAGTAGGGGAAAATGATCTTTAAGAGTAGATATGTTTAATTATTGATATTCAATACATACCCTCCATTTAACATTTTTCTTTGGCACAATTACCAAAGGAGAAACCCAATGACTATCTGAAATAGGATAGATAAAGTTAACATTCAACAATTTCTGCAATTCTTCTTTAACAATCTCCCTAAGATTTGGATTCATCCGTCTTTGATGTTGTCTGATTGGTTTACAATTTTCCTCTATTTAGATGTGATGAGCGCAAGTCTTGGGGCTTATCCCTTTCATATCAGTGTACTCTCATGCATATGTAGAAGAATGTCTCTGTAAGATCTTGACTAGCTCTTCTTGTTGAGATTTTTCTAAGTTCTTGTTTATGTTTAAAGTTTTGCCTGGAAATATCTCACTTGTAGAGCTGCAAAATTTATCCATAGAATGAAGAGACATCTGTCTTGATGATAAAAACTCAATGTTGGATTCTTCTTGAAATTGTTCATGTTTGTATTCCGAAGAGGATTCAAAGTTTTCTAAAGTATTCATAATTTGACTATCTTCACTAATTTCTGAAATTGTGAAGAGAGGTTGTAAGTCTTCTTCATCCTCTATCCATTGAGTATCATCTAAATCTATAATTGTCCTTGCTAGAGGATACAAAGTGAATTTCTTAGTTGAACTACCATCAGAGATATACATATCACCGGATCTACAACTAATGAAAGCATCAGCTATAGCTAACCAAGGTCTTCCTAATATAATAGGATGCCCTCCTAGATTATTCTTAGGAGTTAAGATCATGAAATCCACAGGGTGGATACTGGAATGTCTTCTATTACCCCATCAGGTTTGATCACAGATCTGTCTGCTAATTCTAATAATGTGGGTGTAAAGAAAATATTAGGAAGTTTTAGTTTATCTATGATTTGTCTACTCATGATATTGATTGCTGCTCCTAAATCAATGAGTGTTTTTTGGATCTCAATTCCATTGATGTGAATTTTAACAACTGGATTTCCTGGGTCTAGATACTTTGGAATAACAATCTTACCCATCATGATATCTGCTATTTTTCCTACCAGTTGAATTTTCTTTGTCTCTCTTATTCTTTTTCTTGTTTTCTTCATGCTCAACTCCTTTATTGTCTTTGTTAAAATTGGAATTTCCTTGATAGCTTGTAATAATGGAATCTTAATACAGACATTTCTCAGCTCATCTAGGAAATCATAATTAGGCACCATAATTTTTTTTTCTACACCTCTATCAATTTTTAATCTTTCTGGAAAGGGAGGTGTAGGAGTGGATGTTGATGGCTGCTCTAATACAGGAGTTGAAATTATTGGTTCTTTTTGTTTTGGTTTTTCAATGTTTGGGTCCTGAAAAGATGTGTCTTCTTCAAGACTTTTATTTTCCCGTAGAGAATCTTCCTCAAAGTTGTCTTGTTCTTGTATGATCACAGAAGGTTTCCTCTTTTCAAGTATTCTTCCAGACCTAATTTGAACATCACTAAGGTCTAGAGGAGTAATTAAATAAGTTGGAAACTATTGGCCTTCTATCATGTATGTATTCTGAGGATTTTTATTGTTGGGGTTTGGTATGGGTTGAGCAGGCAACTGATTTGATTTCTGAGGAAATGGTAATGGGAGTGGTTGATTTTGATGTTGTGGGTTCTGAGGATTCTGTTGAGGATTTTGTTGAGAATTTTGAGGAGAAAAATGTGGGTATGGTGGATAGGATGGTGGATATTGATAGTACTGGGAGTATATTCCATAGGGATTTTGTGCTCCTTCTGCCCAAGCTTGAGATTAATTTTGAAATTGGGGCCAAGGTTGCTGCCAAGAATTCCAATTTAGTGGAGGTTGATTATACAATTGATCATGGAATCCTTGTGTTTGAGGTCCTTGCCAAGGCCTTCTAGAGACAAAATTGAGAGATTCTATGGAATTTGTAGGAGTTTCCTCTTGAAAGACAGCTTTAAGACCAGGAAGTGAAGGACATCTCTTGGTTTCATGTTTTTATGAACAAATTACACAGGTCTCTACAAATGTTTCATCCAAATGACATTCTCTCAAGGCATGCTTCTTTCTACATTTGGGACAAAAGATTGCTAAGGCATCAGATTCAGCTTTTTGCTTGTTTTGTAACTTAAGGGTTTCTATTTGTTCACTAAGACTCCCTAAGATGTCAGATTTGAATTCATCAAGCATATGCCATATCTCTGCCCTACTTACTGTCCCAGAAGCAGACTTACTTTCCCTTGCAAGAGCAAGGTCTCTTAGACCTTTTACAGTTTTAGATTTCCCTCTTGAAAGGTTGATACATAACTCAAATATTTCAGGTAATGTGAGCTGAGATATATCCCCTTTTCCCATCATGTTAAGGATATCCAACCATTCATCCCTAATTTTCTTCAACAAGAGAGATTTTAAGGTGTCTTGATCTAAGTTCTCCATTTTTTCTCTTTTGATGTTGTAATGAAATCTCTCCAACAAATCTTCCAATTTTTCATCTTCTTTTTGTATCATCTTCAACACTTCCTCCTTATGATTGACTAGAATACAATAATCCAAATACCTCTCTAGAAATTCTTGTTTCATATATTCCCATGTCCTAATAGTACTGTTGATCAAACTCATAAACCACTTCAATGCTGCTCCTTTCAATGTTGAAGGAAATAGTTTAAGCTTTTGAGCATCTTGTAAGTAGTTATAAGTTCTACATAGGACTTCAAATTCAAATAGGAAGGTTTCAGGATCTTCAGGTTTAAGTCCATAGAAGTTTTTAAGGACAGAGGGTGAAATTTTTTTCATAGTTGCATTGGTTTCTTCATATACTATAGGAAACCCAAAAGAGCTTCCCATTTCTCTTCTACCTCTTCCTCTACCTCCTTCTCCTTCTACACCTCTACCTCCTTCTCCTCTACCTCTACCTCTACCCCCTCCAAATAATGTGTGTTCTCCATTAAAGACTCCTCCTCCCCCTTCTTCTGCCATAGTTGATTCTTCTGTGGAAGTGGAAAAGTTTGTGTCTCTAGAAGGGATCCTTGAATATTCTTCTAAGACAGGTTCAGTGGATGAAGTGGAAGGTTTTTATAACAGAATATTTGATCTTAAGTCTTCTGGAAGTCTAGGATCAGTAAAGGATGGAATGTGGGTCTGAGTTGGAGGTGTGCTGGCTCTTGGTCTAGGTGAAACAAGAGGTGTTCTAGGAATCAAGCTTCTGCTTCTGCTTCTTATGAATCTACCCCTTGAGTCTCTCTCTCTACGCATATCATTGTTTTGGGGAGTTAAGAAACAAGGCTACCTAGTTACACTTCCCCGACAATGATGCCAAAATCTTTGTGCTCAACTTAGTGTTCCTAAATTGAGATCATTAATTTTCAACCAGGGTTAGTAAACTGCTGAAGTGTGGTGCACTATATGTGCCTAGGTATTTGTTTCTCACTATGTTGTGATTAGTGTTTTATGATGTTTTTCATTTTATGGTTTTATGTTTGAAAAGGGAAAGAACTAAGTGCTGGTGAAAAGAAGCTATTGGTTATATTAAAACAAAACAAAGCCTAAAATATGGATGGAAAACAACAAATGCAAAGCTTGATAATGACTTCATTGCAAGGAAATAAATCACAACATGAGGTTGAACTTATCCAATTCATTCATTAAAGATGTGTTGGAAGAGCTTGAGAAATGGACAAGTTAAGTGTAAATGAAGTTCTCCTAAATAAACAATCAACTCACAATATTACAAAATGATTATTTGTAACACAGTAAGGTTTCTATTCTAGATTAACCTATGATGCTGAAGTTACCCTATTCTGCAACTTGACTTATCACTTCTAGGCCTTATTTAGAAGTTTAGAGATTTTCTAGAATAATGTTTGGGAAAAAGGCTATAGGTGAATTTGTAAAAGATTTGCAGAATAATCAAAGCCTTAAACTGATATTACTGACCCCTGTTCATGTGATGATGTATCAATATAAATTTAGAACAAAAGTAAGTTGTAAATAATGAAGGCCGAGAGACTAATTTTGACAACTTGTACTACTTGAAATGCAATGGATAACACTAGGCTGGAACGTAGTCTATCAATCTTAAAATACAGTGACTACACTAAACTAGAATGCCATTATTCTTTTCTTGAAACAAAATGAACTGAGACCGAACTAGAGTGCTACTAATCTACTTGAAGTGCAGTGAACAGAGTTAAACTAGAATTCCATTATCAAACTTGAGATTTAGTGACAGAGCTGAACTAAATGCAATCATCCTCCGGAGTGTTCTAACTAAATTAACATGCAACTAGTCTATGGAATTCTACAGCCCATCTCGTTCAATATGAATGATATTTTGGAAGAGTTTGTAAAAACAAGTCTGGCTGTATTATTCAATGCAATTGAACATAAACATAAGATTTGAAAGAAAATACAACTAGGATCTAAGATACCACAACTGTTTCTTATTCATTGTTAATGATGTTTTGGAAGATTTTGTAGGAGTAAGACCGGCTATGACACTTAGTGTAAACAAGCATAAATCATAAAATTTGAAAGGAAATGCAACTAAAATCTACAACACCACAACTATGCCTTATTCATCGTGATGATATTTTGGAAGAGTTTATAAGAGTAAGTCTAGCTGTGATGATTAATGTAAACAAGTATGAAACATAAACTTCAGAAACTTGCTTAAGCTAGAAATGAAAAACGAGACTAAAATACTTATCTAAACCGTATAAAAAAAGCTGCTCAGGTAGCAGGGGCCCTCTACCACCGGAGTAGCATGCAAAATCTACTTCAATATTGACTCAGCGCTTTCAATAAAATGATGCTTCTTTCATTAAAAGAGAAATTACTTCAAAACAGAGTGTTTTCAGACTTCTGAAATCTAGCAATCAAACACAAAATCTAACCTTGTCCCTCGGTTTCCCGAGCCATATTTATAACAAAATTACATAATTGTCTTGAGATAACCTAGGGATAATTGTCTTTCCAAATTAAAATCAAACTAGAACTCTGATGGTGGTCTCGTAATATGATTAAGGACATCTGGACTGTCCTTGTCCTATTAGGAGTCTATCTCCTAGTTTGAGTTCCCACGTGCATAACCACCTACAGAATTCCGTTCAAACTTCACGGAGAGAAAAAAATGATGAGGGAATGATGTGGAATATGACCATATGTTTTTTTCTCTAAGATGACACCTCGAACCTGCGTAGACATGAAGACAGCTGAAGAATCGGTAACTAGCTACAGAATGTCTGCATTCTGTAGCTAGATCTAGTTCAAAAAGTACTATAATGAAAAAATCATAAAAACATAGCAAGTTAGTCATGATATACATTCTTAAAGCAATTTTAATTAATTATATTGATCATTTGAGCCTGTAATTAATAATGGACAAAGGAAATGGAGTGGACTGTGGTGGAAGAAAGAACATCTTTGGAGCTCAACAATACTATTGCCGAGTAATTTCTATTGAGAAGGTAGAACCAAGGAGAACTCCGTAGAGAGAGTCTCGTTTAAATTCCCAATGAGCCTTTGTGAGATGCGCTCCGCTTGAACCCTGTTGGAGGAGACCGCAACGTCGAAGCTTGGTTATACTCTTCCTTTCATTTATTAATATTCTCGACTATGGTGTTGGTTCCATCATTGTGTTATGTTGTTTATCTAATGCAATTGATTTAGTCCTCTTCGACTGAATAATAGTTACAAATGTGAATTAGTATGTTGTATATCATCATTCTTTCTTGTGTGTGTGCAAGTGTCCGAGCATGAAAGCGAGCGGATTGTGATCTGTCAAACCAGGATCAAGGAGCGAGCCACTCTTTTCGATGACAACAACAGCATAGGATCTCCGGTAAGTCATCTATCGAATCTCCATCCATTCGTTAACTAGGAATCAATATTATAGCTTTTCTTGTTTGTGGCTAGACCCACTCTAGGGCTAGTGGGATCGCCTCTGTCCGCAGAGGGGATTTACCCACCAACAAATAGTATGTCCTGAAGAAAAATAAAAAATAATAAAATCTTTTTTTAAATCGGGAATTATTAGGACTTGTGTTTTTGTAAGGGCTTGTTTGATTAATTCAAAGGATTGATTGGCCTCTACTGTCCATTTAAGTGTTGAGTCTCTTTTCAACATGTTATTGAGTTCTCTAATTAATTCTGCTAATTTTAAAATGAATCTTCTGAGAAAATTGATTTTACCTAAGAAAACCTGCATTTCCTTAATATTCCTAGGATGGATTATGTTCAAAATGGCATCGATTATAGCTTGGTCTATCCTAATTCCCTCTTTTTATATGATATGTCCTAATAGTTTACCTTCTTCAAGTCCAAAGAGAGTCTTTTTGGGGTTCAAAGAAATACCAATTTCATGCATTTAATAAATACTTGTCTTAGATGATCTAGTTGCTCACTTTCAGTTTTTGAAAATATATTTATATCATCTAGATAAATTACAAGAAAATCATGAATTTATTTGGCAAAATATATGTTCATAGCTCTCTAGAATGTGGCTCCTGCATTCATTAATCCAAAAGGAATCTTCAAATACATGAAAGTACCCCATGGAGTAGTAAATGTAGTCTTTGGTTGGTCTTTTTTTGAACTAAGATCTGGTTATACCAAAAGAATCCATCAAGCAATGAGATTCTGTATGAACCAACCACCCTCTGTAAAATATGATCCAGCTTGGGGAGAGGGTAGTTATCTTTCAGGGACACCTTATTTCAATTCCGGAAATCAACACAAAGTCTGATTTCCCTTGTTTTCTTCCTAGTGGGAACTACGTTTGAAACCCAATCATAATATCTGATAGGTGTTATAATCTAGGCTTCATACATCCTCTTAACCTATTTTTCAATCAAAGGTAAAAGAACATGATTGATTCTCCTAAGTTTCTATCTGAAATGTTTTTGATCTTCTTTTATGGGTATTTTATGTTGTATTATGCTAGTGTCATAAGATTTTAAGTCTTCATAATGCAAATACATCATGAAATTCCTTAAATAGAGTTATGTATTTTAGTTTTTCTTATTTAGGTAAAGCTTTTGAAATTTTGATGAGTTTAGGCTTTTTTTCTGTTCCTATATTGCATTCTTCTATATCTGATATTAATGGTTCCATTTTTGGTTTTCTTGCAACTTCATTTGAATAAAAAAGATATTCTAATGGGGCTAATCCATTAGGTAAAAAATTATTCTTAGTGTTTAAAATGTGAGAATCATCATTTCCTAATCCTTCTATTTCTACCTTTTCTAAATTATATATTTCTACTTGAGTAAATTTAGTGGGTTCAGTGAAATCTAAATTATTTACATCTATCTCACTATATATTTTACCCTCTATTGTAAAATCTGTATCTATGTTACAATTTTGAAATTCTCCGTCAGCACTCATGAAATGATAAACTTGTTCATCATGTGAAAATATCTGCCAATGTTTTAGATTGTCTTGTATTTTAGGCTTGTGTTTTAGCTCTGCTATATATTGATGATTTGGCTAAAAAGGCATATTGCAGGTACTAGAAAAAGTGCTAAACTCTATGCTTGTATGTTATGTGTTATAGGAATTAAAGCAAAGTCACATTCAAGAAATTATTTGATCAGATCTAAAAATATTTCTCTATATTGGCTTAATCTAGGATTATAAACAAAATACTCTCCTCTAATTTGTTTTACAATTAAATCAGTGTCTCCCATGATTGAAACTCTTTTGCCTCCTAAATTTCTAACAATCTACAGTCCTAAAATAAAAGCTTCGTACTCTACCATGTTATTTGTACATTTGAAGTTTAGTATAAAGGCATGACCTTAAGAATGTTTTTTTTCCACGTTATGAATCCAAACTCCTACTCCTGCTCCTAATTTGTTCACTGAGCCATCAAGATCTAGGGGCCACATTGATTTATGAAATATGTTGTCACTGTATGGTTCTTTATTTTTCTATTTTAATTTTGTGTTGTTCTCTATTCCAGTTTCATAATTACATAAAATGAATGAGTCCATATTAGTAGGTGTAGAATAAATAGGATAGTTTCGAGGTATTTCTACACTAGTAACCATGTACTTAATTAATGTCTCTCTGTAAATTTTCTTGGGTTGACCAAATACTGAAATAGTGGCATAAGACATGTCTAATTGTAGAGATCCCTGCAGTTTTTCTCCCCATGAGAGAGATAACAACATTCCATACTTAGGAGGGATATCAGCTACTACAATATCCATGACTATGCTTTTTCTAGGGTATTGGACTAAAGTGACACATAAATCTTTGATTAAGCCTAGACATTTCACTTTATTGGAATCAAATGAGAAAAGATCTTTATAAGGTCGAGTGATGTCTAAATTCAAAGTTTCCATAATGGCTTTTGGCATTAAATTATGTGAAGCTCCTGAATCTAGCATAGCATTATGTAAAATATGGACATGAACAGTCAAGCTAATGTATAAAGGAGGAACTCCTCCTTCTTGGTGTTTTCCATTTACATCAGGACCAAAGATTAGTTATGGTTGGTCATTACTCAAATTAACAGAGTCTTCTCCTCCATTCATATTCAATGTATCAGTGATTTGTGATTCATATAAATCATGCTTAACCAACTCTGTTAAAGGAATTGGTATCTTTAGTTTGGATATTGAATGGTGTTTGTGTTTTTCCTATCTGAATGACTTCTTCTTCACTAACTGCAGTTTGAGTGTATTTCTCTTCTTTTTCTATAGTTGGTTTTTTATTTTTTGTTTGTATTTCCATTGTTTTACTATTTTTCATTTTCTTTTCAGGGACAGTTTGAGATGCAGTGGAATTTTTTACAGGTTTTGAGGTTTTAGGAACTGTTTTGACAGCAGTTGTTTTAGGATCAGCTGATTGGTGATCAATAACAGATGTTTTTGGCTCAAAAATTGTTGTTTTAGCAGAATTCGTTGTCTCATAAGTAGCATATTTTTGAGGATCAACTGATGTTTGAACAACAGTATTTGTAATGTCAAAAATTTTAGAACTAAGTACAATTTTTAGACTAGAAATGTTTTTATTAGGACTTGAATTTTTCTTATTTGAACTAGAGCTTTGCTGGGTTTCCCTAGGGAGGATTTGCAGTACTTGATTGTAGCAGCTTCTACTATTTTAATTGTTTGAGTTTGAGAAGATTTCTTAGTAGGGGCTTCTACATTTTTCTTAATCCCAAGGTTATATTTCTTATGAAATTCATTAATGGCAAACTCATAACCTTGCTGATAAGTGAAAGAATCCCTAGATTCTAATTTTAATTGTTGTAATTCATATATAATTCTTGTTCTTCTTGTGTAATAAAAATCATATTATCATCGTTGATTCCCATTATATTAATCTGAGTGTCTTCATAATCTTTGTTTTGGTAAGAAATTTTAGCATAGTTCTCTTGGAAAGGTGGTCTTATTGTTTGATCAAGTGTTGATTCTCTAGATTTACCAATGTTGTTATTTTTCCTTAAATTTGGATTTGTTATTTGAGGACCTTGTTGTTGATTATCCCATTGTGGCTTATTTTCCATATTTTCTAATCTATCCATCATTATTTCTAAGGTTTTTGCTAAGATATATATTTTAAGGTCTGAGGTTGATGTTTCCTCCTTTATTGTCACTCTTCCTTCATTTCTCAATCTAGTTTTTTTGGCTAACAAGTTTGCTTATACACTTACAGCATTAATTTGCATCTACTCTAAGGTTTCTGGGTTTCTCTCTCTCAATTGATAAGCCATATATGTATCAAATCCATTAGGGAATTGTATCAAGGCAGAGTTTGGAGGAGGTTTAATATTGGCAGGGATTTCATTGTAAATACTGTTATATATTGTACAATAGTCCTGAATTGTTTCATTAGGTGACGTTTTTATGTTTTCAAATTCAGATAAAATTTGTAATGGATTCTTCTTTTTCTCCCATCTATTAATAAACATCCTATTGAAAGTGACTAAATCAGAAATACTACCAGTAGGAAAACCTTTAAACCATTTCTCTACATCACCAGCTAAATTTTGAGAAAAAAGTCTCAGTTGAACATCGACTTCATCTATTTCATGCAGTTCAAAGTAATCAGTCATTTTTTTAACATGTTTCTGGGCAGTGTAATGAATAGTACCATGAAATTGAAAAGTTTTTTCTTTGGTAATTATTGGCTCGAGGGGTCCTGAACTAGGTTCAGAGGTGAAGGTTTGCCAACAAACCCCTATACTACTGGCCCTTTTGGTAGTGATCGGCTTCTGCAGGTCAAAGTCTCACCCGAAGTAGTATGGGTGGGTGCTGGAACCAGGTTTCTGCACCCTGAGAGAGGGTAGGTAAGCTCAGCAGAGCTGCATCTATCTTTACAATGATCCTTTTTCCTACTACAGAGCTAGACCTATAGGGCTCCTTCGCATCCATGTGCACAAGGTAAACTAGACTACAATGCTCAACAAATTATATACTTTTAAGATAGTAGCACAGTATTGCATGAAACAAAACAGAATCAGATGTAGTAAAACTACTTATATAGTATTTTTGTACCTTAACAGAGTACGCATAAAAACAGTAATTACTGTAGATTCGCTTAAATAGTACACACAGATTCAGTTACCCGAACAACCTTCTTTATTCATCAATCTGTCCATTCCTTCTTACCATACCCAACCCAACCTGCGCACATAACAGCAGCGTCCGCACACAGTAGGAATCAGGATCTCCGTGCACATAGCCAATAGGAGTCCTCTCCCCAAAAACCCAAATAGATCTACTAATCCACAATTCACATCAAAAGCTCATCATCTTCTTGCCTTACAATTCAAAATTTTCCTCTATTTATAATAATCTAGCCTAATCTTTCCTATGGTCCACAAAACATGGTTTGTGAACTCTAGGTCTACCCTCTGGGATATTACAAACGTTTCGGAGCTTTGACCCACCCCAAAACCCCTATGATAGACTAATTATAATAAAAAATATACAAAATAGGACCAGTTTCATAGCTTGTAGGAGACCCTGTTCCAACAGTCCCCCAACACAATCTTGTGATTCATCCCAAGTCACTGTGGCCGTAGGTCCACCAATTGTCCTTGGATCTGCGTGCTTATCTCGTTCTTGCCACAATGCCCCCTCCCTGGTGAGCCGAGTCTGCTTGAGACAAGTATTCTAGCCATATAGCCATTTAGTCCTATATGGCTTGAGTCGACTACCATTGATGTAACTGGGTAACACGTTACCATGCAGGGTAGCTAACCTGACTGCTCCACCATCCGTGATTTCCTTAACGATGTAGGGACCAAGAAAGTGCTGTCGGAATTTTCTTGGGTGTTTTGCAAATTGGCTATCATACAAGAGGACTAGGTCACCTTCTACGAATGTATTTTGGCGAATATATAGATCATGCTAGGCTTTATCGCGAGCCTTCTGAACCTGCTGATGAAAGTGAGAAATGAACCGATCTTCTTCCAGTGCCAAAATTTGCGTAAGGCATTCTTCCATTATTTCAGCTTGTGCCATATTTGTAAATGTTGTGATTCGTAGACTAGCAACAATGTATTCTATTTTCATAATGGCCTCCTTGTCGTACACCATCCGAAAGGGGGTTCTTCCTGTTAGCTTCTTGTAGGTAGTTCGATACGCCCACAGAATAGAGGGGATGCATACGTCCCAATCACTATGATTAGCATTGTAGATCTTGGTCAATGTCTGTTCTGAGATTTTTTTGAAAGCCTCGACCGCCCCATTTGCCTATGGATGATAAGGTGTACTTTTTGCGTGATGGATCCAGAATTCTTCATTCAGTGCTTGTATCGTTTCATTAATGAAGTGAGTGCCTCTATTTCTCATTAGGATCTTTGGGCATCCAAATCTGGTCAGTATTTTTTCAAAGATGAAGTGCGCAGTATTATCTGTAGTACAATCCTTTACCTCTTATTCTTTAGCCCATCGAGTAACATAGTCTGTGGAAGTAATAATGTAGTGCGCACCTATCTTCTTTCCTGGGGGATTGATTGGTCCTACAAAATCAATGGCGCATTTTTCAAAGGCCTACAAAGCTATTAGAGGTTGCAATGGCATTTCATCTCTTCGTGAGGGTTGTCCTATCCAATGGCATGTATCGCATGATTTACAAAAGTTGTGAGAATCATGGTGTAGGGTAGGCCACCATAGCCTAGCTCTCAAGATCTTTTGTGCCATTTCCTTTCCTGCATAGTGGCCTCCTGCGATGCCTTCGTGCACCTCCACCAGGATGACAAGTAATTCATGCTCAAGGAAGTATCTACACATTACTTCATCAACTCCTAATTTGTATAATTGGCCGGCTTTGATATTAAAGTCCGCAACCAGAGTAACCAAATCCCTCTTCTGCTGAACCGAATAGTCTGCGGGAGCTACACCTGTAGTCAGGAATTGAATGATATCAGCGAAGTGTGCATCCATGACCGTAATGGTGAATAGTTGTGCATATAGTAATCCTTCCTCCAAGATAGTAGGTTCTTCACCCGTCTCAATGCGGGACAGATGATCTGGACCCGCATTCAGCCTTCTTGGTTTGACGATAATTTCAAAATCATACTCCTGAAACAACAATAGCCATTGAAAAATCTTCCCCCCCAACACAGGCTTGCTCACCAGGTATTTTAAAGTCGAATGATCAGTAAACATCTTAAAATGTCCTCCCAATAGATAGTGCCGATATTTTTGTAACGCGTATACCATAGCCAATCCTTCTCGTTCAGTGGTGGAGTATTTGCGCTCCATGCTAGAGATTTTTCGACTAGCAAAGGAAACCAGGTGATCAATATCTCCCTCCCTAGGCTGAGTTAGGACAGTGCCCAAAGAAATTCCTGATGCATCCACGTGTACGTGAAATTCTTTCAACCAATTAGAAAATATTTGTATGGGTGCAGAGACCATATTCTCTTTGATCAACTCAAAAAATTTCTGGCATTCATCATTCCAAAAAAAGGAAACATATATTTTAAGCAGTTTTTCCATGGGCGTTGTGATTAGGGCGTATCCCTGAATGAATTTTCTGTAATAGCCCATGTCCAAGGATTGAACACAGTTGTTTCTCTATTGTTGGGATGAAAAGGTTTATAATGACTACCACCTTTGCTGGATCAACCATCAGCCCTTGTCAGCACACTATGTGTCCCGCCAAAATTCCAAAGGGCACATAGAAAATACACTTCTTGTTATTCAAGGAAATTTTATGCTTTCGATAGGCATCCAACATCAGGCTCCGTCCAGTCATCAAAATAAACTTCTAGAAACTTATGGATGAACTCCTTGAATACGGAAATTACTACTCACGAGAAGATAGCAGGTGCATTCTTGAGACCAAAGGGCATGAATATGTACTGAAAGGATCCCCATTTAGTTGCGAACGTAGTCTTACTATGACCGTCAGGTGCGATTCGGATTTGGTGGTATCCTGAGAACCCATCGGTGAAGGAATATGCTTCCTAACCACCCATGATATCAAGGATTTTTTTTGAGAAAGGCGTAGGGAAGGGGTCATGTACACAGGCGTCATTTAACTTCGTAGATATATGCAGATTCGTATCTCCCCCTTTTTTTTCTTCTCTTGGACGACCATTGGACTTACCCAATCTGATTGTTCAACCAGTTCAATGATACTTGTAACCAACATTTTGTCCAGTTCTTTTCTAACATTTTTCTTATATTTAGGGTTCAACCGATAAGGTCATTGTTTTATGGGGCACGCCTCTAGTTTCAGAGTGATGCACATAACTCCTAGGTCCCTCGTGTTTCCTTTGATATCGGAAAACTTTGTTGGGAATAAGTCCTGATATTCTGTAAGTAGCTCTGCAATTTTTCCGACGATTCTTTCATCCCAATAGTCCCCAATTTTGGCCAACTTAGGGAATTCTTCCGTCCCGATATTAATTTTGCGGAGCTTGAGAGGCTGGGTAACATCAACATTCTACAGCAGAGACCTAGTAACTATACGTTCCCCTCGGATTCTAGGATAGAAACGTTCCTAGGATTATCTTCCTCTTCCTCTATCACCAAGCTCCGACAGTCGACTATGTTCTGCATCTGTGTTTCCCATGTCGAGACTTCTGGTGCAATGTGATGGCACGAGTCATTAAATATATAATAATTGATGTCCTGTAGAGCTTCGTCGAGCACCTCTGTTCCCCTAATTAGCCCGAACATTTCGATAAAGTCATTTTTCAATGTCTCCTAGTGGCGGGTGCGCTAAACTCCGCATATAAATACCATGCGATGAGGATAGGCCCCAAGGCATGAATAAACAGATGAACACACTCTTCCATAGTCCGGTCAGACCATTTTTCCATCCAGGTGAGAAGATACTCACGGGGATCTCCTGGTCTGAGGAACATCTGGGTGCGTATGTCAGCTGGAGGTGCAAACCGCAGGATCATCATATCCCAACATTCCTCCCAATGCTGGAATGCTTCCTTGTTGGTGTCCCACCATCGCACAGGTGTGCCGCGCATAGCTGGATTAAGGGCCAATAACCTGCATTTTCTCAGAACCGTGGCTTCCAGTGTCCTCAAGAACTCCGTGAGGCTACCAGATTCATCAAAATGGGGTAGATCTCTTACCTCTGAGGAAATGCAACAGAAGTCCCTTGTGAGTCGAAGGCATTGTAGCACTGAGACATTGTGCAACTAGTTTTTCCAATTTTCCACTTCCTCATTAGAGTCAGAGAAGCATTCATTATCTTCCTCCCAACAAATTACCCCGTCCACCATGGGATTGATCCAATCTTCATCTCACACGGTCAATCTGTAAGTGTGATCCACCTCTTCTCCATCACGTACTAGTTCTGTGTAGCACTCACCTTTTGTAGGGTCCAATGGTACCACTACCCTTACGCTGTTAATTTCAAACACCATGCTTCTTTTTTTGAGGTTGATGATACCACCCATATCTATGGCCTAGTCTAGCCCTTAGAGCGCAGGGTATGGGTTTGCGTTGCCTACAATCTGAATTACTTCAAAGTCAGCCCAGACCTTGACCCCAGCGATATTCACCATGATTTTGGATAGTCTGCCTAGAGTTATAATCTTCTGTTAGTTGGCCATACGCAACTGGATGTTGGACCACTCCAATTTGGGTTTTCCCATTTGTTGCCAAGTTTTCTTAGGTATCACGTTTGCATCTGACCCCAGTTCTAAGACAACTTGATCCATTTCATAGTTACCAATTTGGGCAGTTAGTCTCATCTCCCTACCAGTTTATTTCTTATATCTTCCTAGCTTGTGCACGTTTTGTACTTATAGAGATAGGGGAGGTTGTTCTTTCGCAAATACCTATCGATGCCTGAAGATTTTCTTTGGTTCATTGGTTGCATATAGCTTCACACGCACCTGCAGGAATGGTCTCATCTCGTCACCTTTCTTGAGGTGTGCAGGTGTCTGCATAGTAGATTCCCTTGCCTTAGCAGTGCCCCATTGGAATGTGCTCATTATTTCTTGCCCCGGGTTTCGGTCCAACCCTACTTGGTTGAGAGGTGCCTGTCTATTTCAGTCAGACTGATTCAAGTATTTCTCAATGTCTATTTTTTTATCATGTACATAAGGAGTTAATTTACATTTAACTCTCAATTTTATTATTAATCCTAGAGGATCATAGTACCATAGAAAACTCTATCCAAACTTGAACTCCTGCAAATGTTTTTCATCCTATAGACCTGCATCTCTATTGTTAAAAATAAAAGGGCCAACCTGATTCTTAATCTTAAATTGTGTCTTCTTCTTGGCTTCCAAGAAATTTATTCCATCAGAATTAAGAATGTGTCCGATATACTCAAGGGAAAATAACCTCATTGGGAGGTATTTGGGCAGTTTATCTGGAACAATATTAGCTCCATATACTCTAATCTCTGTGTGTTTTTGATAAAAGTACCAATCACATGTCTTCTTATGCTCTGATAATTGCAGGACCTTCTTAATTTCCTCACTAATTCTTGGTTGATTGTTGTTGTTCGACATGTTGACCATAGGATGAATGAAATAATAAATGAATTATGTGTAGGTGGACTATGTGGAGTCTTTTTTGATAATTGGAGTCCAAAAGATAATTGACTGTGGATTACATTCAACATCAATCTTTTTAAGGTTAATGTCAAATTTCTCGGACTAGAAATACAGAAAGATGTGGAATAGGACTAATGAATACTTGAAAACACCTTCTTTGGGCATTTTAAAAAGTTGTTCATGAATTGAGTCCGCAAGGTACTAGGAAAAATTGAAAATGGTAGCAGGAGGTCAACCAAGTGTGAAAGTAGACATGAAACCTAAGACTGAAACATCAACATGCTCCTCTGTGAAATAACCCAAAGATGATATGCCTGGTTCTCTCATAAAATATTACAGATGGGTAAGGAGGATTTGTCTTCGGAGTTTCTACAGATGAAGGCATGAAAGTTTGGAATATCTGTAACCTTTTGGGGAAGTCCAGATTCAGGTATAGTTGTGTAAGAGTCTCAATGGAAAAATGGGTTTCATCTGGTATAGGTTGGATCTGGAGAATTTGATGTATTGAAACAGCTATAATAGTAAACATAATTTCTTTTTAAGGGTTTATTAGGGCTCTCTGGTCAAGTAAATAGAAATATTGACAGATTCTAATCACTTTTGGGTACTAGAAAGTCTATGGGACAAGATAATTGAAAAATTAGACTCCCAAATGAAAACTTCATCAGCCTGATCTATGGATTTGTAATGGCTCCAGTAGTGGAGCTCAAGAATATTAAATTCAGTGACTGTGTCATTAATCTTAAAGTCTCTATCTACTAAAGGAGTGTGTTCTACATCTACAACTAGAGGTTTCAGAGGATTGACAAAAAAAATGCTTTTGGAAGCCATTGTTTGTTTGATTTTACTTAATTGATTAATATTTGACTTAGAAATAACTAATTTATGCCTTTAGGAGTACCTCAGAAAGATAGTTACAGTTTGCAGACTGATTTAGGTTGAAACAGGGGCTATCTATGTTTTGTAAAAGGTTTAAACTACTCAAATTGTATTCTCTGTTATTAAAAATAGTCTAATGACCTCAAAATTCTGCAAAAGGATGCCTAGGGTCTGCAAAAAAGGATTGGAAGGCATGAAGGATTTCTTCAGGTCTGTAGAGGCTCCCAAATGATTCAATTACTTATTAATTTCTCTTTAGATGAAGTACAAGTCTTTTCTTTGAAGAATACCTATATAAAATGAAGATTTTTAAGTTTGGAGAGGGTTTCTTAGGCAATGGATGTTCTATGAGGCTTTAGGAGTCTTTATACTTGTTCAAATCATGTTTTGCACTGGCTATATGAGCATATGTGTTGGCAATATGATGCAGAGTGTTGTCCTTGATGGCAACCCACTTGATGAAGATGAAGACATGAGATTGTTGGCATGTGTTGTCCTTAATGGCAATCCACCTGATGAAGTTATTCTTGACTTGATGGACTTGGTAAATGATGTAAATCTGATGTGATATGATGTTTGTTGGCAATATGATGATGAGTGTTGCCTTTGATGAACAATCCACTTGATAGAGTGTTGTCCTTGAATGGCAACCCACTTGATGAATATGTGTGATGGTTTATTCTGTTCTTACTGCACATGTTTACTGTTTATTGAACATCTAATGAATGAATGATGGAATGATATAAGTGAAGAACTAATGGCATAATTAGATCTCTGTGTATACGCGAGTTTTATGAAGCATATCTGCATGTATACGGTAGTTGGCTTCATCAAAGTAGCGTATGGGTTTTAGAGAGTGAAAAAGTAAAAATATTGATAAAGTCCTAAATACTGATTCACCCCCTCTCTCAGTATTTTTCCCAACAATTGGTATCAGAGCAGGTTCTTCTGCAGAAGCTTGATCGCTTGAAGAAGATCTGTCGCAATGGGAAGTCTTGAAGGAGTAATGTCTATAAAGCCACCTCTATTCAATGGAAGCAATCTGATATTCTGGAAGGTACGAAAAAAAGCATATCTGCAAAGTCTTGGTGCAGATGTATGGGCAATCGTGGAAGAAGGTTATCAATACCCAGCAAGTATTCCTACTGATGAAGCAGAAAGGAAGAAGTATGAAATCAATGCCAAAGCAGTGAATGTCTTGTTAGGAAGCATGTCTGAATCAGAATTTGCTAAAGTGATGCAGCTACATTCAGCAAAATAAATATGGGACAAAATCATTCTAAGCTATGAAGGAGACACAAAGGTAAAAAGTGTAAAACTCCAAACTCTTAGAATTGAATATGAAAATTTGAAGATGCATAGTGATGAGAGTATTGCCCATTTCTTCTTACGTCTGGACGATATTGTAAATCGAATGAGAAATTTGGGTGAAACCATAACCGATACTACTCTGGTGGAAAAAGTCTTAAGATCCTTGACTTCAAAATTTGACTCTAAAGTTTCACCTATTGAAGAAAGGCAAGATCTGCAAACTCTTACTATTGTTCAATTACATGGTATTCTGACTACTTTTGAAATGAGACAAGGAGGTCCTTCTCAAATCAGAGAAGCTGCTTTTAAGGTATCTACAAGAGGAAAAGAAAAGGAAATTGTCAAATAATCCAGCTATATATTCGATGAAGAAGAAGCGAATTTCGTGAGAAAACTCCAACTAGGTACTAGAAGATTCAAGGTAAGCTTCCCTTCAAATGTTTTGAGTGTGGAAAAGTTGGTCACTATGCTGCTAAGTGTCCTTATAGAGAAAAACATGCCAAGGGGAAAAAATTTGAAAAGAGGAAGAGTTATTATGCAAATGAAGATGATGATGAAGTGTCCAGTGAAGATGAAGAAGATTCTGACCATGATCTGAAAGTGCTCATGGCAAAGAAGCAAAAGAAGAAGGCTACTCGAAGCAAGGAGATATCTCAGAAAACATTTATAGAAGAAATTGAAGAAGATGAATCAAGTAGTGATTGGGGTCCTTGTAATAATATTCTTTGTGCAAACAATAGTAAAGATAGTGAAAGTAAAGTTGTGGATCTAGAAGAAGCTCTCAAGATTAAAGTTGAAGAACTACAAAGTTCATCTAATAAGAAAGAAACTATCTACAAAGAGATGATCTCTCAAATGGAAAAACAAATAGAAATGCTGAATGGACAGGTGGACAAGTATCAAAGGTTTCATGCTTATGCATCCAATCGAATTAAAGGACTAGAAGCAGAAATCAACGATCTAAATGCAGATCTCGAAAAATCAAGCAAGAAGAATGAAGGACTTGAAGCTGCAATCATCTCTCTACAAGCAGATCTTGAAGCATCAAGTAAGAAGAATGAGGAACCTCTACAACCATTTTAAAAGGAAGGCCTTGAAGCAGAAATCATCTCTCTCAAAGAAGATCTGGAAAATCAAATAAGAAGAATGAAGAGCTGCAACAAACATGTGAAGAAAACGAAAATTGGTTGAAAGAAGAGATTCTAAATCTGAAGGATCAAGTAGAAGATGTAAGAAGGAAAGAAGAAAGAATGACAAAGCAATGTCAAGCCTTGGAGGTTGAGGTAAACATTCTCAAAGGTAAATTAGAAGAAAAGGTTAAACTTTTGAGGTTTCAAGATAGCACTAATATTTTGGACAATATTCTGAGTAATCAAAGGTCTCCTGCTATCAAACTTGGTCTTGGTTTCCATGAAACTGTTAAAGGAGAATCTAGCTCACAAGGAAGTGCTAAAAATTCAGAGGATGTCAATGCAAAACCTGAAGTGTTGAAAGAAACAAAAGGTCAACCAATAATGATGAAATCTCAAAGGAAATCAGTCAATAATATTGAATGCTTTAGATGTCATAATTATGGGCATGTTGCAGCAAATTGCAGGAGCAGATCATTTCAGCCTCAAACAAACAGTTCCTACATAGAAAGGTACTCTGGGTTCTTCAAGGGATATTGTTTTTCATGTAACAAGTATGGACATAAAGCAACTGATTGTAAAAGGAGGAAGATTAGAAATACTCATTATGATTCTTATGCTTATTTCTCTGGACACATGAGATGTTATTCTTGTAACAAGTATGGACATGTAGAAAAGGAATGCAGGTTGAACAGATATGATAAAGTGAACAATTTTTAGCACACGATTAGAAAGTTCAAGCAAATTTGGAAAAAGAAGGAGGACCGGTCAGAAACGTAGGAAATATTGATCCTACTGCAGTCATCAGTTTCTGAAGCTTACTTCTTTTAATGACTGCAGAATTAATGTGAGATACATTATGGGGATGTATCAGCACAGGGGGAGCAATGTATGATGACTCTCATGGTTGATTTTATTACTCTGGTTATGTTTATTTCTGACAGCGCATCTGATGTGGAGAAGACAGGTACAGGAAGTACAAGTTCAGGGGGAGATAAAGGAATGTGAAAAATTCCTATGCTTCACTTTCCATACGCGGGTTCGATGAACAAAAGTCGCGTATACACGCGAGTTCCAGCAGACACAGTCGCGTATGCATTTATGATAAGAGAATTGGGATGACAGCTGAAGATCAGAAGTAGAGGTTCAGGGGGAGCATCAGTCTGACTGTTAATAACTATATTATTGACGCAGTATCAGCCTAGTTTCTCAGTTCTAAATAATGATGATATGATATTTGGTTTCTTAGGTTGAAGATTATGGATGAGTCCTGTTTGCTTTTTAATGAAGAGTATTCGTTGCTGAGATGAAAGTCTTATAATTCAGAGATAAGGACAATTCATGCAGAGATTGTTGTTGATGATTTGTTGATGAACGTATTCAGGTTGCACAAGTTAAGGAGGAGCACTGGTTCAGGGGGAGAAGCAGGTTGAATACTAATGGTTTCATTGTTGGCACTATGACTGCTTATTCTTTGGTTATTGTGAGACTCATGCTCAAATGATGATGACTTGGTATATGGTTTACTATGATGAGATTTTGAGCCCTGTTTGCTGAAAAGTATCTTTTGTGCTCACACATGGATGAGTTGGAAGTCATTTGATTCAGAAATAAGAATAGATCATGCAGAGTTTGTTACTATGGTTGAGATCTTTTTCCTACATATGTTACTTCATGTTAAATCTTAAAGATCATGGTGATATTGGACCACATGGATGATTGACACATATTTGGAGATGTTGTTCAGGGTATGATAATTTCTCTTGGAAAGATTGTATTGATGCTGCAAAGAATCTGAAGGCTTGGTTACTAATGTGCTTATGCTACAACCGTTGGATGACGCTTGAAGACACAACTACACTGTTCTATCTATCTGTATTCCAAGGAAGCATTCAAATATCTCAGAAAGAAGCTGAACACTATCTTTTCCTCACAGAGGATCAGATCTAGTTAAAATATAGAAGATGGTATTGGATACGCGGATTTCCTGAAACACAGTCGTGTATATACGCAAGTTCATGCACATAAAACCGCGTATGTCTGGTTGCTAACAAATTTCTGTTTGGGGTCAGCTTTCTTCAGCATAGCTGTAGTGTTGTTTGGTATCTCTAATACTGTTTGGTATCTCTGGTGGTGTTCTAGTTCTCATAATTCTATTTCTAATGTTTTGATAAATATGCCTTGATGATTTGTTGGTGAAAGTGTTCAGGATGCACAAACTAATGGGGAGCCTTAGTCATATGGAAATGATGCTTGGATGCACAGATTCAGGGGGAGCATTGACCTTGCTGAGTATAATGCATTGTTGGCATTATGTTGATTCTGAAAAATGATCTCTTTCTTGAGGACTTTCTGGTGTTGGTCATAAATAGTCATATTTGTAATTTGATGAAAAGGTCTTGTTGAGACCCATGATGAAAAATTGTAATATTCAGTCATGTAAGGACTTGACAAATTTGTAAACCCACTTGGTTGGGTAGTTGAGTCAAATTTTGTAAACCCACTTGGTTGGGTAGCTGAGTCTCATATGTAAATCCACTTGGTTGGATATTTGATATAAGTATGAGTCTTTTGTGATAGGAAGTTCATAGAGTCATGTACTTCATTGAAAAATATCTTTGAAGATTCAGCATGAACTCAGGGGGAGCTTGGTCACTTCAGTATACATCAGATCTGTAGAACGCTTCTTCTACATGAGGAGAAAAGGGGGAGAGTGTGTTGGTTTTGATCCGCCCTTTGCCCTTGATGTCAAAGGGGGAGAGTGACATGGTGTTTGAATGAAGAGAAAGAATGGCGTCCAAGAATGGGGAGAGTGACATAATGTCATTGTATTCCTAATGTACCTATCTGTTGTGATCAAACACCATCGTGGTTGCCATCAAGTCCAAAGGGGGAGATTGTTGGGAATATGATGCAGAGTGTTTTCCTTGATGGCAACCCACTTGATGAAGATGAAGACATGAGATTGTTGGCATGTGTTGTCCTTAATGGAAATCCACCTGATGAAGTTATTCTTGACTTGATGGACTTGGTAAATGATGTAAATCTGATGTGATATGATGTTTGTTGGCAATATGATGCTAAGTGTTTCCTTTGATGAACAATCTACTTGATAGAGTGTTGTCCTTGAATGGAAACCCACTTGATGAAGATGATGGCAACCTACCTGATGAAGTTGTGCTTGATAGAATACGTCTTGATGAACTAAATCTGATGTATGTATAGTGAGTACAGAAGGTAATGAAGAAAGGAATTCAGTATGTGTTAGATCTACGATGAAAAGAGTATGTCTCAAGGCATACGCGGATTCGTCTAGGAGAAGTCGCGTATGCACGCGGGAAATAACGTGCCAAGTCACTTATGGGCAAAAAGCACTCATAAAGTACAAAACTAGGGGTAACTACCATGGTATTGACCCATTGTATTGGGTAATGATTCGTCTAAATGACCCCGTCCAGGAATACCATTGGAAGTAATGTGGTTTTGGCTCATGGTATTGAAAAAGGGTAAACCTATATAAAGAGAAGAAATTCATTGTGCAAATTGTGTGTGAGGGTGCAAGTTGTCTGAGCTTGAATGAATACTTCTCTCTGAAGTATATCTGAATGGAAAGGGTTACAATTGAATGATAGATCTGAATGCATGAAGCACCTATGAAGAAAATGATGGTGAAGGGTATCTAGATCTGAAATGTATTTGTACTTGCTAGATTTGTTTATGGAATGATTAGATCTGAGATGAGGCGAACATCTGTCTGAAGTAAAGGGTAAAATCTGTGTGATGTATCTGTTCGAAAGAATTGCAATGACCTAAATATCTGAAGAACCATACGCTAGTTTACCGCAAAGGAAGCGCGTATATACGTGGCTTCGCTGAAGATAAAGCACGTATGCACAGCGAAATTAACTCTATAATATGTACAGAAGTATACGCGGGTTGGTATGGTAGAAGGCGCGTATATACGTGGTATCAGTGAAAGGAAAGCGCGTATGCAAACTAGGGTTTGCTGAAGCATGGGTTATGAAATATCTGATCTATTCTACTGTGTTACTGCTATCTGTATTCTACAGTTCTGAGTTGTCTGTATCAGTTTGGTTGTATGATTGAGCTTAAATGTGTGGAGTGGGTCCAGTCTGAAATATGATGAAACGAGGCCTGCAAGTTGTGCTCTATTGAAGTTGTTTGGATCCAGTGTGAAAATTGATGAAACGTGGTCCATAGAGGTGTTGAGGGTTGTAGCCTTCAGTCAGGGGGTCGTAGCTCCCTTGCAGGTGAGGCTGGTAAACGAGATCAGGGGGTCGTAGCTCCATTCCGGGAGAGGCTGGTAAATGAGTCAGGGGGTTGTAGCTCCCTTCCGGGGAGAAATTTGTGCTTGACGCGGTGGTGCTGCGTCTTTGATGAGGTTGCGCCGGCCACATATGTTGTAAGATGTTTTCTCTATAATAAAATATTGAAGGTTGAGACAATGGCAGCGGTGGTTTTCTCCCGACTTGGGTTTCCACCTAAAATCCTGGTGTTCATGTGTGATGCTTATGTGTGATGGTTTATTCTGTTCTTACTGCACATGTTTATTGTTTATTGAACATCTAATGAATGAATGATGGAATGATATAAGTGAAGAACTAATGGCATAATTAAATCTCTATGTATACGCGAGTTTTATGAAGCATATCTGCATGTATACGCTAGTTGTTTTCAGCAAAGTAGCGTATGGGTTTTAGAGAGTGAAAAAGTAAAAATATTGATAAAGTTCTAAATACTGATTCACCCCCCCTCTCAGTATTTTTCCCAACAATATGATATTGATTTATGGTAAAAAAGGCTTAAAATGAGGTTGGTAGAAATTCTTTAGGTTGGTAATAGCTCCTTCTGTGCGAATGATAATAGAAAGTGGTGAAAAAGGAACAAAAGGGCGACTATATGGGTTTTTAACCAACAGTGTTTTAACATTGAATGCGTCGGGTTAATTCAAATGGGAAGGTAGTTTTTGCAATGGACAGGAGAAATTGCTAAGCAGTTTTCGCATGAGCGAAAGGTGGTAGGCGGTAAAGTTTCTGAGAATATGATTGAATAGAAATTGGCCACATAGCAGGGAGCGGAGCTCCAGAAACCACACATTTCACAAGGTCTCGGGGTAGTTAAAGAATTTGTTTTCGGGGATGCGATAGGAGATATGGGCCATCGTATTTGATCAGTTAAGGTCCCACAGTTGAGAAAATGCGATGGAGTGTTGGGGATTAGATAGGCATGGGGCCCGGGATAATGTCGATGCGGGTTATCTGTAATAAATTCCTTGGTTTGATATTATAACAGGGCGGGTTTTGTAATAGCTGGGGAAATAAAAAGTGGGCCCAAATATAAAGAAAACATGGGGGAATTAAACTATAGTTTATAAATAAATAAGGGTTTTGGGGATAATATATATGTGGGAATTATTTAAATAAGGGACAATGAAATGTAAAGGATTTAATACATAATGGTTAGATTTAAACTAATGTTAAAATGAAATATGATGCGGGAGATAAAATACACTAAGGAAGGATTTTAAAATAACATCGAGTGATTTTTTAGCAGTGGGGCCTGATTTATTATTTTAATCATTTGGACTTAGGATAACTGTATTTTAGGGGTTTTATGAATAAAAGGAAATAAATAAAGGGTTTTTTACTTTTTCAAAGGAAAATTTTTATTTTAACATAGGAAAAGGGGTTCTGTAAGGAAAAATGAGTGACTAATTGGGAAAAGGGTTAAAATGAAGGGGAAAAGGTATTTTTACAAGGGAAATTATTTTGAAAGAGAGTCAGTAAATGAAATGACCAATTTTCTACTATCCATGCCTTGTGAAAACTGCTTTTACCTACCCATCAACTACCCTAACATTTTTTCTTCATTTATTTGGGTGCATTTAAGCTTGCAGAAACTTATTATTTTTCTTTTAACAACAAACTATCTAATTCTATCCTTATTTTTTCCAAGGGCTTAGATTAAAATGTTGAGCTCCTTATTATTCTCTACCTAACTATTAATCTGCCAAGATTAAACAATTTGTCTAGATCTTTATTCTCTATCTATCAACATAAAATTTAAAGCATGAAAGGTCAAGATTAACAGTTTGACCTTCATGGATTGTGGCATTTTTGACAAGCTGCACACAATATTTATTTTGAAAAGTAAGGTAATTAGTAGTGGAATTTAAATTTGCATCACTTTCATGATCTATTTTATCTCTTTTCTTGTTGGGGTTCATTTTTTTATATTCTTTTTTTTTCTTTTTTCTTTTCGTCCTTTGATTCTTCTTTTAGGACCTTTATCCTTTTTACACTTTTTGATTTTCTAATATGGGAAAACAATTTTGCAGAAAGCAAAGTATGTACATATTACAAGACTTAATCAGATTCAATTCAAAATTATGAATCCTATTATTATAGGACCCTAACAGTCATCCCCCTATTCACTTTGTTTACAGACGTCACCCTACCACGATGGGTCGCCCGTCTAAAAACATTGTGTCCCTTTTCCCTATCAACTCTTGTATTCATACCACCGATGATCTCCTTGGAAAATATGACAAAGCTACCGTAGTCGATAATGACCTCTTAGACCATGTTCTCTTCCCTTCCCTCTGTAGAGAAGTATTCATGAAGCCAAATATTATACCCACTGCCTATTATACCCTCAAAATAAAAATTGATTTCTACCCATTGAAAAAATATTCCTTGTTGATTCTACATGGATTATATCGCTTTTGTACCACAGGAAAAGTCATGTGATGTGATGAATCCTTAATTAACCGACTCCATGGAGGTTTTTTTGGGTTGGATCAGGAATATCAGATCGATGCCCAATACATTCACAAGATCATAGGACTCTTTATATGAATCTTATGTTGTTATGGCATTCTAGAAGGTTTCAAAATGGAGTAAGAATAGTTCCATACGAATAACCTCTATACAAAGTATGGCACCTAGAGGAAGGGTCAAGGAGCAGTCATTGATTTGATCAATAATCAACCTATGAAGGTCACTTGTATTATTATCGCCAAAACATTATGTGACATTTCACCATAGGGTAATTTTATCTCGATACAATCTCTGTGTTGGGTAACCAGCTCCAAAAATAGAAGAAAAAAGATATCAACGCCTTAGAAATAAGCCACTTCGAGGGGGCAACCTCCAATACATTACATAAATGAACAATTCTTGGATGATACAATTTACAAAACCTCCTTTCTATATATAGGAGTCCATGGGGCCATAATGTAATCCTAGTGGGCCCAATGTAATCCTAGCCGACCTAACAATAATAATTTAAGGGCACAATAATAACAAAATGGGGGTTACAAGGGTACAATAATAACAATAAGAGGGTTACACTAACAATAATAAGGGACTATACTAGTGATATAGGGACCTAACATGCCCCTCTCCTTCAAAAAAGTGTTGTCCTCAACACTTGAGTAGCTCTGGGTGCTTCTGTATAAAATTCTCATCCACCCATGTAGAATCTTCAGTGGGTAAGTTCTTCCACTTGATGAGATACTCTGAAATTGATCGATTCCGTAGTTGTCGAGTTCTTATTTCCATGACCGCTTCCGGTTCCAATATGATTTTTCCTTCCTCATCAAGTTCTGGCAATATTGTTTGAACTGGAAGATTTTCACCTATAACCTTATTTAAGCACGAAACATGGAAAACTGGATGTACTCGCGAAGAAGCAGGAAGCTCCAATTTGTATGCCATAGTACCAATATTTTGCAACACCTTGTAAGGACCATAGTACTTTGGCGATAATTTATTGTCCTTCTTAGCTTGCTTGAGGGACATTTGTTTGTATGGTTGTAGCCGTAAAAATACCCAATCTCCTACATCAAAACTTCTCTCGCTGCGATGTTGATCTGCCTGTTGTTTCATTCGATTTTGTGCCAAATTCGGGTTATCCTTTAAGAGTTGGAGAACTTCTTGTTGATGCTCGATGTGATCTTCCACTGCTTGAACCTTTGAATTTTCTCTTAAAGATGATGTGATGGATGGTGGATGATATCCATAAAGTGCCATAAATGGGGTCATTTTTGCTGCGGTATGGAAGGAAGTGTTATACCACCATTCAGCGAGAGGTAACCACTTGACCCATTGTGTTTGTTTATCGGATACAAAACAACGAAGATATCCTTCCAAACATTTATTTACTATCTCAGTTTGACCATCAGATTGAGGATGATAAGATGAGCTATGAGCTAATTGAGTACCCAAACAAGAAAATAACTCCGTCCAAAAATTTCCCATAAAAATGGGATCTCTGTCGCTCACAATAACCCTTGGGCTTCCATGTAGCTTTTGAATTCTGTCCATAAATGTAGTAGCAACTGTACTTGCTTTAAATGGATGAGATAATGCACAAAAGTGTGCATACTTGGTAAGTCTATCAACTACCACCATGATGACACTCTTTCCTTCGGACATAGGTAAACCTGTGATAAAATCCATTGAAATCTCCTCCTAACGTTGAATTGGAATGGATAAAGGTTGTAGAAGTCTCGGGGTCTTAATTGTCTCAACTTTATTCTGCTGGCAAACCAAACATTCCGCCACAAACTTTTGAATATCAGATTTAAGGCCATGCCAAAAAAATTCTTTCTTCACCCTGTGGTAAGTTTTTAAAAATCCTGAGTGTCATCCTAAAGGAGAAGTGTGCAATTCCAGAAGAATATTTTGTTTTAGTTGGGAATTCTTACAAAGATATAAGCGATCTTTGTACCATAAGGAATCATTTTTCCAACTAAATGTATCGGATGTACTAGGATCTTGCTGCAACTTTTGAATGAGTGTCCATACATCTTTGTCCTTCTTCCATTCATCTCTTGCTTCGGTTATCAAATCTGGTTGGATAATAGAAATGGCACAAAGCAATGCTTCCACCTCTTCATTCTTTCTTGAGAGTGCATCTGCAACAACATTTAGCTTCCCTTTTTTGTAGATTATTTCAAAGTCATAACCCAACATCTTTGTGACCCATTTTTGTTGCTCTTCTGAAGATAGTCTTTGTTCCAAAAAGTGTTCAAGACTATCATGATCAGTTTTTACCTTGAAGTGTCTTCCCATTAGGTAAAGTTCGCCATTTCTTTAGTGCATGCAGTATTGCTAACATTTCCTTCTCATAAATAGGTTTCTGTAAATACTTTCCTTTGATTGGACGACTTTCAAAAGCAATGGGTCTTCCTTCCTGCATTAAAACAACACCAATTCCATTTCCTGAGGCATCACATTCCACGATAAAGGTTTTTGTGAAGTCTGGTGTAGCTAAGACCGGTGCTAGGCACATTGCCTCTTTAAGATGTTCAAAGGCCTTAGTTGCTTCAGGAGTCCATGAAAATGCATCTTTCTTCAATAATGTTGTTAGAGGTGCTGCTATTCTCCCATAATTCTTAACAAACTTGAGATAATAGCCTGTTAACCCGAGAAATCCTCGCAACTGCTTTATTGTCTTGGGGACTTTCCATTCCTTAATGGCTTTAATTTTGTTAGGGTCTACTTTCACACCCTCGTGAGATATAATATGACCCAGATATTCCACCTCTTGTACTCCAAAGAAACATTTGGATGTTTTGCATATAATTGTTTCTCCTGCAATAGTTTGAGCACCCTGTCAACATGTTCAACATGATCCTTCCAAGACCTGCTATAGATTAGTATATCATCAAAAAATACTAGCACAAATTTTCTAAGTAAGGGTTTGAAAATGGAATTCATCAACCCTTGAAATGTAGAAGGTGCATTGGTAAGGCCAAAAGGCATGACCAAAAATTCATAATGACCCTCATGAGTTCGAAATGATGTTTTTGGAATATCTTGAGTCTTCATTCTAATTTGATGATATCCTGAATGAAGATCCAACTTGGTAAAATAAATTGCTCCATGTAATTCATCCAATAATTCATCAATCACAGGAATGGAAATTTATCTTTAATGGTGAGCTTATTGAGCTCCCTATAATCCGGACACATTCGCCATGATCCATCCTTCTTGTGTACCAATACTACGGGAGCAGAGAAAGAACTTTGACTAGGTTGAATTATACCCGCCTCTAACATTTCTGCAATCATACGTTCAATTTCGCTCTTTTGAAAGTAAGGATATCTATAAGGCCTGATGTTTGGAGGAACACTTCCTGGAATCAAATGAATAGCATGATCATGATCACGAATAGGTGGGAGTCCTTTGGGAGTTTCAAACACCTTGGAACGATTGTCCAAGACTTGTTGGAGATCTGCAGAAATAGATGATTTTGATGTCGGAACTTCTAGTGAGCATAATTGTGCAATTACGCCTCGTTGTTATTTCTTTAGAAGCTTTTTCATGAAATTAGAGCTTATTATCCTTCCTGTCTTCCCTTCAATACCCCGTAATTCGACTTCCTTTCCTTCTGAAAAAAATTTCAAGAAAAGTTCTTGAAAAATTAAAAGCTACCGTCCCCAAAGATTGTAACCATTGTACTCCTAGTACAACATCAGCACCTCCCATAGGAATGGAAAGCATTGGACTAGTAAACACATATTCCCCCATGGTTAGCTTGATGTTATGGCATTTTCCAGAGCAATTTATAGTTCCTCCATTTGCAACCATCACTTGACATTCAGGTGCTGGGTATAGGAAACAATTTAATTCCTTGGCTACCTTACAATGAATAAAATTATGGGTGCTACCTGAATCAATCAACACTATTACCTTTCTCTTCTTGATTTGTCCCTTTATCTTGAGAGTTTGAGGAGTGGTAATTCCTGCCAGTGCATTACACGATATGGTTGGATTCATTTCTTCCTCTT
This sequence comes from Pinus albicaulis, assembly GCA_034641835.2. NCBI lineage: Eukaryota > Viridiplantae > Streptophyta > Pinopsida > Pinales > Pinaceae > Pinus > Pinus albicaulis. The sequence goes on along the minus strand of CM076584.1, from coordinate 818,826,675 downwards.
CTGGGGCTGGTTCCTGGTGTATATCCTCTTCTTGTTCATTTTCTTCTTCCTCTTCACAATCTATGTAAAATAATTTCTTCTCAGAACACTTATGACCTTTAGTGTATTTGCTATCACAACTGTAGCAAAGCCCTTTTGCTCTTTTTTCTTCCAATTGTTGTGGTGTCAACCTTGTAGGTTGTGGAAATGTAGGCATAGCAACACTTCCTTCTTTATAGAATTGAGTGGTAGGCTTCCTTGTCGCCATAATTTTACATTCAACTTTTCTTGCCAACCTGAATGCCTTCTCCAATGAATCAGGTTCCAAAACACGAACTTCATGTTGGATGTTATCCTTTAAAGTGCCTATGAGGAGATCAATCCTGTGTTCCTCTGGAATATCGGTTACCCTTATATTCAATTTTTGGAAGTCCTCAATGTGCTGCCCCACTAAACCCTTTTGTTTGAGATTTATCAATTGGCTAAAGAAGGTGTTGCTCTTTGTATCCTCATAATGTGCTATCATTTCCTCCGTAAAAATTGACCAAGTGACAATTTTTTTACGAGAACAAAGCCATTGATACCATACAAATGTATTATGTTCTAAATGTAAAGTTGCAATGCGTACCTTTTGTGTGTTTTGTACGTTATGGAGATCAAAATATTGCTCCATCTGTAGTATCCATGTTACAGGATCCTTTCCATCAAACTTCCTCATATCCATCTTTGGAATATGGTGGTTCTTCCCCCCAACATTAGAGTTTATGAAATCACAATTAACATTTATTTTGTTCTCATCATGAGGTTCTTCTACTATCTTTTCACCATTAGGAAACCTTTCTTGTATCAACTTTGTCAAACCTTCCATGTCTTCTTTTAGAAATTCTTCATGTTTTCCATTTTCTCATCGATCTTAGCTTCCATGTCATCCATCTTAGATTCCATGCCAGCCTCCATGACATCCATCTTAGCTTCCACGCCTTTCTTCAAATCGTCCATCTTCACTTCCACGCCATCCATCTTAGCTTCCATGCCTTTCTTCAAACCGTCCATCTTCACTTGCACGCCTTTCTTCAAAACTTCCATTTCATTTTTTGTTGCTCTTTGCGAGAGTGAAATTTGTTGCACTTGCTCTTGTAATTTTGATAGATCATGTTGCAATTCTTCATCTTCATGAGTCATGGTAGAGCCTTCTGAAGGCTTAATGGGTGTTGAATTATTTTTAGGCGCCATTTTAGAATCCAATATTGATACTTATTCTACAATATTCCCTTGGAATCAATTCAACTTGATTCTTCAAACAAGACTTATGCAATTCGGAAAAAAAATACACACCTTTTACTTGCTTTGAGGAGCTCGATATTGAAATTGAATTATCTCTGTAATTGAAAATCTTCAATATCTGAAATTCAACCCTGTAGTAGCCCTCTGAAGCTTCTTTCAAATGCCACAGGTCTGATCTAATTTGGATTCCCCAAGACAAAGTTGTGTCCAATCTCCCACAATGACCTAATTTTGGACTGGTTCAGTAGAGCAAACTTGTAGGACTTGCCACGTGTCACTGTTTCGTCCTTTGTCTCTGAAATTTATAGCCAAGAAACTACAGTCCGTGTACTTGCGACCACTTTTTACGGCACTCAAATCCACTGCCCAGAGAGAGAGTTATTGAACTTTTCCCACGATCACCTCTTTGAGATGCAATTCAGGAGCCTGAAAAAGCACTACCTTCCACAGATCATATCTCAAAAAATATTGCGAACCAAGTTCTGAAATTTTTTGACGAATTTCCTCAGGATTTCAGCTTCGCACCATATGAATTTCAGACTCTGAACCTTCGTACAAAAAAATTTATAGCGCAAATGCCACGATGACCTGTTTATGAGCCTGAAAAAATACCTAACTTCCACAGATGATATCTCCTCAAATATTGCGAACCAGGATCTGAAATTTTTAGACAACCTTCCTCAAGATTTCAGCTTCGCACCCTAGAAATTTCAGCTTCTGAAGCTTCGTAGAAAAAAAGTTATAGCGAAAATTCCACGATGACCTGTTTGGAGCAGCGAAACCCTAGAATCCCAAAGCTCTGATACCAAATGTTGGGTAACCAACTCCAAAAAGAGAAGAAAAGAGATATCAACGCCTTAGAAATAAGCCACTTCGAGGGGGCAACCTCCAATACATTACATGAATGAACAATTCTTGGATGATACAATTCACAAAACCTCCTTTCTATATATAGGGGTCCATGGGGCCATAATGTAATCCTAGTGGGCCACAATGTAATCCTAGCCGACCTAACAATAATAATTTAAGGGCACAATAATAAAAAAATGGGGGTTACAAGGGTACAATAATAAAAATAAGGGGGTTACACTAACAATAACAAGGGACTATATTAGTAATATAGGGACCTAACACTCTGTTGCAGAGGCTTGTGTCTGAGGGTACCGTCTCAATTGGTCTCATGGCCCGTGATAATTTATATGCAGAAATATGGTCAATAAATTTATTCTTTTGATGTTATGTAGCCCAAGTACTCAGTTGCAGATGTTTGATCCTCCTCTCAGAAATGTCTTGGTGACATAGATGAAGGCCTCTAGCCACTCTTGAAGAAGGCCTAGGAATGAATAACTTCAACGCACATGACCTGGATGGAGGTAGGTTCTTTAGTCCATAAAGCTACAATTTCTATTTATATTATGCTTATTTCTGTTACACATATAAAATTTTCACCTCTAAGTTTTTACAAACCTTGGGTTAATAATTTGAGTTGAGAATCCCTTGGGAATTGCAACACTCTTGGTGCAATTCCAGGGCTCATCACTTTTTTGTGTCGTTGTTAGGGAGGTGTCTAAGTAGTTATTGTTTATGCTTAAGCATTGTTTTTTTTGTTTTGAATCAATCGTATTACTTTGAAAAAGTGAAAAATTAAAAAAAAAAACTTGTTCTTTCATGCCTCGTAGGAAAAAATATTAGCAACAACAGAAAACAATCAAGTGATCTTGTTGTTGTTGCTAATATTCACAAGTGATATTATTCAGAAAATGTTGCATACCTTTTCCCTGCAAATGGATAATATGCAAATCAAAATAAAGAAAGAGGAAGTAGAAAGAGAACCTCATATATTTTCCCCTAGATGTACTAAAAGACATCCTAGGAATGAATGCCCATTGAATTACATATAATTTTGTCTAGTCTGTGAAGAGAATCATGCAACAGAAAAATGTCCCTCTCTTCTGAGCCTAAAGGTTTTATATCATGGAGGAGTATAGAGTAGGTCAGAACAACTGTACTTCATTAACTACATAAGATCCCTAGGACCTTGGCCATATCAACAAGGAATGCAAGGTGCACATTATCCTCACTACAATAAAAATAAAAATGCACCTTTATAGCCTTTGTACCATTCCACTCATCAATCATGGTCTGCACCTCCTCCTTGGTATTACACTCCTCCATATCCTTCTCATCCTATAAACCCTCTTTTTCAGCCATATCCAACCCAATATTCCCAATGGAGAAACCCCTCACAAGGGTGAAGGCCTCAACCTAACCAGGCTCCTACTTTATTGCCTCCACCCCAATCTCAACCATAGCTAACTCATCATACCCCACCTAAGAAACCTCAAATGTATGTGCAACCCAATATGAACTCGAGCAATAAGCATGAACAACAGGTCTATAGTGGAGAGACATCATATACTGCTTATGTTGTAGAAATACAAGAGATCAACCTAAAGAGCTTGAATAAGAGAAGAAATCTAGTTCCCCTCAAGTTTTTACACCCCCAATCCTGAAAGGTTGGTCAAACCTAACTACTACACCTGGGAAGAGGTTGAAATTCTAGGAGAATTGAAGAATTTGTGTGTCAAGATACCCCTTCTCTAAGCCATTAAATATGTTCCCATTTACATCATGCTTATTAAGGAAAAATGTTTCAAAAGGCTTGGGAGAAGAAGAAGAGATACTCCCACCATCAATGTTGGTTGACAACTATCTTATCTAATGCATGGGAGGGTGATATCCCCAAAGTACCTAGGCCCTCGTAGCCCAATATTGGATGTGCACATTGATGGCATTATGTTCCTTAATACCTTGGTTGATCTTGGGGCTGAAATCAATGTGATAACTAGGGAACCCATGTTGAAGCTCTATCTCCAAGTGGCTTTGAGAACGACCACCAGAGTGTTGCAACTTGTACAGATCCACAATATCTCCTGAGGGAATTATTGAGAATTTCATGGTCTCCATTGACTCCTAGGAGTACCCTACTAATTTACTAGTCCTCCAGCTTAAAACTAAGTTTAATGACTATCCTCTCATCTTAAGAAGACCTTGTTTGGACACAGTTGATCCCCATAATAGTTGTAGGGTTGGGAACATGACTATCATGGACATCTATCAAAACGACTTGTGTTGTATCCTAATGCTCAACCCTCTATTGAATACACTACTAAAATAATGACTTATGGGAAAGACCCAGGTTCAGGCTAAGAGGCCAACAAGGTCCCGCTGTAGTCTAGGAAAACGTCGACATTTTCACCTTGCTCAAGGGAGAGCAAGGACTCTCACCCAAGGCGTGTCATGACCTTACTAGAATAAGAGAACTATAACCATGATATATGTATCCATATTATCATCTATTATCTAATGAAATTACACTGCAACCATGCATAAACTACTCTTATTATGTATTGCCCAAAGAAGAGACAAATTTTATTAGATACACCAATATGCACTATCAGAAACTAGTCCTCTATAACTCAACACATAAGAAAAAATCCAGTTTAAACACAAAAAAGGCCACAATATATATATATATATATATATATATATATATATATATATATATATATATATATAAACTTCCGCCAGAGTGCATTACATTAGATATCAGAGCCTCTGCAAAGATCTATCCATGGAACCCAAAACAAAAGACTAGATTGATTTGCTACCATTTCTCTGCCTTCTCTCCTGCATGACTCCTTGGGCCTTCTTCCTTATCTAGCATCCTCCTTCCGCACTTCCAGTATTTTCTTATTTTTCACTTGGCTTCTTTTCCACGCTTTGTTGTTCCTGGTTCTTTTCCACTTTTTTTTCTTCCACTCAAATCATTCCCCATGTTCACTGTCAGTTACACCTACCATTTTTTAAATTTTTCATACACAACCTACCACATGTCCAACTGTTATACGCAACTCACCACCTTCACTGCAGTTATCTGCAACTCACCACCTTTGAAATTTTTGGTCCACAACTCCCAAAATAGTTTTATCTTTTCTTAAAAAAAGGCCCCAACAGGCCCCGACCACAAGCTATTGACTCGTCCCCAATCAATTTTTTCTAATGGTGAGGTTTCCGTGTGGAATTTTTTTTTTTCCATTTATTTTTATATTGCTTTATTGTTCCCTTTTCTTGTTGCACCTATTTCAGCCCTTGTCCTTCAAAAAAAGGCCCCTTGTGCTGGCACTTTCTTTATTTCTTCCGTCTTGAAATTGTTAAAATCAGTAATATAATCCTACCAAGTCTTCATGATTGCATCTATGATGTTCACTACTTTTTCAGTATGAGTAGGATTAACCAAATGTGGTAAGTTTAAGAAGGTTGAGTCCCATTGTGACTCTCAGTCGGTGACCAATTGGTGGATTGATTCTACCTTTTGTTTGACAAGCGGCATGAGGTCACACAAGAGCTACTTGGTCTTAGTAGAGTATTCCTAAATTATCTAAATTTGTATCTGCAGGGCATCAACTTGATTATATAACTGCTTGCAGGTATTTGCATCAGTGGTTCCTATGATATCCGCAAATAGTTGGTGAAGTTCCTCAGAGATGGGTTAAGCTTCCATAGCTAATGAGATCGAAAATTCATGGATCTTTTCTAGTAGCATATAAGCCTTAGTTTTTGTACTCCCCAAGGCCTCCTTCAGTTGATTCATATGCTCCCTTATTTGATTTATCTTTCTTGTTTAAACCATTGTTGGATTTGGAAAAGTTGGTCTAGTTAACAGAGTTTGTCGAAGCTCTTTGTTTGTATTACTGACGTCCCTCCATGCTGCTTGGATGTGGAGACAAAAATTCTATTACATCAAACACATGCATATCCTCAGGTGCAAATTATACTATATCCGCTATTCTCATCCACAATTCTTGAAATTTCTTCATGATCTGGTCGATTTGTTTCCTCAGATTGTTTCTTTCCTGTTGTACTTGATTGCCCTCTTTAGTAAGCGCAAGTATATGTTGTTTCTATTGCTCGTGTATTTGAACCAAATAATTATGCAACGATTCTTCTTGTTGTGCTTCTATTTGGATGAATTTGAATGGTTGATTTTGTTTCCAGCCCTGGAGGTTCTCGTTGCTCATTGCTTCGAAACTCAGATGCCTTTCTCCAAGCAGTTGGCCATTAGAGATAGATGGTTCGGATTGTCTTTATAGTGAAATAGGTTGATTCAATGGTGCCACTATTTTTGGGCCTAGATTTGAAATGTGGGTGGATGGAGGGATGGAAATAAATGAAGGTAGTGCTAAGAGTGACTATTGGAATTCTAATATTGGGGTTTCTTTTAGCGCAGCTTCAACTATCAGAAGATCTACTTGAATAAGTAGGTTTGAAAACGTTGTCATATCTAGCCTGGTTTTGTTAAATATAGTTACTTGGAAGGTTCCTGAGTTAACTTCTAACTTGGTATGACTCGTTATAATATTCCAAAAAATTTTCCTTCATCTAAATGGAATATTAGAGTTTATTTTATCACAAGGTAGGTGAATAAGTGGGTAGGGAGACCCATAAATCCCTTTAGAAGGAATAATAACACTCCTAATGTGAAAGGAGGAAGAATAAGTAGTTGGATTAAGCACCTTTGGGTGTGAATTGGAGGGGATGCAAGTTCTAGGTCAAGTTTGACCAAGTCAACATCATTTTAATGGAGGAGTGGCATTCATGATAAGATAGCACAGTTTTAGTGAAGGACAAATTGCATGAGCTTGGTGGCATTTGTGGATGGGACCCAATGTGATAAGGCTCACACACTATATATGGAGGAGATGGTATCCATTGTTATTCATGTTTTGGATTATTATTTTGTATGTGGTATGCTTAGACTTATTGCATTCTTCAGTTGTTTAGTTGAGATTGTTGTGTTGTTTAGCACTGGGTGTTATCGAGCAGGAATCCCACCTCTTTCCTTGAGAGGCCTTCGGAAGAGCATTGCATTTCATTTCCACATTCAGGTTTTTAGACCAAGCTACAACTTTCTTCATTAGCACAGGTTCTACAAGATATTGTATTATGTTGTAGGGTGTTGCAGTGGAAGGTTGGGAAACCCACTTTTTGAGCTAGTTTCGCATAGGAGGAAGGATTTCTTATCTTGGGAGATCATTTTGGAGATATCTTGGACTTATTTCAGATCTTTGGCACCAGGCCAAATATTTCCCCATCATTTATAGCATTGTCCCAACTGGGAATTTATTTATTTTGGAGGGCAGCTTCAGTGAGGGGTCTTGTGGCTCCTTTGGAGTGTTTTCTTGTGATTGAAGGGTTCATCCTTTCACTACAGGATGCCTTTGAGGGGATCTACATCAGATCTAAAATATTTCAGCATTCTAAAATCATGTGCTTCAGTTTACAGTGAATCTCCAGCCCTAGGGCTTTAGATCCCATCTTATTTAGGGTGTATTACTGAAAAACTTTTCCGGGTTCATATCGTTTGAGGCATATAACAACACTACATATTTTTTGCATTCCTTTGTTGTAGCAGTGTATTTATAACTGCGCTGTAGCAGTCTTTCGACATTTTGTATTGTGACAACACTTCATTTTTTGGAGTGATTGCTTATGGTAGGCATGTTCCTTCACTGTATTTGATGTATGCCTCACTATTTTGTATTGATTTTCTGATCTAATACATGATTTTATGACTCCATATTGGTCTCCAATGTTAATGATTTGATTAACACTGCTATTTCTAGTTTTGTGTTCATATATTGCTACATTCCCCATTTAGGAATATTACAGTGGTATCAGATCATAATCTTGGCCCAGCCTGTGCATTCAAGACATTATGCCATTAGGAGGAGAATATTCTCATAGAAAGGAGAATTTGTGCAGAAGAAACAAAGGCATGACTCCATTATTTGGAGAAATTAAGGAAGAGAGGCTCTCCCAGCTTTTTTTTTCAAACTGTGAAAAATGTCAAGAAGGAAATCAAGGAGATGAAAAGGGAGAGGTGTAGAAAATTTTCAAGAGGGTTTGAAAGTGAAGAAAGCCCTAGATATTCACATGATGGGTGTGAGTATTCAGCCACACATGCAGATCCAGAACACATTTTATTGCCCACATTCACTACAAGAGAAATGGAGGAAGAAAATGCACCAAGGGAGGAAACCTTGAGTGACTATCTTCGGGAGTATGAGTCTCAACCTTGGAGATTCAAAGAGCACTTGGACTTCCAAGGGTTTTTCCAAATCAAGAAAAAACAAAAATCCAACAACCATAATAGAGGCAAGAGAGGTAGAACATTTCTATCTAGCTTTGATGGATCAGCAAAGTGCACAGCCAAGGCTTGAGTGAAGGAGCTAGATTTATATTTTTAGATACACCAAGTCTCAGAAAAGGAGGCCATTAGAGTAGCAGCATTTCACCTTAAAGGTATGGCCCATGATTGGTGGTTTTATACTTTTGATTCTTTTCATCATGCAAATTTAAATACTTATGCAGGGTTCACTAAGAAATTAGTGAAAATATTTTCTATTAAACATTGTGAAACATCTTTTGTTGAACCCAAAAACTCAAAACCTTTGCATGAGTTGGAAAGATCTTTTTTACCAACTCCACTCCATATTTTTGTTGAAGGGGATAAAAGCATGCATAACACCTTTCCAAGGGAAAATTCCCCACTTCTTGGAGAGCACTCTTATATAGATGAAGACATGGATATTCCTCCTTTAAGGGAAGACCAATATCTAGGATCTCTCATTGATGATGAGGAATTTTCAAATATTGATGAAGAGGATGAGAAAAGAAGAGCTAACAGCATTGTACCATCAAGATAAGGTCCATCACCACATGGAGGAGGAAAGGGAGACATTTCTTCCATTAGAGGAGCCCTTGTGTCTTTGCAAGGAGTTCCAAATCATCTAACACATGGGGACCAAAGCACAACTCTAGAGCAACATGAATCAGTTTTTGTGGATTGTGAGATGGAAGGAGAAGAAGAAAATAAGGATCAACATCTAGGGATGATGAGAATTCACACTTATCTATTTCAGGAGGTTTCTGCATAGAAGAAGAATATTGTATTACAAAATAAGAGGAGGGACAAATCAGTCCACTCATATGTACAGTCTGATTTAGATCTTGATGTCTTACTACATGGGGGAATTCCACCTGGGAGGTCACCAAATCTAGAGATGGTGAGAAACATCTTACCATTTGGCTCACCACTCTTAGATCCCAGAGGGGTGAAGAATTTGGAGGGTTCTAGTACAACGCAGAGAGTCTGGGATAGAATCAAGGAGGAGGGAGACATTATATCATTTTCAGCATTACCCACTCTCACTACATATTCTACACAGACAGAAGTTGTTGCAGTGATGGAGGATGGCACCACCACGGTGCAAGGAAACTACTCCTTATATTTGGAGGAACAAAGGATACTTCCCTTGAGGAAGGAATCCTCCATATATTGGAGTATATGGAGGCCACTTATGCTTACATTGGCCAAGATCAGGGGGTTCTTTTTGGATGGTAGCTTTTCATGGGAGGCCAACTTCCAAAGGTCACCACTTCTACTTGAGCATAAGCAGCTGCATGATGGGCATGGAAACACTTTGGAGGATGAATTTGGCATGAGGGATGTTAAAGGAAAAGACAACAACATGTGGGGAGCTTCACATTTCATATCTTCAGTGTTGTCTCTTAGGAGGATTGATCCATATTGGAGGTCTCAACTTTTGGTAGAGTACTCGAAGGATCTTAGAGCTTGCATGTTTCTTGATGATCTAGAGGGAGATGATAGATACATGGTGGATGATGGGGCCATCTATTATTATGGTAGAGTCTTATTGAATAGAGCTTCTAAGCTCAAGGAGAAGATGTTACATGTATCAAATGTGGATTTTCTTGCCATGCACTTTGATGCATATCATTCCTTGATGGAGGATTTCACTTGGGAGGGCATCCAGAAGGATGTATATCAGCATATAGAGAGATGCATAGCCCATATGTTGATGGATAGGTGGTCACAACCACTTCCATACTCATTGAGAGTGAGGGAGAACTTTTAGTTGAGCCATTTTATCTCAATGACCAAGGTACATGGTAGAGGATGTACATTTATGCATTCTGATTTGTACTCTTTTACTTTTTGTGAGCAGCATGTTGTACCAAGTGTTGAGCCTCAAGATTGTGCTTTATTTCATCTTACTTTACCTCATTTTCCTTTGTCCATTGTTATCCCAGACCCAATTGATCAATGAAATTAGTTAAAATTACTTTTAGAATGATTAACATGGCTAACTTGCTAAGTTTTGTGATTTTTGTCATTATAATGCAAACTGGCTATAGAATGCAGACATTCCGTAGCTAACCGGAAATTCTGCAGCTGTCTTCACGTTCAGGCATGTTCCAGGTGTCCTCTCAAGAAAAACCAAATATGGGTATATTCCACGTCATGTCTGCATTGTTTGTTGCTCACCATGAAGGAAGAACCGAATTCTGGATATGGTTTTGGTACTTGGGAACTCATTTAAGGAAGTAGATTTCTAATAGGACTATCTTAGTCCAGATGTCCTTTTCCTTTTTACGCTGCCACTTTAAGAGTCCTAGTATGATTTCGATAAGGAAAGACAATGATCCTCGAATTTTTGCAAGTCTTGTTATGTAAATTTGTTATAAAAACACTTGGGAAACCGAGAGATAGGCTAGATTTTGCTCTGGATTTTGCTTAGATTTCATGCTATATTTATGAAGACGCAGAATACTCTGTTCAAGTTAATTTTCCTTTAATGAAGAAGACAGTATTGCTTTGAAAGCGTTGATTTGATTTGGAGTTAGATTCCGTCTGGTGGTAGAGGGCCCCTGCCTCATGCACAACTTTACTTTCATAATTTAGATAAGTATCTTAGTTGTTTTTACGTTTTTGAAGTTTGAGTTCATAGTTAATTTCATTAGCCACTATAGTTATACTTTTTCTAAGAACTCTTCCAAAAGATCATGATAATGAATGAGAAATGGCTATAGTGTTGTAGGATTTAATTGTAATTTATTTTGTTCACTATCACAGTTGAACTTATACTAAGCAAACTCTTCCAAAAAATCCTTATGATGTCTAAGGCATGACTGTGATACTGAATGTTTCAGTTTTTTTTTTTCACTAAGTAACATGGCTGATCTTGCTTTTAAAACGCTCTTCCAAAATATCATAATGATGGGTAGGAGATAGCCGTGACATCTTAGTTTTTAAATTTCTTTCAGTCTTTATGTTTGCATTTGCACTGAATTGTATAGTTAAGATTGTTCTAAGAAGCTCTTCCAAAATACCAATCATGATGGACAAAACAGGCTTTATAATCCCATAGATTAATGCATGATAACCTAGTTAGGATACTCCGGAGTCAAATTGCATTTAACGCATGCTCTGTTATTTTGTTTTAAGTTTGATAATGGCTTGTTAGTTTAGCACTGTTTTAGACTAGTGACATCTTAAGTTCATTTTTAGCTTAACTCATTGCATTTTAACTCCACATTTAGTTTTCATCCATTGCATATTAGATTACATTAGTTGTTAAACTTAACAAAACGACCTTCATTATTTAAAAAACCTCTTCTTGTTCCAAATCTATAATTGATTCATAGCCATATGAACAGAAGACAGTATCATTCCAAGGCCTGAAGTACTTTTGCAACTTCCTTTATCATCTCACAAACAAACTTTTCCTCAAAAGACTATTCTAAAAATCTATAACCTTTGAGTGAAGTGTAGTGGTATCAAACTAAGTTGCAGAATAGAGTTAGGAACTAGTCTTAGAGTAGAGATCTTATGATGATACCAATATTTTCCTCCAAATATGTTTCAACAAATCTTTAAACATGGATAAAATTTTGCATCATTATGAGCTGGTTGTTTGATTGTTTAGTTAGGAGAATTTGTATACTTAGTTGACAATTTCTCAAAACTTTCCCAAAATACCATTGATGAAAGAATTGGACAGGTTAAGTTTATGTTTTGATTCATTTCATTGAAGTCATTATCAAGCTTGGTATTCTACTTAGTCATAGTTTAGGTTTGATTCTGTTTCAGTATTTTCCTTTGCATTTTTCATTTGTCATCAACCAATTAGGATTCACTCTGTTTTTAATCAGTAGCTTCTTTCCACTAGCTTTCTAGTCATTTTCCTTGTGAACATAAAACCACCAAAAGACCAAAAACATCATAAATCATCACAAAAGACCAAAAACATCATAAAACACTAAACACAACGCATTAAGAGACAAACACCTAGGCACATACAGTGCATTTCACTTCAGCATTTTACCAACCCTGGTTGACAATTAAATGAACTCAATTTAGGAGACTAGGTTGAGACCAAACATTTTAGCGTCGTTGCCAGGGAAGTGAAAACTAGGTAACCTTTGTTTCTTAGCATCAAAAAACAATTATATGTGTAGAGAGAGATATTCAAGGGGAATATTCATAAGCAGCAGAAGCAGAAGTTTGATTCCTAGAACACCACTTGTTTCACCTAGATCCAGAGCTAGTACACCTTCAACTCAGACCCACATTCCATCCTTTACTGATCCTAGACTTCTAGAAGATCTAATGTCAGCCATTCCATTAGAGAAACCTTCCACTTCATCCACTGAACCTGCCATAGAAGAAGATTTAAAAACTCCTGTTAGGGACACAAACCTTTCCACTTCCACAGGAGAGTCAACCATGGCAGAAGAAGGAGGAGGAGGAGTCGTTAATGGAGAACACACACTATTTGGAGGTAGAGGTAGAGGTAGAGGAGAAGGAGGTAGAGGTGCAGATGGAGGAAGAGGTAGAAGAGAAATAGGAAGCTCTTTTGGGTTCCCTGTAATTGATGAAGAAACCAATACAACCATGAAAAACATTTCACCCTCTGTCCTTCCAAACTTCTATGGACTTAAAAATGAAGATCCTGAAACCTTCCTATTTGAATTTGAAGTTCTGTGTAGAACTTATGACTACTTACAAGATGCTCAAAAATTGAAATTATTTCCTTCAACCTTGAAAGGAGCAACATTGAAGTGGTTTATGAGTCTGATCAACAGTTCTATTAGGACATGGGAAGACATGAAACAAGCATTTCTAGAGAGGTATTTGGATTATTGTATGCTGGTTAATCATAAGGAAGAAGTGTTTAAGATGTTAAAAAAAGAAGATGAAAACTTGGAAGATTTGTTGGAGAGATTTCATTACAACATGAAAAGAGCAAAAATGGAAAACCTAGATGAAGACACCTTAAAAGCTCTTTTGTTGAAAACAATTAGGGATGAATGGTTGGATATCCTTAACATGATGGGAAAAGGGGATATATCACAGCTCACATTACCTGAAATATCTGAGTTCTGTATCAACCTTTCAAGAGGGAAATCTAAAACAGTCAAAGGTCCAAGAGATCCTGCTCTTGCAAGGGCAAGTAAGTCTGCTTCTGGGACAATAAGTAGATCAGAAATAGGACACATGCTTGATGATTTCAAATCTGACATCTTAGGGAGTCTTAGTGAACAAATAGACACCCTTAAGATACAAAACAAGAAAAAAGCTGAATCTGATGCCTTGGCAATATTTTGTCCCAAATGTAGAAAGAAACATGCCTTAAGAGAGTGTCCATTGGATGTAAAAGTTATAGAAACCTGTGTCATTTGTTCTGAGAAGCATGAGACCAAGAATTGTCCTTCTGTTCCTAGTATCAAGGCTATTTTTTAGGAAGAAACTCCTACAGACTCCACAGAATCTCTTAACTTTGTATCTAGAAGACCTTGGCAGGGACCTCAGACACAAGGATTCCATGATCAAATGTATAATCAACCTCCACCTTGGAATTCTTGGCAGCAACCTTGGCCCCAATTTCAAAATCAATCTCCAGCCTGGGCACAAGGATCACAAAGTCCCTATGGAAGATACTCCCCATACTATCAGTATCCACCATCCTATCCACCATATCCACATTTTTATCCTCAAAATCCTCAACAAAATTTTCCTCAAAATCTTCAACAAAATCCTCAACAACATCATCAGAACCAACCACATCAAAATCAACCACTTTCATTACCATTCCCTCAAAAATCAAATCAATTGTCTGCTCAACCCATACCAAACCCCAATAATAAAAATTCTCAAGACACATACATGATAGAAGGCCAACAGTTTCCAACTTATTTAATTACTCCTCTAGACCTTAGTGATGTTCAACTTAGGTCTGGAAGAATACTTGAAAAGAGGAAACCTTCTGTGATTATACAAGAACAAGATAACTCTGAGGAAGACTCTCTACGGGTGAATAAAATTCTTGAGGAAGACACATCCTTTCAAGACCCAAACACTGAAAAATTAAAGCAAAAAGATCCAATAAATTCAACTCCTATATTAGAGCAACCATCTACATCTACTTCTATACCTCCCTTTCCGAAAAGACTACAAATTGATAAAGGTGTAGAAAAACAAATCATGGTGCCTAATTATGATTTCCTGGATGAGCTGAGAAATGTTTGCATTAAAATTCCATTATTACAAGCCATCAAGGAAATTCCAATTTTAGCCAAAACAATAAAGGAGTTGAGTATGAAGAAAACAAGAAAAGAATAAGAGAAACAATGAAAATTCAACTGGCAGGACAAATAGCAGACATTATGATGGGCAAGATTTCTATTCCAAAGTATCTTGACCCAGGAAATCCAGTTGTCAAAATTCACATCAATGGAATTGAAATCCAAAACACACTCATTGATTTAGGAGCAGCAATCAATATCATGAGTAGACAAATCATGGATAAACTGGAACTTCCTAATCTTCTCTTTACACCCACATTATTACAATTAGCAGACAGATCTGTGATCAAACCTGATGGGGTAATAGAAGACATTCCAGTGTCCCTAGATTCTTAGGAGTACCCTGTGGATTTCATGATCCTAACTCCTAAGAATAATCTAGGAGGACATCCTGTTATATTAGGAAGACCTTGGTTGGCTACAGCTGATGCTTTTATTAGTTGTAGATCCGGTGATATGTACATCTTTGATGGTAGTTCAACTAAGAAATTCACTTTATATCCTCTAGCTAGGACAATTACAGATCTAGATGACACTCAATGGATAGAGGATGAAGAAGATTTACAACCTCTCTTCACAATTTCAGAAATTAGTGAAGATAATCAAATTCTGAATACTCTAGAAAACTTTGAATCCTCTTCAGAACACAAACATGAATCATTTCAAGAGGGATCCAATATTGAGTTTTTGTCATCAAGGCGTCTCTTCATTCTATGGATAAATTTGGCAGCTCTACAAGTGAGATCTTTCCAGGAAAAACTTTGAACATAAATAAGAACCTAGAGAAATCTCAACAAGAAAAGTTAGTCAAAGTATTACAGAGACACTCTTCTGCATATGCATGGGAATACACTGACATGAAAGGGATAAGCCCCAAGACTTGCACTCATCACATCTATATAGAGGAAAATTGTAAACCAATCAGACAACCTCAAAGACGGATGAATCCAAATCTTAGGGAGATTGTTAAAGAAAAATTGCAAAAATTGTTAAATGTCAACTTCATCTATCCCATTTCAGATAGTCAGTGGGTTTCTCCTTTGGTAATTGTGCCAAAGAAAAATGGTAAATGGAGGGTATGTGTTGACTACCGAGAATTAAACAAAGCTACTCTTAAAGACCATTTTCCCTTACCTTTCATAGATTAAGTGTTAGATACATTAGCTGGCAAAAAGTACTTCTCATTCCTAGATGGGTTTAGTGGTTACAACCAAATCCAAGTAGCACTTGAAGATCAAGACAAAACCACATTTACATGTCCTTGGGGTACCTATGCTTACCGAGTATTGCCATTTGGATTATGCAATGCACCTGCAACATTCCAAAGGGCGGTATTAGGAATTTTTTCAGATCTAATACATGATTGTGTAGAGGTATACATGGATGATTTCACAGTTTATGGAAACACATTTGAAGAAGCTTTAGAAAACTTGGAAAAAGTCTTAAAGAGATGTCAAGAAGAAAACCTTTCACTTAGTCATGAAAAATGTTTTATGATGTTTACTGAAGGTATTGTTTTAGGGCATCACATTTCAGGGGATGGGATTAGAGTTGATGAGTCAAAATTTGAAGTCATCTCTAACTTATCTATTCCAAGTTGTCAAAGAGATGTTAGAAGTTTTCTAGGATTTACAGGATATTATCGGAGATTTATAGAAAACTTCACCAAGATAGCATCTCCATTCTTCAAATTACTTACCAAAGATTGTGAATTCAAATGGAATTCTGATTGCCAGTTAGCCTTTCAAACCCTGAAAACCAAAATTTCTGAATCACCTATATTAAGGGGACCTAACTGGAATTTACCTTTTCATATCTCAACAAATGCTTCCGATACAGCTCTAGGAGCAGTATTGGGACAAAAATATTTGATTCCTTATGCCATCTATTATACCAATAAAAATTTGACTCCTGCAGAGTTAAACTATACTATAACTGAAAAAGAGTTTTTAGCTGTTTCTCATGCCATAAACAAATTCAGACACTATATAACAGGCTATGAAACTTTTTTTCACACTGATCATTCTGCAATTAGATACTTAATGAACAAATCAATTACTAATGGCAGAGTCATAAGATGGTTATTTCTCTTACAATAATTCAACATTACCATTCTAGATAGGCCTGGAAAACAAAACACAGTAGCTGATTTCCTATCTAGACTCCAAAATATCAAAGATGACACTCGAGTTGAAGATCAATTTCCTGATGAATATCTTTTTGCAATTTCTACTCAAACTCCATGGTTTGCTGATATTGCTAATTATTTAGTTTCAGGGAAATTTCCTTCAATAATGAATGCAAGAGATAAAAGAAAAATTATTTATGACAGTGCAAAATATTCATGGGTTGCTAATGAGTTGTACAAGACAGGTCCAGATTTGATCATTAGGAGATGTGTTCGTGAAGATGAGATGCCTGAGATTCTCAAAGCATGTCATGATGAACCTTGTGGTGGACACTTTGCTGATAAGAGGACAACCTATAAGATCCTTAATTTAGGATATTATTGGCCATCCTTGTTTAAAGATGCTAAGGAGTATGTCAAAAGGTGTGACAGTTGCCAAAGGGTAGGGAAACCTTCTCCTTCAGGTGAGATGCCATTACAACCTCGGGTACATATTGAACCTTTTGAAAAATGGGCTTTGGATTTTGTAGGACCTATTAGTCCTCCATCAAGACAAAAGAGATATATATTAGTTTTCACTGATTATGTTACCAAATGGGTAGAGGCCAAGTCATTACTTTTTGCTAATGAAGCATCTGTAGTTACTTTTCTTTTTGAGGATATTTTTACTCGTTTTGGTGTCCCAAGGGAAATTGTTACAGATCAAGGAGCTCAATTTACATCAAAGCTAGTGGAGCAAATGATGGAGAGGTACAAAATCAGGCATAGAAAATCTACTCCTTATCATCCACAAGCAAATGGTCAAGTGGAATCTACTAATAAGGTCATTGAAGGAATCCTAACAAAGACTGTTCATTTACATAGAAGAGATTGGGTAGATAGGCTTCCTGAAGCCTTGTAGGCCTATAGAACTACATGGAGAAACACAACAGGCCATACTCCTTATGAACTTGTTTATGGAAAGCAAGTTTTGTTTCCCATAGAGTTCCAGATTCAAACTTTCAAAATGGCAGTTCAGCTAGGACTTGATTTAACAGAGGCACAGAAGCATAGATTGGAGCAGATTAATGAATTGGATGAGATCAGACAAGATGCAGTTCAGAAAACAAGTCTAGTTCAACAGAAAAGGACTATATGGCATGACAAGTACATCAAAGAGAATAAATTCAAAGAAGGTGACTGGGCTCTCTTGTTTGATTCAAAATTCAAGGATTTTCAAGGTAAAATTCAAACAAATTGGCTTGGGCCATATGAAATTGTTGAAATTTTTGACAATGGAGCAGTAAAAATCAGGACAATAGATGAAGAAGAGGTCACTTTTCTTGTGAATGGTCATAGATTGAAGCTGTATCACAAACCACTCTCAAGAGAAGAATTTGTCAAGAATTTCCAAGAAAGCAGTGATGTGAAGTTAATGAAGAAGAATCTTTCTTCTTCATCAACTTGATTGAATTTTCTGAAGCATTTATTTTGAAAAAAAAAAAGGTATAAACATGAAAACCAATCATTGATTGGCATGTTTATACAGAAAAGATAGGGTGAAAATCAGAGTCTTTCTGACACTCTAACTTTTCCATTTTGTTTTTGCAAGCAGCTATTACAAAATCATAAGTTCAGATCCATTGTACTTATGCTCCATTTCATTTCATTTCATTCCATTTACTTATCCATCCATACTCTATTTCATTCATTCATTCATAATATACTTCATTCCATATTTCATTTATCTCATTCCATACTTCATCCACCTCATTTCCATGTCAAAATTTAAAGTTTGATGTCTTGCTGCAAATGAATAACACATGTCATGGATTGCAGGGCAGTTCTTATGTTCTTCCACTCCATTTCATAAATTGAATCCATTCCATTTCATCATCCACTTCATACATTTCATGTCTCATCATCCATCTTCATTCATGCCATATAAAATTTCACTTATATTCCAAACCACTCCATTCCATGATTAAAATGCTCTACATGTACATTCTGCAGCTAAACAGACATTCTGCAGTTGATCAGACTTTCCGCAGCCAGACAATCATTCCGCAGCTACAAATCCTGAAGGCACTAATCAGCACACATTTGAATTGCAAAAATATGATCCAGTTTATCCATGAATACGAAGAATCAAGAAGGATTATGAAGACTCTTCCAAAAGAGAACAAAGAAGACAAAGACCACATAAAGCAAATGAAAAGTAAAGGTAACAAGTTTTGATTATAATGGCATATCATAAAGTTTAGCATAGTTTTAGTTATGAATCATTCGAAAAAGTTGTTTTGATTATTTTTATTGATCATGACCAATATACCCTCCACAAACTTTGGATAAAAATCTCTCATTTCAAATTCTATACCCGACCATCATTTAAGCGGTTAAAAAGGCTGAAGTGTTTGATTTCCTCACGTCACCCAACCAAATCATTCAATGATGATTTTCTTTTCCGTTGTAAAAATATCCACAGTATTTTCACTCATTAATTTGTTTTCTTCACCTCACTTCATTAACTCATTCCGTAACTACCTCATCACTCCATTCCGTAGCCAGCCCTTCATCATTTCATTCTGCAAAACAGAGATATCCCTATCACCGTGAGTAGAGGTATATCAATTTGAAATATCAAACCACTATCACCGTGAGCAGAGATTGAAGCATTATCACCGTGAGAAGAGACTAAAGCACTATGAGAAAATATTGAGGCATTATTACTGTAAACGCAGAGGTATATCAGTGTGGAATTTGAAGCCATTGTCACCGAGAGAAAGAGGTATATCAGTGTGGAATTTGAAGCCATTGTCACCAAGAAACAAAGGTATATCAGTGTGCAATTTGAAGCTATTTTCACTGTCAAACAAAGGTATATCAGTGTGGAATTTGAAGCTATTGTCACTGTCAACCAGAGGTATGTCAGTTTGAATATTTATGCCATTGTCACTGTGAACTAGAAGTATATCAGTTTGAAGGTTGAATTTATTTTTTTCCGTGGGCAGAAAGAAATATTAATCTGAAGATTGAAGAAGAATTATGGGTTTCATTGTAAGAACTGAACCAGTGGGTACAAAATACCTGGAAGGCTACCCTCAAAGTAGAGAAATGTTGCAACAGGTAGGATGGCTACAATTTCTTGAGAAATTTAATGGCTTCCACAAAGAAGTCACTAAAACATTTGCAAGGTCATTTAGAGGAGCTGAGGTTGAAGTGGGAGATGTTAAATTCACTGTCACAGAGGTTTTCATTGCAGAAGCAACGGGATTGCTTAGAAATGGAGAGAGATGGTTCAAAAACAGAGAATTCCATAATGAATCATGGAAGCAAATTCTAAAATCACCAGGTATGGATATCACTGTGTTTAAGAATGGAATTCCAAGTTCTGCATTGAAAAATAAATGGAGAAATATATTGCTTATTCTGCAAAAATTTATCACATGTGAAGGTAGATATGGCACATTTTATGTTTACCACATTAGACTGATAATGCATTTTCTGGAGGAAGAGTTAAATTTGCCCTATTTCTTGCTTCAAATTTTGAAAAAGATGGCTTCTTGTGTTCAAAGAAGGGTTCAATTCTTAGAGACAACTCTATATCATCATGGCTTGGTTAAGATTTTAATTGAACACCATTTAGCCAAAAAAAATGATACTTGGGATAATTTCTTGATAAGAAATCATTTTGAAGAGCCAAAAGAGCCCTCACCTGAACAACAGCCTACAAGGAGAAGCAGAAAATGGAGAGCTTCTAAAATTGAAATTGACAAAATAGTCCAGGAAAGTAGTGAGGAAATAATCTCAGAGAAGTTGACTCAAATTAAGAGACAACTTAAGAAAGAGAGGGTAATCAGAAAATCTACCACAGAAAAAGGAGAGGGATCTTCCCAGCCAAGAAGAAGCCATAGAATCAGGGGGAAACTAAGGAAAACTCAGATCAAACAAACAGGGGTAATAAATATAGAAGATGAGGAAACATCTATTGAAGAAGATGTTGAAGAGGATTTTAACGAAGAAACCCCTGAAATTGACCCTGCTTAGCAAGAAGTTTATGACTATGTTGAAACTTTGGAAAGGAAAGCTTTAGAGAGTAGAGATAGAACCCCTAGTCCTCCACTGTCCGAAATAGATGTGTTAGGAAGGGATAGGTATGAGCTGGAAATACTTAATAGACACATAAAAAATGAGAATGATATTCTAAAGGAACAAGTCAAACTCAAAACCAATATGAACTCAACCTTATCTCTACAAATGGACAAAGTGGAAAAGGCTAGTGAAAAGTTGAAAAAGAGGAACAAGAAGCTAATCAGGGCACTTATCAACTTAAGGTTCAAGTTAGCCATCAGAAAACCCAGAAGACCTTTAATTTCCAGGCAAAGAAGAAGGAGAGGATTAGATGTTCTTGCAGAAGCCTCTGAGTTTATGGAATAAGTTGCATGAGGACATGCAAGAAGTCAGCAGTGGGGGTATGTTGAGCCTCAAGATTGTTCTTTCTTTCATCTTACTTTACCTCATTTTCCTTTGTCCATTGTTATCCCAGACCCAATTGATCAATGAAATTAGTTAAAATTACTTTTAGAATGATTAACATGGCTAACTTGCTAAGTTTTGTGATTTTTGTCATTATAATGCAAACTGGCTACAGAATGCAGACATTCCGTAGCTAACCGGCAATTCTGCAGTTGTCTTCACGTTCAGGCATGTTCCAGGTGTCCTCTCAAGAAAAACCACATATGGTTATATTCCACGTCATGTCTACATTGTTCGTTGCTCACCATGAAGGAAGAACCGAATTCTGGATATGGTTTTGGTACGTGGGAACTCATTTAAGGAAGCAGATTTCTAATAGGACTGTCTTAGTCCAGATGTCCTTTTCCTTTTTACGCTGCCACTTTAAGAGTCCTAGTATGATTTCGATAAGGAAAGACAATGATCCTCGAATTGTTGCAAGTCTTGTTATGTAAATTTGTTATAAAAACAATTGGGAAACCGAGAGATAGGCTAGATTTTTCTCTAGATTTTTCTTAGATTTCATGCTATATTTCTGAAGACGCAGACTACTCTGTTCAATTTATTTTTCCTTTAATGAAGAAGACAGTATTGCTTTGAAAGCGTTGATTTGATTTGGAGTTAGATTCCGTCTGGTGGTAGAGGGCCCCTGCCTCCTGCACGGCTTTACTTTCGTAATTTAGATAAGTATCTTAGTTGTTTTTACATTTTTGAAGTTTGAGTTCATAGTTAATTTCATTAGCCACTATAGTTATACTTGTTCTAAGAACTCTTCCAAAAGATCATGATAATGAATGAGAAATGGCTATAGTGTTGTAGGATTTAATTGTAATTTCTTTTGTTCACTATCACAGTTGAACTTATACTAAGCAAACTCTTCCAAAAAATCCTTATGATGTCTAAGGCATGACTATGATACTGAATGTTTCAGTTGTTTGTTTTCACTAAGTAACATGGTTGATCTTGCTCTTAAAACGCTCTTCCAAAATATCATAATGATGGGTAGGAGATAGCTGTGACATCTTAGTTTTTAAATTTCTTTCAGTCTTTATGTTTGCATTTGCACTGAATTGTATAGTCAGGATTGTTCTAAGAAGCTCTTCCAAAATACCAATCATGATGGAAAAAATAGGCTGTATAATCCTGTTGAGGAGGTAAATCCCCTCTGCGGACAGAGGCGATCCCTACTAGCCCAGCAGGGGTCTAGCAACAAACAAACAATGCTATGACGCAAGCTCCTAGTTATGAAATGAAAGACTTGGGATAAGAGCCTACCTGGATTCCAACGCTAGATCTGAAGAAGAAGATGCCCCCGTCCTTCAGCCCTGGCAGATCACAATTCTTCCACGATCTCCGTGGACGAACACCTGCACACAGAAGAGACGAACAGATACATGCATAGGAACCAGCATACGTAACTAAATATCGGTCGGAAAAGATATTACTCGCATTAACATGATTGCAAAAGGAGTGGAACCATAATCATAGTCATCTATTAAAGTGATAAACGAATAGAAGTTACAACCGAGTTCTGACGTCGCAGCCTCCTTCGTACGGGTCCCCGGTTGTCCACGTCTCGCAAAGCTCGCCAAGGGAAGGGAAACCTCTCCGAGTCTCATGCTTGATGGTCTCCTTATGCCTGGGCCTTAAGGGAAAGAAGGGATTCTTTACAGCAAAAAGGCACTTGGGAATAGGGAGATGCAAAGCTTCAGCACTTCAAGACTAGCGACCTTCCCGGCCTTTGACCTTTCGGCCCCTTGACATTCGGCCCTTCATCGTGGATGAAGGCTATATTTATAGAGGAGAGGAGGAGGTTGGGATCCCTACATTAGTGGAAGGGAGGCCTTATCCTTTGGGAGGTTCCCCATAAGGTGGAAACAAGAGGCCAAAGGAGGAAGGCCGTGGTTATTCAGGCGAAACCACTCCTGATGACTCATCCACGAAGTTGTTGTAATCGAAACTTCGCCTCTTTTTTAAAAAACTTTCCATAAACAGAGTGGCGCGGGTACAACACTGGGACAGAGCGCCAATTGGTGCGGGCTCAGTGTTAATTTTCCCCCATTGGCGCGAGTACATAACGGACTACCAGCGCCAATGCAAAAACATGTGTTTTTAGGGGTCTGTTCAGGAAATGATAAACAGGAGAAATGTTGTCCTCATGGAAAGGGATGCAATGAAAGTATTTTCAAGGCTTGACATTGCTCACAGGTCACATAATGGGTCCTCCATTGTGCGGGACGGGGAATGGTAGGGACGGTGACAAATTACTGTGTAACAGATGCCCCCTAAAGTATGAGGCCCGAGAGAGAGAGGGGTGAAATGCTTTACGAGAACATGTTCAACTGAAGGCCCGCCGTTGGAAAACCTACGTAGAAAGATACAACTGATCTCAAGTACATGATGTATATGCGGCATGGACGCAGCCATCCGAAACAGAGTATGCTATAATCCGGATCCAGGGCATGGGCGCAGCCATCCAACTAGGATCAAACAAATAGACTCAGGTATGGTCGCAGCCATCCAATCAATGAGTCATGTACATAATGATAATAATCCACAATCGCAGCCTGGATTACAACAGACACAATCCAGGGTCTTGCGCTCCATCTCGACCCAACAGAGTACAAGTTCAAACATGCGAATATGTGAGCTGAAGTCGAACATGCAAGAACATCGTCTGATTACCAGCCAATGATGAAAGCTGTTAACAGACGCGAGAGAAACCACCAATAATGACAATGGTCCTCAAGGTACTACAGGTACAATCTACGGCGTGCGAATAAATGAGTTGATGTCGAACACCCGCAGAATCACTCGATCGGAAGTCAATAATGTAAACTTCACGTCGAATGCGACGAACCTGCCATTGAGGCATGCAGGCTCCAAGGTACCATCAGGAGTCTCTAGACCAACTTCCTGGATAATGAGTTGAAGTCGACAGGAAGTGACCTTGATCGAAGGTGGGCCATAATAATTCCCACATCATCGACACGAGACAGAGGAACATAATGTTTTGTTGTGAATCGGGGCCATATGAGAAATAGAGGAAGGTTGATATTCGCAGAGGCCAACTTCTCTTGAACATATAAATGGCACGACAATGGACTTGGCAGTATTTGACGTCAACAGATCAAAGGTCATGGCGACGAGGCAGTGAACAGATGAGAGGTCAAAAGAGATTACCCAAACCCATGGAAACAAAGTGAAGCAACGAGATGAGATGTCCCCAACCCGACACGAATGCAGACAAGTGCCATGTTCAAGAGCGACATACTGCCGACGACAACGACGATGGTTCCATTTTTCCCCCACCATTTCTGGCGAGTACCCCAATTATTTTTGATGACAAGCTTGAAAGGGATAGCATATGCTTGTAATATAAGTCCGCCCTTCGGGCGAATCCATCCTAGTGCATTTAACGAGTCCTAGGAAGGAGAAACTCGGAGAACGTCATTTCGACGAAATCCAATGTCATCAGGGTTTAACGAGTCTTACAAAGGAAGAACTCGGCGTCTTTTCATGTTTAGAGAGTTTGAAAAGACAGCGGAAAAGAAAACTCCACAAGTCCCTTTTCGTAAATAGTTCCCCAGATCCGAAAAGGTAGAAAACAATATCCGGGAAAACCTCCTAGTCGCGATAGGCTAGGGTATTCCTTTTTCGTAATCAATCCATCCCGGCCCGAAAAAGGGTTAAACTTATACTGGGTGAATGTCGATTCGTGTCCATTTTAACGAGATCGAAACGACAAGGGCCTCGGCAATATTTTCATGTTTAGAGAGTCAGAAAAGAGCTGAAAGATGACTCCTCCTGGAGGAGCGAGTGGTATAAAGGGTAGCAACTGGTTCCGGTAATGGTGGAACTACTCTGAACAAATAAAGGTCGAGAGGCTGGCTAACAAGACCACTCATAGCAGTGGTTCCTCAGGAACGGGTAAAACAACCAAGTGAAGGCATATGATCGGCCAAGAAGATAGTGACAATGGAGTGAGAAAACCAAGGCTCATCTGGCAGAAATAGGCTGATAAAATGGCAATCACAAGAGGTAAAATAAGAATGGTTTCATTTTTACACAAGCTTGAAACAAAGATAAACTATGCTTGAAACCGGTTTCATTTTTACACAAGCTTGAAACGGAAACAAACTATGCTTGAAAAAGTGAGCATGCCCCCAGCATGGTGACTCAATTCGAGGTGCATGCCCCCCAAGCTTCATTCCATATGAAAGGCAGATGGAGTGAAGGTTCAAATTACAAGATCAAAAGAAAAGACTCGACTGGGATTTTACGAGATCTTATCAAAGACTCGAATTGAATGGGAACGTGTTTCATTATTTTAACGAGGTTGACACATTAAAAGAACTATCCTCAAACACCTTGTTTCATGGTTTAGGGAGCTTGACACAAGACCAGGAACTGTGCTCCGACAAACCTTGTCTCATTTTTTAAGGAGCTTGACACAAGACAAGGAACTATGCTCCGACAACCTTGTTTCATTTTTTAAGGAGCTTGACACAAGACAAAGAACTCTGATCCGACGACCTTGTTTCATTTTTTAAGGAGCTTGACACAAGACAAGGAACTCTGCTCCGACGACCTTGTTTCATTTTTTAAGGAGCTTGACACAAGACAAGGAACTCTGCTCCGACGACCTTGTTTCATTTTTTAAGGAGCTTGACACAAGACAAGGAACTGTGCTCCGACAACCTTGTTTCATTTTTTAAGGAGCTTGACACAAGACAAGGAACTCTGCTCCGACGACCTTGTTTCATTTTTTAAGGAGCTTGACACAAGACAAGGAACTCTGCTCCGACGACCTTGTTTCATTTTTTAAGGAGCTTGACACAAGACAAGGAACTCTGCTCCGACAGACTACTCATTATGACGAACAAGAAGTCATGAATCCCAAGAGTTCCGCACCAGGTGGGAGGACAACATCTTGGAAATCAGGACCCAATGCCCCCAGCACACTATGCACAACAGCATCGTCACTGAGTACAGGCACGGGGTAGGTTGCCACATAGTTGACCTGCGGTAGGGCAGATACAACGGGTGGATAGAAACCAGGAGGGGGTGATGGCGGACCAGCTGCCACGTTAGGACCAAAGAACGAAAGCTGATCAATGGTCACAATCCTTCCTTCATGCGGAAAACAGACCACATGAAAGAGGGAGGAGACGAGCGCTCCCATGGCATAGGTGTAATCGCGCCCCAAAAGCAGATTGAAATCCAAGGGGCCTGGAACGACCATCACGTCCATATGGACGGTTTTGCCTCCCAAAGTAACAGGTAACCTTGGAAGGATCCCCAACAGTTGACTCGTCCTTCTGTTAAAAGTGAGCAGATTCTGCGTAACAGGCGCAAGCGGCGGCGAACCGAAAGCTTGCCAGGTAGTTGAAGACAGAATACTAACAGAGGCACCTTCGTCTATAATGGTGCTGGGTACAACCAGACCAAGAGCCTGTACTGTGATCTCGAAAGGCACATAAGACGGAAGACGAAATCCTGCAAATCGGTTCCAATCAAAGGAAGCGACCAAACTACTCGGAGGGGCTACCATCGAAATGTGAAGGTCTTCCCCTGATGTTACGGAAGCAGAAGCCTCCTCCATGACCTCCATCTCGAAGGCGGGAGGAATATCCTCCGTAGCCTCCATCTTGGGAGGCAGAGGAGTAACTTCTTGAAGTACAGGGACAGGAGCATCTTTCTCCAAGTCTGAAGAATCTGAAGAAACCAGAAGAACATGAGGGTTATGGGGTCCACTCTCAACAGAAAAGACCTGGTGCACCGCGGATGGGGCCAGTTCAACCGATCCCACGACCAATGGTTGGTCGGGAACGGATTCCTGAATCTGAATTTCTGGAGGAGTGGGATCGACCAAGGATGACCCTTGACCAATCACGGCATCAGCCGGTGGAAGACTCAAAGAAAGCTGTTTATAACCAGCCGGGAGGCGTGGTGTAGAAATAGTCAGGTTGTCCAAGACTCGCTTGGCTTCATCCATATAAGGACAAAGGTGAATAGCATGGTGCCCTTCACACAACTTACAAGGATTGGTGATCTTACCCTGCTTCTTAGGAGCCTTACCAGTGCCCCCAACCTGACTCCCGGAAGCCAAAGACAACGGTGGGGGACCGTTGGACCATACTTCGAGTACCTTGGGAATGCCAGGGCAGTCTCGAAGAAGATGGTCTCCCGTGCACAAAATGCAGGGGAACTTGACTTTCCGAGGAGGGTTGGAAGGGTTATCAAGAGGAGACGTTTCAGGAGCAATAGCAGCACTTTTAATCTCTCGCTTATCAGACTTCTTCTTCTTTGTCTTATTCTTCTTCTTCTTAGCCACCTGGTTACTCGAATCCAGACTTTCACCAGGCGAAGAGGAGGAGGAGGACTCAGAAACAGGCGAAGAAGGGGAGAGGTCCACCTTAGAATCAACATGATGTGGTTCGGGTGGAGAAACTGATTGAACAGTAGTGGAGACATTCGGGACAACAGAGGTTGAGAACAACCAAACGGGCAACCCAACAGTTAACCCAGGAAGGGACAACGTCGCCATGTAAGGAGCACCAACATTTCCAAAAGGAGGAAAATGACCAGGATTCCCTTCCGAGGGGATTCCTTGGTTGGTGAACTCTGAAAAAGTTGCCATCAAACTCAAAACCACACACGGGCTGAAAACGAGTTAAGGGCACACGATCAAACGGTCAACAAGCAATATCTAAGCGGGCGTGTAATCGTGGGTGATTAATTTTACCACATTGGAAAGTAAGAAATTCTACCGTTTCATATTTTAAGAGTCGAGAAATGATAAAAAGATGACTCTATCTCTTTCAGAGTTGACACAAGCGTGAAAGGACAAGCGCTTGACGGTCTTTTCAAGTTTAGGGAGTCAGAAAAGACCAAATGACTGCTCAGGAAAAACTAGGCACAAAGGGTGTGCCAAATATCCGTGAACTGCAATATACACCTTGGTTTCAAAAATGAAACAGAAATCGACCAAGGACTTTCCGTACGTGCAGGTAGTCTCCCCGAATGCTGTGTTCGGTGTATCACGGGTATAGGGCGGCAGACTCGGCTTCCTATGGATAAAGGATTGAAAACCTATAAGGGTCTCCCTTTATATACGCGACGGTACGGGGAGCGCAAGTCCGTACTAGCGCTGTCTAAAGCCAATAGGCGAACGACAGCTGCTAGGTTTAACGACGCCGGAACACGTCTCTAGCCTAGACCTTCTAAATATGTTTCGTTAAGTTCCAATGCTGCCTTAGGTTAATTGAATAAATTTTATAGTTGATCTTCAATTAAGTTTCAATTTTCAGGCCCTATCGTATGTAGTGTCTCGAAAGACTCCTAAATGCAAGCTATATGAGAAAAGAAAACTTTTAATTCGATGAATGCTATCTAGTTAAGGGAAGAGCTTCAAACAATGATGCAACAAACAGCAAAACTGAAAACGAAACTTTTCCAAACTAGATGACTTTCACTATCCAAAAGTATTCTAAAACATCCAACGAAGCGAATTATGCAATGTAATCTATGCAAAATTCTTTTTCCGAAAACTATGCAATTGTAATCTATGCACAATTTCCTTTTCTTTTCAAATAATACAAATGCACTCAATGCATTTTTCGATGAAATGAGAATCTACTTAATGCATACTTTCAATAAAAGAGAATGCACTCAAAGCGATTTCTAGTTTTCAATCATTAAACAATGCAATATAAGTTCAATGATGGATCTCAAAAAATACTTTTCAATGCAATGTGATCTAATGCATTTTAACAAAAAGAACACTTTGAGACGAAAACTAAATAAACGCAAATCTCCTTAATGAAGGATGAAGGCAAAAGGGATGCAAACAAACACTAAGAATGCAACCTTTGTTTCAAAATACTTTGTGACAAAATCCCTCAAAAGTTGACAAGACATATGCGGTCAAACACAAAAAGGACTTCCAAAGCAAGAGATCAAAACAAGGCATTCATCCCTTTTACATCAAACAATCATAGAAAGAAGACATTCCAAATAATGAGCAATGTAATCTATGCTCATACAGAGGAAATACCCAAAGGGAAAGATGCACTGTTGAAGGATTAAGGAAAAAAAACTCAATTTTCATACACCCTGAAAGTGGCCCGACTTGTACATTGACAACTGGCGCCACTTGGCGCGACTTTTACTTGAAAAATAGCGCCAATGGCCAAGTGGCGCGGGTTGCTAACTGACAACAAGCGCCACTGCCTGAAAATGAAAAAACAAAGAATTTCTCCCAACCAAAACCAGACTTCCCACTTCAAGTTGAATCTAAAACAAACCCAGAAGCAAAATACTGACCAAAAGAAGCTTTCGAACAAGGGTAACCCTACCACCTACAAGAAATGGCGCGACTGTCTGGCTGTAATCCGCGCCAGACAGGGGATGGCGCGAGTGATAAATTGGAAACCTGCGGCAACTGGCGCGACTGTCAGGGCTAAACTCGCGCCAATAAAGCCAACTATGAAAAAGTGAAAATTCGGAAAAGCAGAGGTCAGATCTGATCCTCTGGGGGCTGAACCAAAAGCCAAAACACAAAAAGAACCAAACCCAGAAGGTTCATCAAGCAAGGAAAAACGATCAAAGCGAAACAATCATAAATGAGACAAGGAAAACAGGACGATCCCCAGCGGAGTCGCCAATTTGTTGAGGAGGTAAATCCCCTCTGCGGACAGAGGCGATCCCTACTAGCCCAGCAGGGGTCTAGCAACAAACAAACAATGCTATGACGCAAGCTCCTAGTTACGAAATGAAAGACTTGGGATAAGAGCCTACATGGATTCCAACGCTAGATCTGAAGAAGAAGATGCCCCCGTCCTTCAGCCCTGGCAGATCACAATCCTTCCACGATCTCCGTGGACGAACACCTGCACACAGAAGAGACGAACAGATACATGCATAGGAACCGGCATACGTAACTAAATATCGGTCAGAAAAGATATTACTCGCATTAACATGATTGCAAAAGGAGTGGAACCATAATCATAGTCATCTATTAAAGTGATAAACGAATAGAAGTTACAACCGAGTTCTGACGTCGCAGCCTCCTTCGAACGGGTCCCGGTTGTCCACGTCTCGCAAAGCTCGCCAAGGAAAGGGAAACCTCTCCAGAGTCTCGTAACAATGGTCTCCTTGCTTAATGGGCCTTAAGGGAAAGAAGGGATTCTTTACAGCAAAAAGGCACTTGGGAATAGGGAGATGCAAAGCTTCAGCACTTCAAGACTATCGGCCTTTCACCTTCGGCCTTCCCGGCCCCTTCGGCATTCGGCCCTTCATCAATGGATGAAGGCTATATTTATAGAGGAGAGGAGGAGGTTGGGATCCCTACATTAGTGGAAGGGAGGCCTTATCCTTTGGGAGGTTCCCCATAAGGTGGAAACAAGAGGCCAAGGAGGAAAGTAGTGGTTATTCAGGCGAAACCACTCCTGATGACTCATCCACGAAGTTGTTGTAATCGAAACTTCGCCTCTTTTTTAAAAAAAATTCCATAAACAGAGTGGCGCGGGTACAACACTGGGACAGAGCGCCAATTGGCGCGGGCTCAGTGTTAATTTCCCCCCATTGGCGTGGGTACATAATGGGCTACCAGCGCCAAGGCAAAAACAGGTGTTTTTAGGGGTCTGCTCAGGAAATGATAAACAGGAGAAATGTTGTCCTCATGGAAAGGGATGCAATGAAGGTATTTTCAAGGCTTGACATTGCTCACAGGTCACATAATGGGTCCTCCATTGTGCGGGACGGGTAATGGTAGGGACGGTGACAAATTACTGTGTAACAAATCCCATAGATTAATGCATGATAACCTAGTTAGGATACTCCGGAGTCAAATTGCATTTAACTCATGCTCTGTTATTTTGTTTTAAGTTTGATAATGGCTTGTTAGTTCAGCACTTTTTTAGACTAGTGACATCTTAAGTTCAGTTTTAGCTTAACTCATTGCATTTTTACTCCACATTTAGTTGTAATCCATTGCATATTAGATTACATTAGTTGTTAAACTTAACAAAACGTCCTTCATTATTTACAAAACCTCTTCTTGTTCCAAATCTATACTTGATTCATAACCATATGAACAGAAGACAGTATCATTCCAAGGCTTGAAGTACTTTTGCAACTTCCTTTATCATCTCACAAACAAACTTTTCCTCAAAATACTATTCTAAAAATCTATAACCTTTGAGTGAAGTGTAGTGGTATCAAACTAAGTTGCAGAATAGAGTTAGGAACTAGTCTTAGAGTAGAGATCTTATGATGATACCAATATTTTCCTCCAAATATGTTTCAACAAATATTTAAACATGGATAAAATGTTGCATCATTATGAGATGGTTGTTTGATTGTTTAGTTAGGAGAATTTGTATACTTAGCTGACCATTTCTCAAAACTTTCCCAAAATACCTTTGATGAAAGAATTGGAAAAGTTAAGTTTATGTTTTGATTCATTTCCTTAAAGTCATTATCAAGCTTGGTATTCTTCTTAGTCATAGTTTAGGTTTGATTCTGTTTCAGTATTTGCCTTTTCATTTGTCGTTTGTCATCAACCAATTAGGCTTCACTCTGTTTTTAATCAGTAGCTTCTTTCCACTAGCTTTCTAGTCATTTTCCTTGTGAACATAAAACCACCAAAAGACCAAAAACATCATAAATCATCACAAAAGACCAAAAACATTATAAAACACTAAACACAACACATTAAGAGACAAACACCTAGGCACATACAGTGCATTTCACTTCAGCAGTTTGCCAACCCTGGTTGACAATTAAATGAACTCAATTTAGGAGACTAGGTTGAGACCAAACACCAAGGAGGATCATTCCTTCTTTTATATTGTATTGTGATGTACTTGAGGCCATTTTCAGCATTTATTTTGGCCATTATATTGATGGTTTGTGGGGGAGGCCACATGATTCTTGGTGTGCACCATTGGCACCAAACTTTACTTCTATGATCTCATCTTGTAGGATGATCATGGCAGCAAACAGGTGGCTGAAAAGACACTTGTTATACTTTTTTTTGAGGCAAGCATGGAATTCAATGTGCTGGTTCCACATGTGGAACTATGATCCACCTCCCGATTGTCATATGGAAACTTTTTTTTGTTTTTTCTTGCTTCCACATATTGATGATGATCTTATTCTTATGGGAGGCTTTATTGGGAGGATGGCACAATGGTTGGAGGTGCCGATTAGGAGTGTGATTATATATAATTAATATGTTTAATGTTTTAGGAGAAAAAATGGGAAAACCATGATTTCCACACTACATTTCTTGTCTTCATGTGGGAGGAGCCATTTGGAGAACTTGAGTTCTTGGGAGAGGCACTTCATGGATTTTTTGTTTGGTGGGGTAACTTGGGACATTCTTGGAGGCCATAATATTTCAGCCCAAAATTAGCAGCATCCCCATACATACCATAAATGGAGAGAGAAACAACATGGGTGGAAAAATATAATCTCTCCATGCAGCCCCAATACATTGCATGAACCAGGGATTGAGTATTTATTCGACGAGCTACCTAAAATGGCTCATTTCATTTGGATGATAGCATGGGTATGGGATTTTCTCATTGGGAATGATATCCCCTATGTTTTTCATCACTCCTACCTTGAGTATGCCATTGGAAAAAAATAAGGTTTCCACTTAAACCTTTCACTTTCTCATGATGTGAGCCATTTGGTTTTGCGTACTTGGGAGGGACCATTGAAGGGTAGATTTATTGTAGATTATTTTGAGCAGTGGTGGGGAATATTGATGAGGAGGCCACAAGAGGAGGAAATGAGTAATTTTTCTCCACCTTTACAGTTTCCCAAGGACAAGCAACATTTTGGAGGGGAGTATTGTAATATTCCAAAAATTTAGCCTTCATCTAAATGGAATATGATAGTTTGTTTTATCACTAGGTAGGTGAATAATTCGGTAGGGAGACCCATAAATCCCTTTAGAAGGAATAATAACACTCCTAATGTGAAATGAGGAAGAATAAGTAGCTGGATTAAGCACCTTTAAGTGTGAATTGGAGGGGATGCATGTTGAATAGGTCAAATTTGACCAAGTCAACAATGATGTCATGGAGGAGTGGCATTCGTGATAAGACAATGCAATTTTAGTGGAGGACAACTTGAATGAGCATGGTGGCATTTGTGGATGGGACCTAATTTGAGAAGGGTCACACACTATATTTGGAGGATATGGAAGCCATTTTTGTTCATGTTTTTTATTATTATTTTGTATGTGGTCTATTTAGACTTCTTGCATTCTTCAGGTGTTTAGTTGAGATTGATGTGTTGTTTAGCACCGGGTGTTCCTGGTCGGGAATCCCACCTATTTCCTTGAGAGGCCTCTTGGAAGAGCATTTCATTTCATTTCAAAATTTAGGTTTTCAAGCCAAGCTACAGCTTTCCTCACCAGTGCAGTTTCTGCAAGATATTGTGTTGTGTTGCAAGGTGTTGCAGTGGAGGGTTGAGAAACCCACTTTCTGAGATAGTTTATCATAGGGGGAAGGATTCCTTCTCTTGGGAGATTAGTTTGGAGGGCTCTTCGAATTATTTAAGATCTTTGGCACCAGGCCAACGATTTCCCCATCATTTACAGTGTTGTCCCAACTGGTAATTGCATTATTTTGGAAGGAAGCTTCAGTGAGTGGTCTTGTGGCTCCTTTGGAGTGTTTTCTTCTGATTGAAGGGTTCATATTTTCACTAGAGGAGACCTCTGAGGGGATATAAATTATATCTACAATATTTCAGCCTTCTACACTCATGTGCTTTAGTTTTCAATGAATCTTCATCCCTAGGGCTTTAGATCCCATCTTATTTAGGGTGTATTTCTGAAAACCCTTTCTGGGTTCTTTGTAGGAGTTTGTGTACAGCCTAGATCTGTATTTGTCATATCTTTTGAGGCATATAACAGCCATACATATTTTGTACATTCCTTTTCTGTAGCAGTGTATTTATAACTGCACTATAGCAGTCTTCCATCATTTTTTATTGTGATAACATTTCATTTTTTGGAGTGATTGCTTATGGGAGGCATGTTCCTTCATTTTATTTGATGCATGCCTCACTATTTTGTATTGATTTGCTGATATAATACATGATGTTATGACACCATATTGGTATCAAATGTTAATTATTTGATTGACACTGCTATTTCCTATTTTGTGTTCATATATTGTTGCATTCCCCATTTGGGAATATTACAGTCGCACTAATTGTGCTTGTCGGGATAGCGTCAGAAATCGTTGCGAAAGTGGATACAATGTGAACTGAAGGGTCTTTAGACTTATGGGATGTGTACATATATGAAACTAGAGTGTTCAGAGATGAAGTCGGGGATTTCAGGGATGATGTTAGGGTTTTTTGGAAGGGGATTTGGTTGCTTCTCTCTGGTTCTTCTGTAATAGGGATACCTGTATTTGTTTGGGTTGTTGGATATTCTTCTGTTAAATCCACAACCTGGGTTGAATTTATTATTTTGTCCCTCTTTCCTTTAGGACTTGGGATAGGTGGTTTAGTCACTTTTTTTTTTCCGAGGGGTAATGAGTGTCGACTAAGATTGAGAGTGAATGATTGTGAGGGGAAGAGTGGTGACAATAGGGGTTGTAATGATGGCTAAAAATGTACCCAAAGATTGAAATTCATTGAAAGAAAGGAAAGAAGTATTTCTGGATCCAAGGCTTACCATTGTCCTGTTAAATTCTTGCATTCTTGTCTCCAGGTTCTGCAGTACTGGTTAGAGTTTTATCTGTGGAATTCATTGCGCTGTGTATGTTTTTTTTTTCCCCTGGAAGTGGTTGAGGAACCATAACATCAAAAGAGTATACATGTTTTTTTTTCAAAACTTCTCGTGCTATCCCTAGCTATGACATGACTTCAGCATGGAAGGCCTCTTCTGTAAGTTTGAACTTCTAGAGCCTCTTCTGAAACATATATGCTCCTATGCATTGAGGTCTAAGCCATGTGTTTCCATGGGAAGCTCCAAATCATATTTTTTCTGAGTATTCATCCAACAATATTCTTTGGATTCTTTCCTGTGTGTTAATAACATCTATCATTTTTCCATACAATTCTACAAATGATTCTTCATCAATTTCCTTACTGGTAGGGCCTTTGGAGGCTCTCCATGGTGTGTATTTGAATGCTAACAGTTTCTCTTCAATCACTTCTACAAGTGGTCTCTTTCCCAGTGAACACCACTTTAAAATTTATAGTGCTATTATAAGGTACCCATAGTTGAATCCAATAGCTCTTCGGAAGTTTTCTTCACATGCTTCAGACAGTTCTTGAAGTAGGAAAGTGCACCAATTGAGTTGTGCTCCCTCCACACAGTGCTCCGCAACTGATATGATGTCCAGTGTGCATTCTCCCTTTGTGTAGTGTCTCATTATCTTCCCCGCGATCAAATGGCATGTTAATTTGATGTTGGGCATGTTTATCATGTCTATATTTGCTTGCTTACCCCCTCTTTTTGTGTTATACTTTCTATAGTAGTCATGCTCCCCAGCTTTCTTTGCTATATAGGAGGTGTTCTGGAATGTTGTTGCCACATTTTTCCCTATCAACGAAAGTCTAGTGAGACGATGGATGCCATATAAATGAATATTTATCTCCCTACCAATCCATATGGAGTTGTTATGAATCATGCTAAGTAGAAGTTTTGTGCATTGCATCGTTGTTCCCTGTGTACCAAAAAATGATAGGCTCCATAGATGTAATATTTTCGATCTTTAAATTCCCTGGAAATCTTGATGAACTCGAGATGCTTCACTGCCATTTTCCTTGACATAATTATCTATGTAGACTTGCCTCTTGAGCGGAGAGAACTAAAATAAATCAGTAAAATCAATGTCAATTAGCGTTGCATTATCGTACTTTCTTGTGATTGGCTCTAACTTTTGGATCCTTTGGTCGAGTTCTGGCTCCACCAATGATACAACTGCCTTTATTATGCTGCTTTTTTTCTAATAAACCCTTGTTATTACTGGTTTTTAAGTTGAGAGCTTTTTTGGTGTGTTGTTGCTAGCTGTTATGGAAACGTTTCTCTTCTCCAACACTCTACTTCTTGACACTAGTTTTTTATTCCTCCATGCAGAATAAGTAGGAGTTTTGACAAGATGGAAGTTGATGAGACTAGATAACTAATTATTTTTCAAGTTCCCTTTCCAGCTACAATCGTCTGGGTAGTTAACATGGGTGAGGTGGAATCTAACTCTGTTTATGGTTGCGTCAAAAATTAAACGGACGTGATGAGAAATTATTATGGCTTGATGTGGAAACTTTATTACAGAATGATGTTTCTAATTATGGAAAATATTTCCAAATTCTAACTGACACTATGGACTGACACCTACATGGTGGATAATTATGGTGAAATGATGTCGGACATCATAAGGTGTACAATATTCCTGTCAACCACAATTGGTTGTTGGGTGGTCTCTATTCCACAACTGTGTAGTGGGTTATTATTCATGATGAAGACATTATTTGAGGGCTTATGTTCTACTATTCCTGTGGAAATGAGCTACCTAACCTAAGGAATTCTCTCGGGTGCGAGATTTTATTATAAATAAAACTTAGAGAGAACATTCATGGAATGGTTTCAGGTGTGTTGCATTGACCCAACTAGGGAATAATATACCATCTAGCTGTGTGAGCTTAATACCTCTTGAATCTCAGATATTTGTAACATAGAATAGTCCCAACTAGTGCATTTGTATTTTTCCTCGAAATTTCTGGAATTTTTTATCATATAGTAGGACACAGCTTCTGATAGTGAATGTTTTTTTCTTTATGTGGTAATCATGCCAAGACTTCTAGTGCTGCCTCTCAATTTGTTGAAGGAAATCCACAAGGAATATCAATTCTTCCAGTTCTTGAAGTTATTGTAACCACTTTGCCACGGACTTTTCTTCAAACATTTAGGTTGCTATGGAAATAAAGATACTGGGGACAATAAATTCTGCTGGTAAAATTTCCTCTTTTTCGTACACCAGCTGAAATGGTGTATGATTATGAAATATCTTTACAGTGGTTCTATAATCCCATATGGTATTCGGGATCCTCAGCATACCTTTTTCAGGCCCTTTTCTAAGATTTTATTAAAAACTTCTACAGTAACTTCTACAGTCTCATTTGCTTATGGGTGGTTCGGGATGCTTTTGTGATGTTGTATCATAAATTTTTGTAGTAATGATTATCTTGTGGCATTAATGAAGTGTATTCCTTGATCGCTTGTCAAACTCCTTGGGAAAATGAATTTAGTGATGATATTTTCAAAGATAAATCTAGTTGCAGTGTCAGTGGT
This sequence comes from Pinus albicaulis, assembly GCA_034641835.2. Lineage (NCBI taxonomy): Eukaryota > Viridiplantae > Streptophyta > Pinopsida > Pinales > Pinaceae > Pinus > Pinus albicaulis. The sequence continues at coordinate 818,788,951 of CM076584.1, read as the reverse complement.
AAAATCCTTCACCGACGAGGCTTCAACGCATCTGGTTAGGTATTATATTGTAGTTATGATGCATCTTTCTTGTGAGTGTCATGCAACTAGAGCTATGGGTATAATGAAATCAATTTCCCATTTCTCAAATTCTTGTATTGCTCTTACAGGTTGTAGTAGTAGCTCATCCCTTTATGAAGGTTCACCAGTCCTCTGACTTACATCACATTTTTTACATATTACTTTGCGCATTTGTGTATGTTGGGCCACTGTAATCCTTCTTGTAGGGTTTTCCTTGCGGTGCACTTTTCCCCAACATTTCCTCCCGCAACTCCATTATGACATCCCCATAGGATCTCTAGTTGCTCGTGATCTAATATGCACATTATTAGTACTTGATCTAACCCCATATTATATAATTGGCCCATAATGAGTTGATAATATGCTCCTTTGACTACTAAGTGCTTTCTTTGGACTGTTGTATATTCTTCTGGAAATTTCCTCGTAGCCAGGAATATTGTTATTTTCTCCAGGTAGTCTAGTACAACTTCCACTAGAAACAGATCTGAATCTAGTAGCTGATCATCTACTGGTCCTTCATTTTATCCTTATTCAAGGCTTGAAAAATGCTATGGTCCTACATTCAACTTTCCTGGTTTAACTATCACCTCAAACGTGAATTCTTAGAATAGCAGTAACCATCTACAAATTCTTCCTTCTAGCACTAGCTTATTTACCATATATTAACTATTGAATGATTTGTGAAGAATTTGAATGGGCCCCTAATAGATAGTGGCAAAACGTTTGTATCGAGTAGACTATTGCAACTGCTCCCCTTTCTGTAGTTGTATAATTTTTCTCTGCAGTTGATAGTTTCTAGATGGCGAAGTATATCAAATGAACTAGATTTATCTCCCTAGGTTGTGCTAGAACTACTCCTAATGCAATTCCATAAGCATCAATGTGCACATGAAATTTTTTATCCTAATTAGGGTACACCAAGATAGGTTCACTTTCTAGCTTTTCCTTTAGTATATCTAGTACTTCATTAGACTCCTCGGTCTAGGTGAGCTATTTTGTTTTCTTTAGTAACTTCTCTAATCGGGCTATAATACGGACAAGTTGTGGATAAACCTTCTATAGTAGCCTATATGCCCCAGCATGGATCTTATTTGCTTAACATTTTCTGGGGGGTACATATTAACAATTTTCGCAAATTTAGTAGGATCTACACATAATCCATCTTTGCATACGATATGGCTCAGAAATGTTCTGAAAGGAACTACGAAGATGAATTTCTTTACATTTAAAGTGATTTGTAGCTTCCTACATTGATCAAACACTATGCGGAGTAGACTTGCATGCTTTTTCAACAAAATGTATATAGTCTAATCATCCATATAAACTTCCAAAAACCTATGGATTTATTCTCTGAATACTATTATAACTATCCTTGAGAATGTTGATGGTGCATTCTTCAATCCAAAACGCATTTCATGATAGGCGTAAAAGCCCCATTCAGTTGTAAATATGGTTTTCATTTTTTCTTCCTCAACTATTCTGACCTAGTGGTACCCAAAGAATCCATCCGTGAAAGAATAAGCTTCATTCCCTACTATGTTTTCCAAAACCTGATCACTGAAAGGTGTGGGAAAAGGATTATGCATGCATGCATTATTAAAACTATCGTAATCAACACATACTCTTATTTTTTGTTTATCCTTTTTATTCTAGATAATAATGGGACTGGCCAGCTCTTCTTCCTCAACTGGAAATATTAGCCCCACCTCTAGAATTTTTTCAATCTCCTTCTTCACCTTTTATTTTAACCTGGGATTTAATCCTTACAGTCTGTGCTTCACCATTCTGACATTTGGTTTAAGAATTATGCGCATTCCCCCAAATATCCTTTCCCTTCAATTCTGCAACAGAAGAAGGAAACAGATATTCATATTCCACTAATAAATCAAAAAACTAAATCTTGTTTCTTCATCCCAGTAATATCCAATGGAAGCTAATTTGGGCTTATCACTACTTCCAATATTATTCTTTTAAATCTTGAGCGATAGTAAGTGGAGTCCCTATGTAGTAGGTCCGTATTTGATTTCTCACTCCTCTTCCTTCACTTCAAATGACAGGGCACTACTTCTCGGTAATTTTATTTAGACATTTTTTTGAAAGTGGTTCAATCCACTACCCCCATGGGTCCTATTTTAAATAATATCCTCTTCATGGCTTGCAAAGCATCTGTTAGTTGTTGAGCTTCCTCCTTAAAAGAAAATATTTTTACAAACTTGATCGACAATAATTCCCAATTACTTTTCTATATATTTTTCTCCTCAGTGATATACCATGCTTGCCGGATTGTTCCCAAGGAGTGCACAAAATTAAGAACCCACAATTTCTTGGGATATCCCTTCTAGTTCCTACCATTCCCCATAGTCTTTTATGTGTGCTCAAGGGTCTAAATTTCCCCTATACCTCTCATCTGGTTGCGGTCATGCAGATGCTTGGAACCTAGTCCTTAAGGCCTTTACAACATCTTTCCATATCCTGAGGTGGTTTTGATGGTTTCCCCACCACCTTTCAGAGGTTTCTTGCAATGCCACATTCATAAGGGAATTTTATGTTCCTCAGGGACAGTATCATCTACTTTATTGAAAAAAGTTTCAACGACTTCCATATTAGTAAGAGTGGGGTAACCTCTTACCTATGTCTCGTTCCAATTCACTCCTCGAATGGCAGCGAACCTTCTGGTATTGATTACATATCCTCCATTCTACCATTCGTCCCACGTGACATTAGACCCCACCTCGGAGCTCTGGATGCTCCGCCATCTTACTGACCCTTCTGCTGTCGGATTAATGTAGTCCTCCCTTTTTCTTGCTTTCATCTGGTATAATTGATCCAAGAGTCCAGAATCTTCTCTAGTATCAATTGATTATATGAACCTAGGACCTTGGTAAGGATCCAATGGCTGAATCACCCTGACCTCCACGTATTTAAAGATCATCAACTCCTTCAAATCGATGACTACATAATTCTCAAATGCCAAGTCTACCCCTAACAGTGTTGGATATGGGTTTCTATCACCCATAATGTTTATCACTTCAAAATCATCATATTATTTTACCCCCACAACATCGACCTCAACATCTTGTAGTATTGCAATCAATATAATCCAATATTGGCTTTCCATACACAATTATATGGGAGAGAATGCTAACTTGGGCTTTCCTAGTGCCTCCCAAGTCTTCCTCGGGAGTATATTGACGTTTGAACCTAAGTCCAAAATTATATCCCTTATTTGAAAACCCACAACATGTGCATCGATTCTGAATGCCTTTCATGTTTTTCTTTTATTTATTTTAACCCTCTGTGCATGAATTTATAGAAGATTGGTAGTTATTTGGTTGACTTGCTCCAATCCACCCTTAACAACTATCTTCAAATTTTGTTTTAACATATCCAAAATTTGTTAATGATTCATAATATTCAGGAATAACCTGAACCATTCTTCTAAATGCTAAACTAGTGTTGCGGTATTTTCTACCTCCTTTGTTGGTTGTACCTGTTGGAGGTCTCTGTGTGAGCTTAGTTTTGAGAAGGTCTCCACCACTTACTTGAAATACTTCTTTTATTGCTCAGCATTATAAGATTTATTTGATGATATAGGCTATATCAGCTTCAGTGGCTCTACCGCTCCTAGGTCTACTCCTATTTTCCTTCCTCCTATTCTTACAATGGCTACACTTGGTAACAGTTGTGTCTCATAAATTCTTGGTTCTACATTAATTAAGTTAGCACCCCTTTGTATGTTCCTCTCTTCGCATATTTTTATTAACTCGGGAAATCCTTCGTAGCATGTGTGTTTACTCTACACTGAGAGCACCATGGCCTTCTGGGTAGCGGGCATTTCCTCTTGACATATCCCTCCTTGTCACAATTATAAAATCTTAGTGTTCCTCTTCCTCTTGTCCTTCCCCCACTCATTCCTAGCCCTTCTCATCCTCGAGGATCCTTGTTTACTCTGTAAGATGTTATGTCTAGTCTATCGGCTAATGCATTCAATGCTCTACATTGGTCTGTGTGGTGTGTTTTTGAGGCACAAAACTCATAGTAAATGTTTTTTGGGACATTAAAGTACCTTTTTAGCATCGGGCATAGGCGAGGTTGATGGCTAGCTCCCTTAAAAATTTCACAGTAGTCATTTGAATTTGTATTCTATTTGTTTTCGAATCCATGGAAGTGTGTTTGAGCAAGGTACATACCTTTTGTATTTACTTTCACAACTCCTCCAACTGGTGGTGGTATTTCGGGTCCTCTCGATGATGACCCAATTATTTTTCCCTGCAACCTAGGACATTTTGTGACTAAATGTTCCTCTAGTAAACAATGTGTGCACCATACATTCGGTCATTATGGGCGAGCCATTTTTATGTCCTTAAGTTTCTTTTTTAAACTTGCAATTTGATACTATAGCCCCAAAAGAGAGGGAGCCTGGGTGGTTACACCTCCTGTGAATTCTTATGGATATCCTGCCATCGATTCAATTTGAATTTCTTGTTCTAGTGCATCTTGGAGCGTCTCAATATTCTATTGCGTCAATGGTGTTATCGTAATAGGTAGAAGAGCCTTGATAATCCAATCCCGCTAATGATTTGTATATATGGGATAACTATATTTACCAATATCATCTTTGAATCTTCTCATTACCTCCCAAGCAGTCTCCCCTTCTCACTGCTTGATTTCCTAGAGTTCAGATAGCCCTTACTAGTTGGTATGTGGCAGTTTAAATTTTTGCTCAAATTAAATTTTTACATCATCTACAGCTGGAATTGGATGTATTTCTTACCATTTGATAAAACACAGTAGAGCTCTCTCTCAAAGCATAGTCTAGAACTCAAATAACTTAACAGTGTCAGGTATTTAACAAGCCCTCCATATTTTCTCACACAAGTACCAATGTTGTTCAACATCGTCGTTCCATTTCCTGAAAACTCAGGATCTCTGGTGAAAAATCCTGCCATTTCTGTCTGTGTATGTGGAAGCAAGACAAATCCTCTAGTTCCTGGTTGAGAAATTATTTTGCTAATATTATTACTAGTATTTTCTTGCACTTTATACTGAATATTATGTATTTTATTCGATCTTCGAAACTTTATCAAAAATTTATCTGAGAGTGATAGAGTACCAGGGGAAGGTTAGGAAAAATGCCAATTAGGATTTGTGGAATAGGATTACCTTGTATCGAGTTTGTCGGTCTTTCTTAAAATATTCATTCCATCACAACATGTAGTTCACCATCTCAATCATTCTCGGGCCTTGTGTCCTCCTCTCCTTTAGACATGTTTCCTTTCTTTGTTCAGGATGGACACATATGAACCTATTTATCCCCTCTGGTGGACCCCTCTATTCCTTCAGGCCCTCTCGAAACTCCTTCCTCCATTGAAATTTGCAGCGCGTCTCCTTCTTGGTGTGTGTTCTCCTTATGTTTTTCAAACTCCCATATTTCCCTCTCTAACCACTTCTTGGATATTTGTGATCTCTGATATGATCTCAGATCTCTTGACTTCTTAGAGCATTCGGCATACATCTCATTAGTTTCCTCTTCCCCTTTCCATAGAATTTCTCCCTTAGGTCCTTCCCTCAGTACTAGTTGTTTAATATTCCATAGTGGAACTTTGGAAAGGCAACAGTCCCTCTTCCACCATTAGAGGCTTGATCCATAGGGGGGTATCTTTCAGCAACTTCCATCACAACCCGAACTTAAATATAGCTTCTACTTTAGAAAAGGACCAATGACTTTCAGTTGCAAATTCTATAGTGTACCCCTCCACCGTCGATTTTACCCAAAATTTTACTACTCATGTTAGATCAGTATCCAACCTGTGCAATGGTGTTATATATGCATGCGTCTAGTTGCGATGAGATCTACTCGATTCCCCAGATTTCATTTTTATTTGAATTATTTGTATCCAATTATAGATCTCCTCAGGAATTTTCCCTAAAATATCTCATACAAGTCACTTGTTGATTCAGAGAATAATATTTGATCTCATACCTTTATTTCCTTCTAATGTCAAAGCTCAATTTGTTGTGATATGAACTAATCTACATGATTATCCCACCAAATTTGAATTTCCCTCTTGTATATCCTTGATACCATGATCTAAATATTTGATATTTTTTAGGGTCCCGACAACAGAACCATTTTTTGGCAAAAGCATGACTTCTAGGCAAGACCCAAGTTCAGGCTCAGAGGCCAAAAAGGTCCCGTTGTGGTCTAAGACAATGACGACATTTTCACCTTGATGAAAAGGAGAGTAAGGAGTCTCACCTAAGGCGTGTCATGACCTTACTGGAAGAAGAGAACTAGAACCATGATATTTGTATCAATATTATCATATATTATCTAATGAAATTACACTATAACCATGCATAAACTACTCTTATTACGCATTACCCAAAGAAGATATAGATCCCATCAAATACACCAAGATGCACTATGAGAAAAAATTTATTAGTCCTCTATAACTTCATGCATAAGAACACATCCATTTTAAACACAAAAAAGGCCACAATATAAATATATATTAACTTCCACCATAGTGCATTACATCAGATATCAGAGTCTCTACAGAGATCTGTCCATGGAACCCAAAACACAAGACTATATTGATTTGCTACCAATTTATCTACCTTCTCTGCCACATGATTGCTTTCCTTATTGCTTATCTAGCCTCCTCCTTCCGCACTACCAATATTTTCTTCTTTTTTTCTTGGCTACTTTTCCATGCTCATTTCTTCCTCGTTCTGTTGTAATTTTATTTCTGCCACTCAGATTCTTCTCCCTATTCACTGTCAGTTACTCCTACCACTTGCACAATTGTCCATTTGCAACCCGCCACCTTCCCAATGGCTATCCTTAACTCATTACCTTCAATGTAGCTATCCACAACTCACCACCTTCACAACTGTTCATTCGCAACTCCCAAAATTGTATTATATTTTCTCAAAACAAAGGCCCCAACAAAACATTAGTTACCCTTATGGTTAGAGGATGAGGAAGAGGATGAATTGGATCAAACAACCTCCTACCTAGAATGTACTCTAGATATTGTTATATCATGTGGCCATGTTATGAAACCAACTCACAAAATAGAAGAAAAGATAGAACAATGACTTAGAAATCATCGTTTTCAAGGGGGAAACCTCCTTTAAATTACAGAAATGAACAATTCTTGGATGCTACAAATGACATAACCTCCTTTCTATATATAGGAGTCCATGGGGTCACAATATAATCCTAGCCAACCTAACAATAATAATGTAAGGGCACAACAATAACAATAGGAACAATAATAACAATATGGGGACTACAAGGGTACAACAATAACAATAAGGGGGCTACTCTAACAACAATAAGGGCCTACACTAGTAATATAGGGACGTAACATGCCCCTCTCCTTCAAAAAAATGTTGTCTTCAACACTTGAGTAGTTTTGGATGCTTCTGTATACAATTCTCATCCTCCCATGTGCAATCTTCATTGGGTAAGTTCTTCCACTTAATGAGATACTCGAAAATTGATCAATTTCGTAGTTGTCGTGTTCTTGTTTCCGTGACTGCTTCAGCTTCCAATATGATTTTTCCTTCCTCATAAAGTTCTGGAAATATTGTTTGGACTGGAATTTTGTCACCTATAACCTTCATTAACCTTGAAACATGGAAAATTGAGTGCACTCGAGAAGATGCAGGAAACTCCAAATTGTATGCCATAGTAACAATATTTTGCAACACCTTGTAATAACATAGTACTTTGGTGATAATTTATTATCCTTCTTAGCTTGCTTGAAGAACATTTTTTTGTATGGTTGTAGGCGTAAAAATACCCAGTCGCCTACATAAAACTTCTCTCGCTACGATGTTGATCTTCTTGTTGTTCCATTCGATTCTGTGCGAAATTTAGGCTATCCTTTAAGATTTGGAGAACTTATTGTTGATGCTCGATGTCATATTCCACTGCTTGAACCTTATAATTTTATCTTAAATATTATATTATGGATGGTGGATGATATCCATAAAGTTCCATAAATGGGGTCATTTTTTATGCAGTGTGGAAGGAAGTGTTATACGACCATTCAGCTAGAGGTAACCACTTGACCCATTGTGTTTGTTTATCAGATACAAAGCACCAAAGTTATCCTTCCAAACATTTGTTCACTATCTCATTTTTCCCATCATATTGAGAATGATAAGATGAGCTATGAGCTATTTGAGTACCCAAACAAGAAAATAATTCCGTCCAAAAATTTCCAGTGAAAATTGGATCTCTATCACTTACAATAATCTTTGGGTTTCCATGTAGTTTTTGAATTGTTTCCATAAATGCAGTAGCAATTGTACTCACTTTAAATGGATGAGATAATGCACAAAAGTGTGCATACTTGGTAAGTCTATCAACTACCACCATGATGACACTATTTCCTTCAGAATTAGGTAAACCTGTGATAAAATCCATTGAAACCTACTCCTAGCATTGACTTGGAATGGATAAAGGTTATAGAAGACCCAAGGTTTTAATTGTCTAAAATTTATTTTGCTGGAAAACCCAACATTCCGCTAAAAAAATTTTAATATTATATTTAAGGCCATCCCCAAAAAAAATTCTTCACCCTGTGGTAAGTTTTTAAAAATCGTGAGTGTCCTCCTAAGGAAGAGGTATGAAATTCTAAAATAATTTTTTGTTTTATTTGGGAATTCTTACAAAGATATAAGCGATATTTGCACCATAAGGAATAATTTTTCCAAAGAAATGTATCAGATGTACTAGGATATTGCTACAACATTTGAATGAGTGTCCACACTTATTCATCATTCTTCCATTCCTCCCTTGCTTCAGTTATCCAATCTGGTTGGATAATATAAATGGCACAAAGCAATGCTTCAGTATCCTCATCCTTTCTTGAGAGTGCATCTACCACAAAATTTAGCTTCCCTTCTTTGTAGATGATTTAAAAGTCATATCCCAACATCTTTGTGACCCATTTTTACTACTCTTCTGAAGGTATTATGTGTTCCAAAAACTATTTAAGACTATCATGATTCATGTTTACCTTAAAGTGTCTTCCCATTAGGTAAGGCGACATTTCTTTAGAACATGTAGTATTGCCAACATTTCCTTCTCATAAATAGATTTCTATAAACAATTTCCTTTGATTGGACAACTTTCAAAAGAAATGGGTCTTCCTTCTTGTATTAAAACAACACCAAATCCATTTATTGAGGCATCACATTCCACAACAAAGGTTTTTGTGACGTCTGGTGTAGCTAATATCAGTGCTTAGCACATTGCCTCTTTAATATTTTCAAAGGCCTTAGTTTCTTCGAGAGTCCATGAAAATGATTTTTTCTTAAATAGTGTTGTTATAGGTTCTACTATTCTCCCATAATTCTTAAAAAAATTGTGATAATAACCTGTTCACCCAAGAAATCCTCGCAATTGCTTTATGGTTGTGGGGAATTTCCATTCCTTAATGGATTTAATTTTGTTATGGTCTACCTTAACACCCTCCTGAGATACAATATGAGCCAGATATTCCACCTCTTGTACCCCAAAGAAACATTCGAAGATTTTTTCATATAATTGTTTCACCTCCAATATTTTTATCACCCTATCAACATGTTGAACATGATCCTTCCAAGACCTATTGTAGATTATTATATCATTAAAAAATACTAACACAAATTTTCTAAGGAAGGGGTTGAAAACGGAATTCCTTAACCCTTGAAATGTAGAAGGTGAATTGGTAAGGCCAAAAGGCATGACCAAAAATTCATAATGACCTACACGAGTTCTAAATTTTGTTTTCAAAATGTCTTCAGTCTTCATTCTAATTTGATGATACCCTTAAGGAGATCCAACTTGGTGAAATAAATTGATCCATGTAACTCATCAAATAATTCATCAATCATAGGAATGGAAAATTTATGCTTAATATTGAGCTTATTGAGATCCCTATAACCCAGGTACATGAGCCATGATCGATCCTTCTTATGCATCAATACTACTGGAGTAGAAAAATAACTTTGACTAGGTTGAATTATACCATCCTCTAGCATTTCTACAATCATACATTCAATTTTGCTCTTTTGGACATGAGAATATATGTAAGGCCTCATGTTTGGAGGAAAAATTCCTGGAATCAAATGATTAGCATGATCGTGGTCACAAATAGGTGGGATTCCTTTGGGATTTTCAAACAAATTAGAATGATTGTCCAATAATTTTTGGATATCTGGAGAAATAGATGATCTTGATGTTAGAAATTCTATTGAGCATAATTTTCATTTATGCCTCGTTTCTCTTTCTTCATAATATTTTTCATGACATTAGAGCTTATTATCTTTCTCAGCTTCCCCACAATACCCCATAATTCAACTTCCTTTCCTTTCAAAAAAAAATTCAAGAAAATTTCTTGAAAAATAAAAGATACCATCCCCAAAAGACTGTAACCATTGTACTCCTAGTACAACATCAACACAATCCATTTGAATGAATATCATTGGACTATTAAATACATATTATCCCATGGTTAGCTTGATATTATTGCACTTTACAGATAAATTTATAATTCCTCCATTTGCAACCATCACTTGACACTCTAGTGATAGGTATAGGAATAAATTCAATTCCTTGGCTACCTTACAATGAATAAAATTATGGGTACTACCTGAATCAATTATCACTATTACATTTTTCTTCTTTATATGTCCTTTTATCTTGAGATTTTGAGGAATGGTAATTCCTACCAATGCATTACAAGATATGGTCGGATTTATTTCTTCTTCCTCTAGGGTTGGTTCCTAGTATATATCCTCTTATTTTGAATTTTATTGTTCCTTTTATTCCTCTAATTCACAATCTATGTAAAATAATTTCATTTCAGCACACTTATGACCTTTACTGTATTTTCTATCACAACTATAGAAAAACACTTTTTCTTTTTTTTCTTCCAATTCTTGTGGTGTCAACCTGGTAGGTTGTGGAATTCTAGGTGTATAAATACTTCCATATTTATAGTTGAGAGTGGTAGGCTTCCTTGTCACCATAATTTTGCTTTCAATTTTTCTTTCCAACCTGAATGCCTTCTCCAATGATTCAGGTTCCCAAAGGTGAAACTCAGGTTGGATGTTATCCTTTAAATTCCCTATGAATACATCAATCATGTTCTCCTCTACAATATCCTTTACCCTTGTATTCAATATTTTGAAGTCCTCAATGTGCTCCACCATTGAACCTTTTTGTTTGAGATTTATCAATTGAGTAACGAATGTGTTTCTCTTTGTATCTTCATAACGTGATATCATTTCCTCGGTAAAATTTGATCAAGTGACAATTTTTTTATGAGATAAATGCCATCGATACCATAAAAATGTACTTTTTTCTAAATATAAAGTTGCAATGCATACCTTTTGTGTGTTTTTCACATTATGGAGATCAAAGTATTGCTCCATTTGTAGTATCCAAGTTACAATATCCTTTCCATAAAACTTACTCATATTGATATTTGGAATATGGTGGGTCTTCAATAAAAAATTAGAGTCTATGAAATCATGATCAACATTTATTTTTTTTCTCATCATGAGTTTCCTCTACCACCTTTTCACCATTAGGAAGATTTTCTTGTAGCAACTTTGCCAAACCTTCCATGTATTTCTTCAAATATTCCATGTTTCCTTCTATACCATCCATATTAGCTTCCATGCCATTCTTCAAACCATCCATTTTAGCTCCCATTTCATTTTTGGTTACTTTTTGCGAGAGTGAAATTTGTTGCACTTGTCTCATAATTTTGATATATCATGCTGCATTTCTTCCTCTTCATGCGTCATAGTAGAGATTTTTGAGGACTTAACAGGTGTGGAACTATTTTTGGGAAGCATTATAGAACCCAACACTACTATCTATGCTTCAATATTCCTTTGGAATCACTTCAAACTGATTTTGCAAACAAAATCTATGCAATTTTTTAAAAAATTACACATTGTTTCCTTTATTTTGAGAAGCTCGATATTGATACTAATGTTTCTCTATTATTTATGATCCCCAATATTTGAGCTTAAATATTGTAGTATCCCTTTGAGTCTTCTTCCATTTCCACAGTTTGGACCTGATTTGGATTCTTCAATACAAATTTATGTCCAGTCTCCCAAAATGCCCTAACTATGGACTGGTTCAGTAGACAAAAATTCTACGGCATGTCGCATGTCACTGTTTCGTCCTTCAACTCTGAAATTGATACAATAGAAAAGATATTTCGTGTACTTTCATCCACTTTTTATATAATTCCAATCTGATGTCAGAAACGAAAGTTATGATGATTTTCACTCGGCCACATGTTTGAGATGAAATTCTGGAGCATGCAAAAACCCTAACTCCCTCAAATCATATCTCTGAAAATATAGTGAGCCAAGATCTGAAATTTTTACACGACGTTCCTCCAGATTTCAGATCAAATGGGTTTTTTTAGCTTCTAAAACTCCATATAAAAAAATTTATATTAAAAATTCCAAGATGACCTATATGCAGCAGTGGAACCCTAGAGTCCAAAGCTCTGAAACCAAATGCTATGAAGCCAACTCACAAAATAGAAGAAAAGATAGATCAACGACTTAGAAATCAGCCTCTTCAAGGGAAAAACCTCCTTTAAATTACTTAAATGAACGATTATTGGATGATACAAATGACAAAACATCCTTTATAGATATAGGATTCCATGGGATCACAATATAATCCTAATCGACCTAACAATAATAATGTAAGGGCAGAACAATAACAATATTGGGATTTTATGGGGCACAATAATAACAAAATAGGGACTACATGGGTACAAAAATAATGATAATGGGGCTACACTAACAAAAATAAGGGACTACACTATTAATATAGGGACCTAACATGCCAACTTGATGAATATGACCTTATTGACCATATCTTACAAAATCAACCTCCCACTTCCATACCAATTGATGAATTGATGAAAGAATATGGGATTAGTACTTGGAATGGCTTGTGCTATGTTGACTCTAGCTTAGAACACACCAATATTGTATATTTTTGCCCATCCAAAACTCTGAATATCAACCCCTCCCTCTCGGCCAAACATGAAGAACATTTGTGCAATGTACTAAGGAAACACTTGGATGCTTTTTCTTGGGATTATAAGGAAATGAAATGTGTGAAACCCTCCCTCTCGGCCAAACATGAAGAACATTTGTGCAATGTACTAAGGAAACACTTGGATGCTTTTTCTTGGGATTATAAGGAAATGAAATGTGTGAAACCCTCAGTTTGTACTCATTATATTTACATCAAATAGGGATGAAAGCCTATGTACTAACCCCATAAAAGGATGAATCCATCTCATAACTACATTGTGAAAGAAGAGTTACAAAATCTACTAGATGCAGGGTTCATATACCCCATTTCAGATAGTGAGTGGGTGTCACCTCTTGTTTTAATCCCCAAGAAGAATAGGAAGTGGAGAATATTTTTGGATTACCGGTAACTTAAAAAGGCTACAAAGAATGATCATTTTCCTTTTCCCTTCATTTACCAAGCCCTGGATGGCCTTGCAGGAAAGAAATTATTATTTTTCCTAAATTGATTTAGTGAATAAAACAAAATTCAGATCATCTCTAAATACCAAGACAATACCACATTTAAATGTCCTTGGTGTACCTTTGCTTATAGATTTCTTCCATTCGGTCTATGAAATTCCCCTGATACTTTTCAGAAGGTGGTCCTAAATATATTTGTTGAACTTTTTCATGACTCTGTTGAGATATACATGGATGATTTCACTCTTATGGATGTGACTTCCAAGCAGCTCTTCCTAATATGTGAAAATTCCTTAACAAATGTATTTAAATAAATCTTTAGTTGAGCCCTACGAAATGTGAATTTTTTATGAATGCGGGGAATGTCATTTGCCATTCCATATCAAAGGAAGGGATACAAGTTAACCTACACAATATTTCCATCATAAAAAAGGGTCTTTATCCCTCAAAATAAAAGATATTTTAGTAAACTGTCTTCACCCTTGTTTTGACTTTTGGTTAAATATTGAGATTTGTTTTGGAAAAAAAAATGTCAATAGGCCTTCGAAATATTGAAAGAAAATTTGAACTCTACACCCATACTTAGGGGTCCCAACATCACATTACCTTTCCATATACACACAGATTCCTCAGAAAAATTTATAGGGGTTTCCTTACGATAAGTAAAGGAAAAGTTTCCTTATGTTATCTATTTCATCAGTAATAAACTTTCTAAATATGAGTTAAATTATGTTATTGCTGAAAAGGAAATCTTGGTTGTGGTGCATTCTTTGAAGAAGCTTAGGCATTATATCATCGATTATCAAAATTTTGGTTCACACTGATCATGCAGTAATTAAGAATTTAATGAATAAACCTAATGTCAATGCTTGGATAATTAGATGGTTGTTATTAGTGTAGAAATTTTATCTGAATATTGTTTGTAAACCAAGGAAAGAGAATGTGTTTGCATATATCTTGTCAAGACTAACATTGCCTCCACGAAAGGAAGAAATGATAGATGCTCAACTTCCAGATGAACATCTCTTTTCAATATCAGTTCTTTCTCCTTGGTTTTATGATATATCCAACTACTTTTTTGTTGGGAGGTTCCCTCCTAACCTATCATCCAAGGAGCAAAGAAATATTGTCAGGAAATGTTCCCCATTCAGCTGGATTGAGGGAAATATTTTTAGATTGTGGCCATATCATATCCTGAGAGTATGTGTGAGGGAAGAAGAGACTTTGATATCCTCTCAGCATTCCATGATGGACCCTATGGGGGTCAATTTTCTGATAAGAGTATAGCCTTCAAATTTCTACAATCAGGTTACTATTGGCCCATGTTACATCAGGATGCAAGGAGGTACACCAACAGGTGTGATCAATGCTAGTGGATGGGTAAATCAACACTAAAATATGAAATTCCCTTACAACCTCAAGTGAATCTAGAGCCATGTTGAGGGTGCTAAACCTACCACCATTCATGGGATATCCCTAATATGAAGTCCCAACTAGACCTCACACCATTTGGAGTAGGGGTCTCAACACTCGGGTGTTTAATGATATGCCTTGCATTAAACGGGGGAAGTAAGTGATCTCCTTATAATTCTGAAATAGTACGCAAATTTAAAGGAACACACGAGCTGACAAGACATCACACAAACTAAGAAGAATAATAGTCCACAAGTTAAAGGTGATAAATTAAAGGATAAACACATGTTCAACTAGATTTGTACAAATTAAAATGAAGTAGTTCATAGGAATATGCATAATTTAAAAAACATGCATCGCAAACATACATAGAATAATCCAACTAAATTTTCAATATATGCATGAAGATGTGTCAGCTCTTCTTTTATTATAAGTGAAAGTTCCATTCACACATACAACATGAAAAGCCACTTTCCCCAATAGTGGAACATGAAGTCAACAACACCTTCTCTATTAGATCCCTATAATACTAATATATCCCCTTATTTTTATTAGTGTAGCCCCTTATTGTTATTTTCTTTCCCATGTAGTCCCCATATTGCTATTATTGTGGCCCATAGAAGCCCACTATTGTTATTGTTGTGCCCTTACATTGTTATAGTTATGTTGGCTAGGATTATATTTTGGCCCCTTGGACTCTTATATATAGAAAGGAGGTTTTATCATTTGTATCATCCAAGAGTAAAGGAGGTTTCACCCTTGAAGAGGCAGATGTCTAAGCCATTGAGCTATTTTTTCTTCTATTTTGTGAGTTGGTTTCATAACCTTTGGATTCTAGGGTTTCACTGTTGCAAACAAGTCATCTTGGAATTTTCGCTATAACTTTTTTTATACGAAGGTTCAGAAGCTTCAAACAAAACCCATTTGACTAGAAATCCTAAGGAACTTCTAGCAAAAGTTTCAAATCTTATTTTGAAATAATTTAGGAGATATGATCTGATGCAGGAGAATCCAAGCCAAATTTTCATTATTTAATTATGTAATAAGGGGGGTGAGATATTTTAATTATTTTATTAATTAAATTGTTTATTTAAATAAATTAGGAGGAAAATGTGAAGGTGAGGATTATTTTATATATATTATTTAATAATTAAAGGATATGAGTGGAATGGGATTAGGTAGATAATATAGGGAGTAGGAATTCTATATACGGGATTTTGTTGAGTCCAAAACTAGAATAAATCTAATTTAAATTTAGTTGAGATTTGTGTGGAGGATTTTATGGAATGAAACAAATTCATATTTTTGTATAAATAGGAGGGTTGTATGAGGGTGTAAACAGAGAGTGGAGAAGTGAGAAATTCAGAGAGAGTGAGGAATGATTTGAGAGCTTTTGTAAAGGGCCAAGTACAGGAGAGGCTCTCCATTGTAATATTTGGCCGATGAATTATTGTGTTAATTTATATCAGTAGATTTATGTTTTGATAAGCTCTCTTTTATTTATGTATACTTTGAGCAATTTCAAATGTGTGGTTAATGAAGAGTTGATTTTATGAGAATTTTAATGCTGAAAGTAGTACATGTGTTTTTATATGTTGGGATCTGATTTAACCCAGAATCCCTACATCATTTGGTTTCAGAGCCGGAAAGATACCTGTTCTACATTTTGTTTTGAATCTGAAAGTACATTGATTTGGAAATTGCAAGAAGATGAATTCACCTGGAGCCTACGTTGCTGGTGAAGTCGAATTGGGCAACGTATGAATCAATTTATGAAGCTGTGTCCAAGCAATAAAGAGGAGGAGTTTGCTTGAGTCCATGGAGGAGAGCGAATGAGTGCATTGCAACCCTGGCGAAGAACCGTGATTAAGTGGATGCTGCTAACAGTGGCTAAGCACACAGCAAGGAAACTGCTAAGCCGTGGCTCAATTATTTCGGACAGTCGAGGGTTGCAGCCGTAGTTTAAAGTTACACTGAAGTGATGTTAATGTATACGTGCCAGTCCTGGATCATGGTCAAACCACATGGTTTTGAAGAACCCTTGCATTGACTGCAATGCATTATACCAGTGCCTTGAATCATAACACAAGATCGTTGTGTGAGTTTCCATTTTGGTGAGTTAAGAGTTGTGTTCAGGACGTGGTCAAATACAACAACATGGAATCCATTGCAGAGATGGCGTGTATCATACCCATATCAAATAGCAGCTTTGAAGCCCGATTCTAACATATCATACCTGTGCTTGAGTCATAACAAGAATGGTTAAGTATTTGCGTGGGGAATGAATGGCAACAGTGCCCAAACCTATAACGCGGACTGTTAGAGGGTTTGTGTGAGTTAAAGTGTCCACTCTGGTGAACTAACAGTGTTTGTGTTTGGATGTGGTCGAACCTGCAGTATTGAAGCATATTGCATTGATTGAAATGTATTATACCAGTGCAAAATACAACGCAACGTTGTTAAGGGGTTTTTTGTAAGTGTTAAATGGTAAATTGTTTGTCAACGGTGGCAGGTTAAGAGTTGGTTTGCCTTGCATAATGTGGTTTTAAATTGCAAATGCTTATGGTGATATATGATTACAAAGATCCCTTGCAGATCCAACGAACATAATAGTGGAGTTTTCTTGAGTAAGAAAATTTTTGTATTGGAATTGCATGCTAATTTGAAAAATTAATCAACTTCAAGTTGTATGTTGATAAGCCTTTGCCTTAATAGAAGCGAACAAGTTTGTGCAAAGAAATATTGTAGATCTGCATCATTGTGGGAGCCTGCAACATTATTGATGAGTAGATATAATTGAGAGGCATCCCTCTCGAGCTGGAGTTCGTACTATGGAGCAGTAAAACTGAAATTGCCAATTTACAATTCGCATGGACATAAATGTTGGAAGTACATTTGGAGATCTTTCTTGTGAAGAGACCAGTCATTCAGTTGAGAGTGGATTTACTCGGAAAAATTAGAAGGGCACAGAAAATTGGAAAGGTATGTTAAGTAAAATTATGGGTGAACATATCATATGTTGACATTTTGGGTTTTCTTAACCAAAAATAAAATTTATAGACAAGTGTTTTTTCGAAAATGATATGTCAACATGTGGTTCAACATTAAAGTGAAAATGTTGCAAATGCGGAGGTATAAATGAATGGAAAATGAATAGGAAATGAAAATGCGCTATCCTGGGTGATATAAAGAGAAACATGCATTTTTATGTGAGTAGGTTTATTATGCATAATGTGAGTTCTTGCAGTTTTGGTTAGGCCATTTTTTTACCAAAGTTTGGCAGTGGGAGAATTCTTTTGGTTTGTGTTTTGAGATTGTAAGACACAATTACTTGATGTTGTAGAATCTTTATTTTACCATCATGTGGCGACATTCAGGATGGACATGATGTATGAGTTGTACATTATTCATCGAAGAAATTGAAAACATGAATAGCTTGTTATCTGTACATAGGTGAAGAGATGTAAGTTGATGTACCATTTATAATGTGCAATTGTATGCCACACGAAAGTACAAGTGAGAGATCGAACAAGATCACATAGAGATCTTGAAGGTGAGTTGATATGTTTTATTTTGACTCTGGTTTGAAGATGTCGTTTGCAGAATTCAGGTTGCAGATAGTTGAAGGAAATCTCAGCAAAATAATATCACAGTTTTGAAAGTACTGATGAAAGAGACTAGTAATAGTTTCTGAATAAGAGCAAAGTGTGGAGCAGAACCTGAAGAATTCTAACAAAGATTGGATAAAAAAGGACAATTTTGTTCTTAAAAAGTGCAGATGAGTTGAAGCCTAGAGGGAGAAGAGAGGATGCTCAAGAGGTTCCAGAGAATAGAGAACCAATGCTTGCCAAAAGACCAATTCCAGAGAGAGGATTGGTGAGGTAAGTGGCAGGAAAGATGAATTTTTGTTGCAGAGGCTTTAGTATAGCTCATGGTGAATGAGTGATGAACTCATGAATATAGAGAAAAATATGACTACTAAATGTCACTGCAGAGGTTCTGAAGAATACCATAGCAGAATAAATGAGAAAGAAGATGCCAAGTCAAATGGCATGAGAATGAGTCAAGAGCAGATTGACAGAGAGAGAGCTGAGATAAATTTCCGTCTTGAATTGTTGATGGAAATGTTACGGAGAAGTAAAGTAGACCAGAGATGTGGATGGAGTCTGATGAGAAAATTCAAATGGCAGAGATTGCAAGTGAAGTGGGAGCATAGATTGAATGTTCAATTCAAGGAAGATTTACTCAGTTTAAAGGGAGATTTGATATGTGAGCTAGACTATGGTCCATTAATTTCTGAAAGAAATGATGTGATAGAAGAGAAATCTACAGAGGAACTGAATCAAAGGAAGGATTTAGAGTAGAAAAGAGAGATTTTTATTGAAGCATCAGGTGAGACCACAAGGTCTTGTGTTTTTAAAACTAATGAATTGTCCCTGATTGCAGGTACATCACAGGATGTTGAACAAACTTTAAAGTTTGTTAAGGAGGAGAATTTGAATCTAGAATTTGTTCAGAATGATGCTGAGATATCAAGATCTCAAAAATAAATGAAGACAGAGGAGTATCATGGAAATATTCAGTAGAATATTGAAGCAGAGGAAGAAGGACCATCTGATGATTTGTCAACAACAAGTGAGGTATGAAAAGTTGTGTAAAATTTCCAATTTCTACCCCAATTGAGATTGTTGATTTATATAGAAAGTTAGATCTTCAAAGAAGGAAGTTGGAAAAGCAGAGGATCTATACTCAGGGTGAGTTTCTAAAAGAGCAAGACAAAGACATTGTCTTCAATAATAATTAGGAAGCAGAGGATAAGGATGTAGGAATGATTTAGAAAATCGAAGAAGTTCATTATTGTGAACCAGAACAGGGAGACATTCTTGAAACAGATGATATGGAGGAGGGAATAGCTGAAAATCTCATATAGAATTTGAATTAGCATACTAATGTGTTGATGGAAGAGGAAATTTCAGAGTAGCATATTGAAATGTTGCCAGAGGAGAAAGAGGCACTGAGGCCTTATGTTTTTTTATTTTAATAATTGTTTTGTGAGTACAGGTTTTATTGCAGATGCTGGAGAAGATCTATTGAACATAGAAATTGAACTGATAAGGAGGATAATGATGAAACTATCCCAGAAGAAGATAGCATCAATAAAACAAAAAAGAAGCAGCAAAAGGAAGAAAATAGAAGACTATGAAAGCATAGCTAGTGGGGCAATGCAACATAAAGTGTGGAGACCTGGAGAAACACAACAAACAAAAGCAGCAACAATGGAGAATTACAACACAAGATATGGGATCCAGGAAGACAAATATCTAAAACACATGATCAGGCGCTCATGGTTAATTTCAACCTTGGGAGTCTGATGCAGGCGCATCCAAGCCAAATTTTCATTATTTAATTATGTAATAAGGGGGGTGAGATATTTTAATTATTTTATTAATTAAATTGTTTATTTTAATAAATTAGGAGGAAAATGTAAAGGTGAGGATTATTGTATATATATTCTTTAATAATTAAATGATATGAGTGGAATGGGATTAGGTAGATAATCTAGGGAGTAGGAATTATATATACAGGATTTTGTTGAGTCCAAAACTAGAATAAATCTAATTTAAATTTAGTTGTGATTTGTGTGGAGGATTTTATGGAATGAAACACATTCATATTTTTGTATAAATAGGAGGGTTGTATGAGGGTGTAAACAGAGAGTGGAGAAGTGAGAAATTCAGAGAGAGTGAGGAGTGATTTGAGAGCTTTTTTAAAGGGCCAAGAGCAGGAGAGGCTCTCCATTGTAATATTTGGCCGAGGAATTGTTGTGTTAATTTATATCAGTACATTTATGATTTCATAAGCTCTCTTTTATTTATGTATACTTTGAGAAAATGAAAATTTGTGGTTAACAAAGAGTTGATTTTATGAGAATTTTAATGCTGAAGGTAATACATGTGTTTTCATATGCTGGGCTCTGATTTAACCCAGAATCCTTGCATCATGATCTTAGGAAGTTATGGATTTTATAGGCTCCATAATTTAGCTGAAATAGGTGGATGAAGTAAAATCGTAATAAATTTAGTTTCAGATATTGGATTAGAATTATGTAAAAAGTTATCGAACATGCACAGCCTATAGTTTCTTTTGTACTGATTTCAGATCCGAAGGTCAAAAAAGTAACATGTGGCATGCCTTAAATGTTCGACCTGTTGAAATAGCCCATAATTAGGTCATTGTGGAAGATTGGGCATAAATTTATCTTGAAGAATCCAAATTAGATTTGAACTATGGCATTGGAAAGAAGACTGAGAACGATACGACAGGACTGAAGTTCAGATATTGGAGATCCTAAATTACATAGTTACAATTTTTTCAAGATCGAGCTCCTAAAAGTAAGAAAAATGTGTGTATTTAAAAAAAAATGCATAAATTTTGTTTGAAAAAACATTTCAAGCGATTCAAGGACATATTGAAGCATATATATCCATATTGAGTTATATAATGCCTCCCAAAAAGGATTCCACACCCATTAATCCCTTATAAAGCTCTACTATGACACATGAAGAGGAATAAATGCAACATGATATATCAAAATTTCGGGACCAAGTGCAACAAATTTCACTCTCTAAAAAAGTAACCAAAAATGAAATCGAAGCTAAGATGGATGGTTTGAAGAAAGGCTTAAAATCTAAGATGGATAGTTTGAAGAATGGAATGGAAGCAAATATCGATGGTATAGAAGAAAACCTAAAAGGAAACATGGAAGACATGAAGAATGATCTCAAAGTAGACATAGAAGGTTTGAATGAAGGTTTGAAAAAGTTGCTACAAGAAATGACTTTGAATGGCGAAAAAGTAGTAGATGAAACTTATGATGAGAAGAAAAGAAATGTTAATAATGATTGTATAGAATCTAATGTTGGATTTAAGACCCACCATATTCCAAATATCGATATGAGGAATTTTTATGGCAAGGATACGATAACATGGATACTACAGATGGAGCAAGTCCTAGTTTAAAAAATATTTCCATAACTTGATGGGGGAGGAAAAATAATATTGGAACTTGAAGCAGTCACAAAAACAAGAACTCGGCAGCTACAAAATCGATTAATTTCAGAGTATATCCTCAAGTGGAAGAACTCAACAGCTGGATATTGCACATGGGATGATGAGAGTTTTATACAGAAGCATCCAGAAGTAACCAAGCGTTGAGGAAAACACTTTTTTGAAAGAGAGGGGCATGTTAGGTACCTATACTACTAGCATATCCCTTTATGGTTATTAGTGTAGCCCCTTGCTATTATTGTTGTGCCCATGTAGACCCCATATTTTTATTATTGTGCTGCATAAAGTCCCACTATTGTTATTGTTGTGCCCTTACATTGTTATTGTTATGTCAGCTAGGATTATATTGTGACCCCTTGGAATCCTATATATCATCCAGGAATTGTTCATTTATGTAATGTAAAGGAGGTTTCCCCCTCAAAGAGGTAGATTTCTAAGTCGTTCATCTATCTTTTCTTCTATTTTGTGAGTTGGTTTCATAACATTTGTTACACCAATTTTTGGTCATCTAACTTGTTACTGTTAGATGGACCAAAGTACACCATGTAAGACCAATTTTACCCTAGTAAAATTTCTTTCACTATGAAAATAACTTAGTAATCCATAATTTATTAAGTTGTTTATGGTCTAAACAAGAAACCCGATGAGGAAATATTGAATAAATCCCCATTTGTTTGATTTTCCTCAAGGTATAATTAATTAAATAATAGTTTAATTAATATTCTTGGTCATATTTAACCCAAAACATGAAAATTAATTAGATAACTCACTATTTATCTTATTATTTTCCAGGAATAATTACTTAAAACATTATTTAAATAATACTCCTTGTTAAATTTGAATAGATCATTATAAATAATTGAATAAATCATTATTTATTCAATTATTTCTCAGACATATTCTTAAAATAATAAATAAATCATTTATTTATTTATTATTTACAAATAAAGGGATTTGACCAAATTCAAATTCTTTTTCTCTCCAACAAAAATAATAAAATATTCCATAAGAGTTGGATCTAGATTAGGTTAATAATATTTTAATTATGCACCAATATCTAGACTAACTCAATATTTTGTTATAAATAGAAGGTTTTTTCCATTCATTCACTACCTTTTGTTGCCTAAAGATTGCTCTGGATCTATACATTTGGTCTGACTTTCATCCTCCATCATTTTCATATTTTTCTATCTTTTTGCTTGTGAGCTCCCTTTGAGTTCCATTTTTGTCTAGATTTTCTACACCATAAAGACAGAGAGATCAGAGATCTGAAGCACTGAGGACATACAAGAACCTATCCCATTGAGGGGGACTAGTAACATCTTTCTATGTTCCCTTCCCAGGTGTCATAAATACAAAATTCTTTAAAAATATTACTGTATTCTCTATTGGGTGCATGGAGAAACTCTTGTTTTTATTTGTTGTTTAATGTCTTTAACTGCATAGATCTATATTTTGTAGCATTTATTCTAGTCAAGTAACTGCAGATCTAAGGAAATTGGCAACCATATTTGATGTTAGGATTGTTTGTTATGAACAGCTAAAGTGATATGTTTTTCATACACTTGTGATTAGAATTTACACTAACAACTGCCAACTCCACAAGGGTTTACAATTACGACCACTGTCGTTTTTCAGATCCCTGCATGACCAACTTCTTCAACCCTAGGGTTTTTCTTCAGCTTCTTATTTTTCTTTTCTTGATGTTGTTCTTAACCTTTAAAACCCTAAAACAATAACAATTCTAAATTCTACGTGTTTCTGGGCCTATTGCACAGGTGACAGGTATTAGCCACAGCTGAGACGAAATTTTTTCTGAAACCTACTCCCAAGAAGTGCAGGTCATACTTCTTGGGCCAAAACCTGCAACCTCAGCTCTCATGTAGCGGAAAACTGCCAAAAAAACTATGACCTTAGTGGAAAACAGGTTAGGAACCGTGACCTGAACTTTTTGCAAGAATTTTTTTATGATTTTTTGGGGTTTGTCTGTGATACTCTTCAAGGTTGCCTGACCTGCCTCTCCACCTGTATTTGACATGTACTTTCTCTTTTTTACTCATTGAAGTAGGAACCAAGCCCCTTAGGGCTTCAGTACGCTTCCACCTTTTTAGGAGGAGTTTAGTTGAAGCAAGTCTTCTGAGATTTCATTGTGTTCAACCATTTTTTAGATCTAATATTGTACTTTCAGATCCATTTCAGATTGGTTATTCATCCATCCAAGGCACCTCTTTTCATTTTTGTTTGTTCCTCCTCTAGGGTCCCCTCTGTTTCCCTTTAGGTTATAGCCTTTCGCCACCTCATTTGCAACACTTTATCATCTGGTTTTTTATTTTTTTCTGCACCTATTTCCAGCAGATCAGACCATTAGATCCCTGTCCCTCCCTAATTTAGATGCATTAGCCATTTTTTTTGTTTTTACTAAATTTTACCCACCCATAGGCTAGTTGTTGGGAAGCCCTCCTCCTTGGGTTTAAAGTGATGCATATTTAGATGTTTATTTTCTATCATGTTCAATTTACTTTACTGATATTTTTAAATTTATTTAGATTTATACAACACTTTTTTTCTTTTTTTCTCCACACACATCTGGGTTTAATTAAAATTAACACACTTATCACATACACGGACACAATAAGTGAAGAGCGTATGGTTTACACCACTAGGCCAAGACTATAACATTGTAATCAATTGATCTTGCACCTCCTTCCCCTTGTTGGTCTCTCGTCCTTTTGTGATCCATGTATGTTTTCCATCATTGCACCCCCAAGGAATTTATCCTTCAGAATTCTTGGCCTTCATCCTCAGTTTATAGTAGGAAGACTTACTCCTCCACGTAGGGTTCGAATTCGTCCTCCACCAAGTCCCCCTTATGACTCTACTTGTGGTTCTATCCCTGGTTCTCCTCCTATCACCTTCACCATGTCTGGTTTAGGACCTAACTGTGGTGGTAGCATGGGCCCCAATGCTGGGAATGCTACTAGTGGGGCCACAACATGAACTATTATGACTGATCCCTTTCTCCCTTATATGGAAGGCCTCAATCTTCTCGATTTTAAAAAGTTGATTAATGACCCCATACACCATGATATTGGTTGGCCTCCTATGCCAACTAATCTCCCTTCATACAACCCCAAGTTTGAAGGTCTTGCTGGAGAGGATCCTACAAACCATTTTCGTTCTTTCCACATGTGGTGTTCGTCTAACTCCATCACCAATGACTCTATTTGTCTTGGTTGTTCTAGTGTATGTGTAGTGGAGAATATTCCAAGTGGTATGTCGATCAAGCCTCCTCCTCTCATAATAATTTTGCGACTCTTGCCAAGGATTTTCTGTCTTATTTCTAGCTTCCCCTTCATTATGACACTGGTACCGAACTTTTGACCTCTTTCCGTAAATCGTTTGCGGCCCACCTATCTAATCATGTCCAGTAATGGTGAAGAAGAAATAACCTATGTCGAGCCCCTACCTTCAAAGACTGTGTCCGCATGGACTGGTTTCTCAGATCCCTTTTTCTTTCTATTGGCAAACATGTCGCATCTCATTTTCCTGAGACTGATGAAGCTTCCCTCCAGATTGTTTTGAAATATGACTTGATCTACGCAAATTATGGTTATGTTTATACCGTCTTACCTGATCTCCCTAGACCCAGTGGTGCCAACGCATCGGGAGCATCCCATGCCACTGACGGTATCATTGGAGCCCTTTCTCATCCATACAATCATCCTCCCATGGGTTGTGGTTTCCCTTAGGGAGGGGCCAGCTCCTCCAGCACTTCCCCCCCTCTCGGTAGTATGTATCTAGGATACGACATGACTTTTCCTTTTTCCTAGCCTATTTAACACAATGTTTCCCAACCAACTTATTATCTGTATCCGTGACTTGGTGCTCTAGCTCCTCCAACATTAGCACCTTAGCCTCCCTCGACTTCTCAACCCCTACAATAGCAACCACAACCCCCCTAGCGTCAGGTGTATGCATAGCAGGGTGTGACTAATCATCCTAATTCCAAAAAGAAGAGGAAAGGAAAAATAAACCAATTTTCCCCAGGTAATACAGGACACAATCAACAAGAGAATGTACCTAATAGAGTAACCCAGTAACAGGGCACTCAACCCAAGCAGGACAGGCATGTTCGCATGAACAAACCTTGTTCTTGTTGCGGTGTCTATGGTCACTCCACCCATGATTGTCCTATTTTACCTCAGATGCGTCAGATGTCGGAAGCTCAAGAAGCATCCCAAGGAAAGCAAGACTCCCCCTCAGTTCCTCCCAATGCTGCACCTATACAACTAGTTGTGTTTACCAATCCTTTACCCCAGCAAATATTCGTGGCTACCCAACCCCCTGAAATTCATGCGGCCACTCAACCTCCTCCATCTAGTACCTCTGACTACCAAATTCGCATGATGAACTCTGACCAAACTATTACCGTTGAGCTCAACCTTAAAAATTGGTCCCGTTAGTACAACAAGCCCCTCGCTACGAACTGAAGTCTCAGACCTCCCCTGATTCCATCATCTCTTTTGTGGCCAATAAACAAATAGTTGAACCTTTGAACAATGTTTCACCCAGAGTCTACAAATATTCCTCTCTTCTTGGTTCTTTCCTTGGTCTTTCTCCTCCTATCTCTGATCCCAGCTCATCGAACATTTGCATGATGAAATCGTCTCGGTCCGACCTAAAACAAACTGGTTCGACTAGTTAGTAGCCCCACCCTATAAAATCTGCACCTAGCACCTCGACTCAGCCTTTAGGACCCTCTCCTCAAGGCCCCTCATCTGCAGTTAGTATCCATGAGCCTATCTACCCTCTTGGAGTGGTTCCTCCTAGACTTAACCATCTTGGAGCTATCGCGCCTAGCCACTACCCCTCCAATCTGATATAGTTTGTAGCTCCCCCTCCTGGAGTATTTTTGGTGCCTGTTATAGCTACCTTATCTCTTCCTCACATGAACCTGGGGCTTCCAATCTATTAAATTGATCCCCCAACCACTATCCTGCCTAGAAATCCCAAACCTTATCTTGCTTTGACCCCAGTCCAACCGGTCGCCATGACCCCTCCCTTTGCTTCTGTGCCTCAGCCACCTCAATGGGAACCTACTCATGTTGCAAAAGCTTTAGGTGGGGGGGGGGGGAATATCACAAGAAGACACCTAAGGACAAGGCTACCCAAACAACCACTGCTCCTCCTCAGCCTCCAAAGTGTACCACCTGATGTGCTTTGTGTGATGTTTTCAGTCATGCCATGCTTTGTGTGATGTTGTCGGTCATGCCACCCATACCTGTCTTGGGTTGCCTCATCTCAAGCCCATGATCAATGAAGCATTTCCAGAGTCTGATATCTTGGAGGTCTATGTCACTATACCCAATTCAGTCCTGAAACTCAAGTCTTTGCACACAAATCATCCTTGTTCTTTGTGTGATTTCCATGGCCACTACGCCCACCTCTATCCCTGCCTCAATGACTACCATGCCTCTTTAGAAGCGGTCCACCAATTTGAGGCTAAGCACAATGAGTCCACTTCTCCCTTTTTTGCGAGTTTTGCTTCAAGAGAACCAGAGGTCTTGCCTACTCCCATTGACATTCCCCCTCTCGATGTTGAGATGATGGAGCCTTCGACAACTATTTTCTACCTATCATCTTCTATGAGACCCATGGTGGAAGACCCCTCTAGGACTTCCCCTTTTATTTCGCCTGACCTCTATTTATAAATCACCTTAGGCTCAACATCGGTAGATCCCTTATATTCTTACTCTTCCATCACCCTCCATGACGATAGGAATCTTAACATTTATTCTCATGATGATGAGTCAGGTAGCTCTACCACGTCATGTGGTCTCCCTTTCTCCAGTCACCACATCTTCCATTCTGATGAAGACATTATGGAAGAAATGACCGCCCCTAACTTTCCGTGGGATGATATGCAACATCATGCGTACTTCCTCCCATAGCATTCCCATGACCAATATGTTGTGGAAACAAAATACTTGATTCCTGATGAAGTCGATTGGTCTAGAAATCCCATGCCTGCACCCTATGCTTTTGAAGAAGGAAATATGGCCAATATATCTCCTCCCATTAAAATCAACATTTTTGGCAAACCAGGGGTAGAAGAAAACATTACATTGGGTTCCCAATGCACCTCGGATGAAATTGAGGCTTACACCAAGCTATTCAAGGAATTCTACGATTTTTTCACCTGGTCCTATTAGGAAATGCCTGGAATTTATCCAACTATTTTAGAACACCATATCGATACATGGCTCGATGCCAATCCTATCCGACAAATTTTGAGACCCATTAATCCTTCCAAACAATAGGTTTTCAAAGCCGAAGACGATAAGTTCAAGCAGGCTGGTTTTATCTATCTCGTTGAATACACCACTTGGGTTTCCAATCCAGTTCTTGTTCTCAAGAAACAAGGCACTATTCGTATCTGCACTAAATTTCATGACCTCAACAAATCTTGTCCCTAAGACAACTTCCCCACGCCATTCATTGACCAAATTATTGATGAGTGTGCAGGGCACGAGGTTCTATCCTTCATGGATGGGTTCTCTAGATACAACTAGATTGTTATCTGTCATGATGATAAGCTTAATATTGCATTCATTAGTTAGTGGGGAAAATTTTCTTATAAGGTCATGTCATTTGTCCTTAAGAATTCTGGAGCCACTTTTTAGCGGGCCATGTCATACTGTTTCCATGACCTGGCTCATATTATCCTTTCTTATTTAGAGGACCTCACTACGTGTTCTAAACATCGAGAGAAACATATTCATGATTTGCGTGCCATCTTCCTCCAATGTTGCAAGTATAATATCTGCCTCAATCCATTGAAGTGTGTCTTTTTTGGTCCTGTCGACTGTCTCTTAGGCTTCAATATGTCTAAATATGGTATAACACTTGACCCCTTGAAAGTTCAAGCCATCCTTGAGCTTCCTATTTCTCGTACCTTACGCCAGTTACAAAGCCTCTAAGGCAAAGATAATTTCCTTCGTCAATTTTTACCTGACTATTCCACCACGGTGCATGGGTTCCTTAGAATCCTTAGATCTAACATTCCATTCCTTCGAGATGACTATGCTCAAGAGTATTTTGATGCCATGAAACATGCTCTCACCTCCGCTCCCTTGATTTTTCTGCCTGACTTTGATAGGTATTCCATCTTGTACATCTCAGCCTCCACCCATTTGGTTGTTGGGGTCCTTATTCAGGAAGATGATAACAGAATCAAGCATGTTATCTATTATGTCAGTAAGAAACTTGTAGGCCCCCGCATGTCCTACTCACATGAAGAGAAATTAGCGCCGACTGTCATGTTCTCGATCCAAAAAAAAATTCATTATATCCTCATGCATTCCACCAAGGTCGTGACTAATTCCAACCCTATGCCCTTCCTATTGAGTCTTCGGATCATCAATGTGAAGTATTCCCATTGGATCGTTATCCTCCAAGAGTTTGATCTTGAATTTGTCACACCAAACAATAAGAAAGGTTTAGCCCTCAGTGAACTCATTTTTGAATTACCTACCAGTATGCAAGATCCTCCAATTAATGATGATTTTCTCGATGAATATTTTTTTGCCATTACTACATATGATCCTTGGTATGGTGACATCCTCACTTATTTTTGAACCCAAAATTTTTCCCTCTATCTTGATCGTGATGCTCGACGCCGTATCTGACACCAGGCCCCCCATTGCCTTCTCATCAGTGACAACCTTTATTGTCACGGTGTAGATATTTTCCTTCTTCATTGTTTCACTCACGCTAAATCTGAACAAGTCCTCAATGCCTTCCATAGCAGCGCTTGTGGTGGCCACCTCTCCAGTCTCACTAATGCCCAGAAGGAGGTGCGCGCTAGGTAATTCTGGCCTTCTCTCTTCGGTGATTGCATTGAAACATTCAAACACTGTTCCAATTCCTCCAAAAGACATATACTCCCTATACGCTATGGAGAAGGCAAGGCTAACAAAAAACTCCCAAGCCTTCTCTAAGCCTAAGCCTAGTCAAAATCTTGGCTCCCAAAAGCCCTCTACATGAGTTATGAGGATGCATTTGTAGCCAAAGGGGGGTGACTCTTGGCATTCCCCCTTGGTGACTCTTGGAATCCCCTCATTACTCCTCACATTACATATGACTCTTCACATTCCATCCTGGAAACATGGAATTTCACTCGTACCCAATAATTACAAATAATATACATTTTCCACTCGTATCCATATAATAAAAAATAGTATAGAGACAACTAGATAGCCTGACAAGAAAAAACACTACAATGTCATATTTTGGGTGAATTCAAGCTGAGAAACCTCAGAATTAATTTCTATCGGTCACATACTCACTCCAAGCTTGGTATTGAGTGATGATCTCCCTAAACCGTGAGATGGTGTTAGGCTGGAGGCAAACTCTAGCTTCCATAATCATTTGGGTACAATGTCTTGGAGTTGATTGGAACCTCTTGTTCAATCAGGAACAACATCATTTGAATCTTAATAGGGTCACAGATGTATTTATGTTTTTTCTATCTGTTTAGCTCCAATTACTCCTTAGTGTAAATCTACTTCAGTTGCTCCAAGTACTCATCAATCTCTTGTCGCACTTACTGCTTGCGCTTAGCATGGGTGAGTGAAATGATTGATGGGATATTTTGGGTTCTCACCATGAAGTCCAAATTGTTTCACAACCATGCATATATGTCCTGATTTTTTGCGATGAACATGGTGACTTGCTTGTTGTTCTGGATCAATAACAAAACCTTTTCTTTATCTACCTCTTCCTGCGGCTTCATCATATTTACCAATATGAGTGGTGTTGCCTTGTACCGTATTGTCCAATCATGCACATTAGTGATGGCATCTTGAAAATTATTAAGGATAGTAAACACCTCTCTACACTAAAGTTGCAAGTTTTGGAGTGGGAAAATTGCCTTATGCACATTCATGAGTTCCTTGTATAAGTCTCACATAATGTCTCGAATTGTGGATACTGCATCAAGTATCACTACTCTCATTTCTTCCAAGTGGAACTTTATGGAATTTTCACTTTATCCTGTTATGTAGAGCTCTTCAATCTCTTGTCAATCAGCCTGTAGATTTTATACCAACTGTTTATTCTCAGTTGTCAACTACTTAGTGTTTGATTTTGCAGTACTTGTGAAGGCCACGTTGGCTTTGGAAGTAGTGTTTTAATTCCTTCCTATGTCCGCCACAGTGACCTTTTCTCTCATGAATGTAGGAGACGCATGATCATCAGTGAAGTGTTTTCTTCGCACTTCTACAATCTTCTTCTACAAGTCACCAATGATAGATTGTACATATCTATCACTGGATCATCATCAAGGGGAACTACATCCCTTTCCTCACTTGGGGCTTGCTCTACAGATGTAGGTGGTGTAGTCTGAAAGGTGGCTTGAGGTGCACTAGGAATTAGGTCCACATATTTATCTTGCAACTCCAGTCCCACTTCCATATAGAATGAGTTCAATCAACTTTTCAAGATCCTTAACAAACTCTTGTTCCTACATCTTTCCGCTCACTCCTTCTAATATTGGTTGATCCTCTACTAACTCTTCAACTTGTATGGCTGTCGTCTCTTCTATTTTGGCACCTCAACTTTATTCTTCTTCCTGATTCTATCTATCCTCTTATTCTCTTCTTCTAAGCTAGTGTTCCTCCTTCAACTCTTGTTATGCTTTTTGTGCTCTTAGCTTAATTTCCTCCCATCTGCTCTTTGTTTCCTCTACTTCCTTTTTGCTTCGATAGCCAAATCTTTTTTTATAAGGATTGGATCATTTTTCATCTTCCATCTTTCTTCCTCCTCTACGATGTTAGCAATCTTCCTCTTCTCCTTGTCTTATATCGTATTTTTTTCCTTCTATAACTGTTGTTGGAATTGTTTCCATGTTAGTGTTAATTCCTTTTCCATAAATAGTTGAGTGCCTAAATACACTGGCAAGTTAAACGACACTTGCTCAACTACTTCCCCAGTACTTATTTTAGTGATTTCTTTTAAGGCAGCTCTCATTGGTGTCATCGTGATAGTGACTGACAGAGAGATGCTTGAAAATTTTTGTACCTATGGGACAAACAACACACTCATGGAAAGCAAACATATTTTAAGAAAAACCACTTTGAAGGCATGTTCATGTATAAAACCAGCCATCTAATGGAGGGGATTGCGTAATTTTCACTAGCAATAGGGGTTGGTTTCGTATGGGAACTACGCATTGTGCAGTTCTTATCACCAAAAAATGATCACCTAGCCATTTCTAACTAGGTGGATAGAAATACACCATGTGAGTTCAATTTTACCATAGTAAAATCACTTTCACTATAAGATATAATTTAATAAACCACTTTTAAGTTATTTTCAATTAAAACCCATGAGAATAATTAAATAAGCCATTATTTAATTAATTTTCTCTATGAATAAGTATTAAATCATTATTTAATAAATATTCCTTGTCACATTTGACTAAAATCACCTGGGAATAATTAAATAAATAATTATTTTTTTATTGTTCCTTATTTCCATATTTGAAATCATTATTTAATAGTTATTTTGTTTTCACACCTTTCTTAACATTCGCAAAATAATTAATAAATCCTTTGTTTGTTAATTGTTTCTAAATAAAGGTATTTAACGATTTTAAATATCTTTTCCCTCTCCAAAAATATAATAAAGTATTCCAAGCGGTTAGATCTATATTTTGGTTAATAATATTTTATTATTCTCCATTTCTGAGATCAGCCCAATACTTTGTTATAAATAAGATGGTTTTTCATCAATCTCTCACCATTATTGTTATCATCATCACCATTATCGTCACATACCATTCGAGCTCCCATTTTTTATTTCTACATTGTTTGGGTTTTCACACATTTGAGAGAGAAGAATATCTAAATATTGAAGTGACAAGGACATCAAATGACCCATCCCATTGAGGGGAACTTACGACCCTATGTAAATCGCCTTCGCCATGTGTCATTAACATAATTATTTTTCAATTAGATCTTTTCCAACATTTGTTTTTTACATCACTTTTATATATGTTTTTGTGCTTTTATATTTTCATACATCCATTGATTTTGTAGGTTTTCTCACATATTTGTTGCATATCTGAGGTATGAGCAGTCACATTGTTGTTAGGGTCACTATTCAGTCGTGACTTAAATGAGATCCTTTTGGTACACCTTCTAAGAAATTTCATACTAACAAATGGCGACTCCACTGGTGTAAAAACTTCAGTTTCTTTGCTGAAATTTTCTTCAAAAATTCCAGGGCTTTCTGCAACTATTTTTCTCCTATTTTTTATATTTATAGCTCTGTCTCCATGATTCTATCAAATTCTTGGTAATGGGTGGTTTTCTGGGGTTTTTCGTATGTCACAGGTGCCAGCCAAGAAGGAGATGGAAACATCTTCTCAAACATGTCATCTAAGATCCATGAAGAAAAAAGTGTAATTTCCAGCCCCATAAGTGCTTTCTGAGGAGAATAACACCCTATTTGGCCCAAAAACAATGTTTTCCTTCAAAAATAGGTCAGAAACTGTGTTTTCATATTTTTCTGAGAATTTTTTCTGAATTTATTAGTGTTTGCTGAGAGTAATTTTTTGGGTTTATTAACCTCTGTTTCAACCCTCCTTAGGCTTGTATATTCTTACTTTGTCTCTTTGAGGTATAAAAAAAACCCCTTATGGTTTCTAGTATACTGCCACCTTTATAAGAAGGGATCAAATGAGTGAGTCTAGGGTTTTCAATACTTTCAACCAATATTTCAAGGTCTGATCCATTTTATTACAACCCCTTTGGATAGGTTATTTAGCCATCATAACTCCATTTTGAGTTTGAATTTTCCTTGCCCCTTGGGATCCCCTTTAGCATCCTTGGTTTGTTGATATTCTTATCTATCCTTTGCAGCATATCTCACCTCTATTTTTTATTGTTTATTTGCACCATTTTCAGCAGCATAGAGCCTTAGATCCCAATCCCAATGTCATTAGATCCTATATGAGATTTTCATTTTTACTGAGTAGATTATTTGCCTCTTTTTTCCTAGTTGTTTGAGAGCATTCTTTGGGTGGGATTTTTTCTTGATTTGTTGTTTATTTTTCTATAATATTTCATCATTATTTAATTTATTTTAGCATTTTCTTTCAGTAACATATGGAATCACAAAACATGTTTAATTTTCTCATCCACTAAACACATTTTTTCACATACATACACAACATAAGCGAATCTGAACTTCGTTAACACCACCAAGTCAATACTTTAAAAACCACACTTAATAATCTGAAACACATAGATTAATCCCACTTGGGCATCAGGGCCAAGAAATCTGTGTAGTTAGGTATAGGATCAAAGGGATATGATTTCAATAAGACCCATCGATCATTTACATTAAGACATAAAAGTTGAGTTTTTAGGCAGCTTAAAATCCTTCACCATCCCATGGTCAAAGGAAGAGTGCGTCAGAAACCCGATTTAGAGGGGGTTAGTCAAGGCCATTATTCAAGAAGTTCTCCTCAGGGCTACGCAACCCATTGTAGATAATTTCACGTGTTGACTAATTTACCAAGAAGCTCAATACTCAACCACCCCCTTGGGAGGAAGGTAACAGTAGTGACCAATCCTAAGAAAAACAACTTATAGGTCTGTGTTATCACTAGAAAAATTGGACAAGGACATCATGAAATATCTAGTAAAAGGATTTACAGGATGGAAACGCATTACATAATCTCGAAAAATTATATTTCTTTAAGGTCAAAAGGAAAATTTATTAAGTCGTGCACATAATACACTGGCAAAGAGTTCTCTATGATATCTTTGCTTGGATAGAAGTGAAAATATCTGGGGCTATCCCTCAATGAGTCGCATGGTCCTGGGTATGGTAGAAGGTCACCATCCAAGACCACTTTGCACACTTCAGGAAGAATATTATCCACTTAAGGCTACTTAAGGACAGCCACCTTGAGGCCTCAAGTGAGCACACAATGGACTCAACTGCAACTCTTGGGTCACTATCCACAATTGTACCAAGAGAGGGAAGAAGATTTGAATTTTTCTTATAAAATAACACCATGAGAAGAAAAATTTAGAGCACATTGTTATGCTGGACAAATTTCCCATGAGAAAACTAGCATTGTGTTGTCCAAGAAACAAAGGTGTGAAGGGATTCATTTGTTGGCCATCCAACATCTCAATCCCAAAGGAGAAGTGCATTATTTTTCCATTATATGATTACTCATTTGAGGAGAAGAGAGAGGCTTGCAAACAGCTTAAGGGAAGAGCCCTCCTTGCTTTGAGTATTAGAGCTCCATAGCTCTAAGGACTCACAACGAGCGTTTTAGTGTTCTACCTATTTTTCACCACCAGAAGATAATAAAAATGGATTCATTATCCGTTGGTATTATTATTTTGTTTACTCGATATTGATCTTGTGTTATATTTTTATTTTTTGCTTCTTGTTTCCTCATCTTTTATAGTATTATATGTTTT
Organism: Pinus albicaulis; assembly: GCA_034641835.2. NCBI lineage: Eukaryota > Viridiplantae > Streptophyta > Pinopsida > Pinales > Pinaceae > Pinus > Pinus albicaulis. The sequence continues at coordinate 818,753,360 of CM076584.1, read as the reverse complement.
ATAACTAGTTTTTCTACATGTTATGATGCTTTACTAACCATATAACAACCAATTTTTTCCCTGTGACATTTCTTGTAGGATAGAAATCACCCCTACCAAGCACCGGTGCATTTCGTACACGCTCGTACTAAACACACCAATACAGGAAGATCCTGGACAGGGGGGAAATAACCAAAAATTCCCTCCGTGATCTCAGGCTGGGGGTAACCCTAACCAAAATCAAAACCCTAACCAAAATCAAAACCATGAGCCAAATAACTCCCAAGGGAAAAACAAGAGGTCTAATCTACGAACCAACCATTCTTGTGCTATTTGTGGTGAGTATGGCCATTACTTGTGTTGTCCCAAACTCCCCGAGCAAAAGAATATTTAGGGTAACCGTGGACAAGGGGGACCTACATAACAAATAGTTGTAATGTAGGAGGCCTTCCCCCACCAGGGGGCGGTTAGTACCCAATAGCAACAACCACCCCCAAATGATTTTGGAAACAATAGCCATGAAATCTATATGACTGGTGAGGAAATGTCCTTTCAGACACAGAATCGAAGTTATGATACCCCGCTAGACACCATTTTGTTAGGGGCCATCGCGAGTGCACCTACCACATTGTTGACTATATAAAAAAATCCTATTTAACCCATACCAAAATGGCTAAGTTTCCAACAAGGCGCGTAGGAAACCACTCCAAAGTGGCCCATAATTATAGCATAGTGGACGATCTAGCACAATCTCCCACTGCCATGTCAACTTCATAGGTCCTGCAATATTTCCCAAAGCAAAGGAAAGCCTTTCTTTCTGTGTTAGGTGCAACCGACACTACCGATTCGCTCCTAATGGCTTTTGACTTAGATAAAGCCACCCCCAGGCATCCTTCATTGGCTGCCTTCCAGATATCAATGTTGGTCCAGAACATCACTATAAACTGATGTATCATTAAAAAGGGTGCATCCACGTGCATCATGTAAAAAATTTTTTGGTAGAAGTTGGGATCTCCCGAACTGAAGCCATTGGACATTACACTCAGAGCATATGAAGGCCCCCTTCTACACCCATGGGTCTCTATCAAAATATCTCGATCTTCTTGGCCGGCAAGACAGTAATTATACTCATTGAGGTCTTGGATTCTCAATTGGACTACAATGTACTCCTTGGGCCGAGTTATATGTACGACATGTCTACCATAGCATCCTCTGTCTTCTAGATTATGATGTTCCCTATGAGGATCACATCATCACCATCGACCAGTTGACATACCATGAAAAACGCCCCATAAAAAATGTTGATGTCATTCTACCCTATGTAGACACATCTACATAATCGCTCATGTGGTACAAATAATATGGTCCTGGCCAATTCAAACTGTCATCTATCCTTGGATCATTCCTAGGAGATCCTCCTCTCATACCAAAATCATTCGCTGATATCATAGAGGCCTTGGTGTTCATGACGTCATCATCAAACATAGAAACAATCCATGAGACAGAGACTAGTAGTAACGAAACTGAGGCCATAGGCATGGATTTTCTACCCTATGCCATCTCCAAAACTCCATTTCTATACCCTCTACTTGGTTTCATGTCATAACAATTCTTGGCGACGGTAACATTTTCAAACATTTCATTCGCGACACCAGTCTGGTACCTGGTCCCACCAACCATGTTGGAAGCCCCTGGCATTACATATACAGGAATAACCCCCATCCCTCCTCCAGAGGTGACACTGGTTAAAGAGATTCCCATAGCAATGCTAGTTAAAGCGACTAGGAAAACCCACAAAAAAGGGAAAAAGATATAAAACCCCATCATGCCAAGGGAACTACAACCTTGTTCATTATGCGATATTGTAGGCCATCCTACCGATATCTAACCAAATTTGGATGAATTGAAACCTTTCCTAAGATATGAAAGAAATTTTGCAGCCACAAGTTCCCGTAAAAACAAACCAACCACAAAAAATCAAGGCAAAGCATTGTGTACCAACCATGCATGCGCTATCTGCAAAAATTATGGGCATTGCACCCATCATTGCTTAGAAATGTTGTGATATAGGGATGCCTTACAAGCCCTAGAATAATCATATCAGGAGGATCCCCCCATGCAGACAAATGGGGAAGAACAACGGTCATATTATACCTTCAAGAGGTAGGGTAGTCACCAGAAAGACTCTCGTTTGTCCCTCCTCCTCTCGCCCAATGATGTGCACTTTGTGATTAATGTGATCATTTCATCACCAAGTGTACAATCATGGAGTTGTTTCAAATATGGTATCCTATTAACCCAATATAACGTATCGACCGAAGAGCAGTCTAGTATTCATGTCAAATGTGTTCTGGAAATCACCCATTACGTCATTGAAATTACATCCCTTGATTTCATTTAGCATTAACCAGTTTAAGCTTGGCCATAATGCACCTCTCCCTATGATACAACTCAGATACAGAATCCATGGAGAGTTTGACAACACAAGAGGAGGTGACAAGAATATCCATTCTCTTTCTGTCAGCAGAAAAGCGGTTGTTTGGGGGGCACATAGTCACCCCCAACCACCCTCCACGGAGAAGAAAAAGCTGTGCGTTATGCAACACATGTAACCATTTGGTCACCAAATGACTAGACCTAGAATCACTATGCAGATGGTATCCAATCACCTCGCCATCTCTGAGGGAATGGAATACCCAAGAAAGACATTTATTTATAGTGTGTCAAGGCAACCATCATGCTCAACACTGTACTTACATCTCTCGATTGCGCTCACTAATAGACATCATACATTCATTATAAATGCAGCACCGGGATATAATCATTCCAGAGCTTAGAGAGCCTGATGTAAGGAACACTTCCCCCAGGCAGCCTACCCCATATCAATATCAAAACATTGGGTGAGTCAAAATTATGCACCATCCCAACAGGACCCTTGTCCAATCTAGGGCAACATGCGAGTTGTGTGATAGAATCGACCACCAGTTCAATCAGTGTAAGGAACTGAAGCACCTCACGAACAACTTTCAGATGGTCTCCCCTATCCTGCAGAAACATCTCTCTAATCAAGAGAATATCACACACTAATATTATAGGATCTTCTCACATTTTCACTATACAATGAATTGTGAATATCTCCCAAGGCTAACAACGGCAAGAGAAGCCTTAATTCTAACACCCCCAAAGGATTTGGACCTCCCAATATCAAAAACTCGGAGATGCCAACAACGAAATCATTCTGCTATGCCTGATCCTTTCTGAGTGCCCACCGAGGAAAAAGAGTAGTCTTAGTTTACACACCATCTACTCAATCGACACCATGGTACCATGCACCATTTTCCCTAGTCATAACCACGAAACAAAGGCATTCCCATTAATGGAAACATTTCGGCACCTCTGCGCCAAGCACAATTTCCAAATCCAGGAAAGTGCGAGTGTTACACCAATTTTTGGTCATCTAACCATGTATAATTAGATGGATTGAAATACACCATTTAAGACCATTTTTACCATAGTAAAATTTCTTTCACTAAGAAATAATTTAATAAACCATAGTTTATTAAGTTATTTCTGGTCCAAATAAAAAACCCCATGAGGAATAATTAAATAAATCCTTATTTATTTGATTTTCCTCTAGAAATAATTAATTAAACCTATGTTTAATAATATTCCTAGTCATATTTAAACCAATTAAGGGGAAATAATTAGATAAATCAGTATTTGTTAAATTATTCCTTGATCCCATCCTTGAAATGATAAACAAAAATTTTATTTGTTTATTATTTCTAAAGATAGGGATTTAACCAATTTAAATTCCTTTTCCCTCCAACAAAACATAATAAAGTATTCCAAGTAGTTAGATCTAGATCTTGGTTAAATAAAATATTTTATTATGCAGCATTATCAAGGATAACTCAATATTTCGTTATAAATAGGAGGGTTTTCCATTCACTTTTTACATTTGATCCTTTTATCATGGTCAGACTTTTATCCTCTTATCATTTTCTATCTTTGATTCCTTTTATATTCTTTTGCCTTATTGAGCTCACTTTGAGTTATACAAGTCTTTGGTATTATACACCATTGAGAGAGAAAATATGAAGCTGAAGTGTTTTAGGACAACCAGGAATCCATCCCATTGAGGGGGACCGTATCAATTCTCTTCCGAGGTGTTACATAATACAAAAAATTATTTATAATTCTTGTCTTGTCCATTGGATATTTTGGAGAAAATTTCATTTCATTTTGTTGTTTAGCTTCTTTATTTTCATAGATATAGGTTTATTTTTCATTTGTTTCGACCGTCTATTGCAAATATAAGAATTTTGATAGCCATGTTTTTTGTTATGGTTGTTTTCCATGTGCAGCTAAAGTGACCTCTTTTCGTACACTCGCGTTAAGATTTCATACTAACAATTGGCGACTCCACAAGGTTTTATTCATATTTCCTACGTGGTCAACTTCTTCAGTACCTAGGGTTTTTATTCAACTATTTTTTATCCTCTTAATGTTTTCTTTTACCTTTTATGCCCTAAAATAGTAAAAAATCTAACTTTTGTATGTTTTGAGGTGTTTTTTGTAGGTAACAGGTATCAACCGTGCCACAGACGGAAAATGTTTTTTGCAATCTTCCACCGAGACTTCCGAAAGTGAAGATCACACTTTTGAGCCCAAAACATGCAATTTCAGGGCTGAGATGGTAGTTTTTAGACCATAAAATGTGAGTTCACAAGCAAAAAGGTTAGTACTTGTGAGTTGTATTTTTTTGCGGGGTCTTTTCTGTAATTTTGAGGGTTTGTCGCAAGTACTATTCAGGGTTAACTGACCTCTGTCTCCACCCATTTTAGTCCTGGATATGCTCAGGTTTTACTTTTTAAGTGGGAAAAATCCTCTTAGGGCTTCAGTCCACTTACACCTTTTTAGGGAGGGTTTAGCTGAGTAGGTAGTATGAGATTTTGCAATGCTTTCAGCCAATTTTCAGGGTCTGGTCCCTCTTTCTTTCAGATCCATTTATATTGGTTATTATCTCATCCAAAACTCCATCTTGAGTCTTGTTTGACCTCTCCTTTAGGGTCCCTCTTTTTTCCCTTAGGGTTTTAACCTGCTGCCTCCCTTTTTGCAGCAGTTTTCACTCTCGTTTCTTGTTGTTTTCTGCACCTCTTTTCAGTAGATATGAGTCATTAGATCCATGTCCATTATACGTTATATATTTTGGCATTTTTGGTGTTTTTTGATTCAATTTATCCCACCTCTTAGAAAATTTTCTTAGGAGCCCTTCTTTTTGGGTTAGAATTTATGCATCTTTAGCTGTTTATTACTATGCCTATTCAATGACATGCATAGAGGATAGAAAGACATGGTTTTGGCTCCTCAAAATAATGTTCCTATTCAATTGGTTGTTTTTACTGATCCTTTCCCTTGGGAAGGATATGTGCTTGCCCAAACCCCTCGAGTTCAAGCTGCCCCTCAAACCTCACAGTCTGTTATCTCTGATTACTAGATTCTCATGATGAATTATAAAGTTGTTAATACCGCTGATGTCAACCTTCAATCTTAGTCACACCACTATGGCAAGCATCCTACTTCGTATGCAACTGAGTCTCAAACCAAAGTTCCTACAAGGTCCAATTCGACACCTGATGCCCCTTTACAGATCCCTTAGCCACAAGCAGAGGTCACTCCCAATATCTCCAAAGGGCCATTACAATGAACTGTTTCTTCTGCCAAATCCACCCATAATTGCAGCATAATATATTACTTAGCACAATATTCTATTGCTATGTTAACATTGGAAGTCCTCCAGTTGTGCCCTTCACAACATAAAGCTCTATTATCTGCTATGGGTGTTGTGGATCCTTCAGATGATCCTTTGATCATCTTTGATTTTGAAACATTAGAACATCCCACTTTACCTTCATCCGTCACCTTCCAAATACCAGTCAAGATTCAGAATGCCCATGTTTTGAAATGTATCATTGACGAGGGCACATCCACTTGTGTGATTTCTGCCTCAGTTTGGAAGAAACTTGGATCACCTGAATTAGTCCCATCTATTAGCACTAAAAATATTAATGGTGTAATCGCCATTGTGTCACTATTTTCAATTTTTTTTTATTGTGTCCTAGTATATGTCCAAAGTTTGAGTCATTTCCGAGAAAATTTAAAAAGAGTCCCAACATTAAGGGGTTTTTAAGTAAATATATGTCATAGTTTTTTAGAGTCCTAAAATAATTTAAAATCTCTATTTTGACTTATGTTATTATTGAAGGTTAGTCAATTTTTGGGTAATAAAATTGCAGTCATCTGGTCTATAATAATGGCTACCTTTGTTGCAAATTTATTGTCAAAATAGTAATACAGTAAAGGGCAGTTATTTCTCAGAAATAGAAGTCATATAGTCCACATAGTGAAAATCGTAGATATTTCATTGAGATTGGTTATCTCAGAAAAGAGGCTACAAGTAAACGGGTAATTAGGTTTCAAAGCATGAAAATGAAGGTTTCGTGGCAACCAGAGTTCTTTAAAAGAAAAGCATAGCCTACATAAAACAGATTGACCAACATAGTGGGCGATATGGAGAACAGAAGCAGAGAATGTTTAAAGAGATCTCACCAAGAATTAAACTAAGGAATGAAGCGATGGAGAAGAATCGCATGAAAAATGAGCGGATGACCATGATCAAATTACAAATCTAAAAGGAAAGAAACTGATGGCTGAGATTAAAGTGAAAATGGAGAGACTTTGCAAATCCTAGTTTTTAAATATTACTGTTAAGGAAATCACGTGGTGTGTTAAGTGATTTGTGATGTGATGAGGCGATGAATATTGAGCAAGGAATACCGTCATATCTAGGCGTAGATCAATGGTGGAGATTAAAGCGCAGATGGAGCGATTTCACAAATCGCAATTTCAAGAGTTTACTGTTAAGGCAATCGCATGGTACGTTAATTGATTTCCAATGCGATGAGGCGAGGGGCACATGCTGGCATAGCGCACCAGTGCGATTTCACAAATCAAAAATTTTACGGTTTAGCCATTATCAGTGTAAAGTTAAATTTGTGGGTGGCTGATTTTCGATTACTTCTGATTGGTCACTAGGTTTTGGGGCCCAAGAACCACAGTTTCGTGTGTAATGCATATTAAAAGGTAGTTTTATGCTGCATTAAGATTTATAAAAGGAAGAAAGTAGGGTACGAAGAAAACACATGTAATGATAAGGTGGAAGCGTGAAATCTTAGTATGATGAATCGGCGCTAGATTTTGAATCATTTCAAAAATGTGTCATTAATCCTTATCGTAATTTTATGCACGAAATTAGAGAATAGAGCTCAGTGAACACTCAATCTGAGGCCTCTATGTATGCTACAGGTAAACAAAAAACTAATACTCCAGCAAGCAGTCTCAGGTTTCGTGGACAACATTGCAACTAGAGTTCAACACTTTTATTTGTGGGTAGTTTAGCTATCGGAAAATGGGGAAAGGAGAAAATTTAAATAGGTCAGAGCCTGCTAACACAAGATTTGTGGATGTAGGGGAAAAATCACAATTCAAATCTACAGGTTGGTATACCTCCATAATTTTTCTTAGGAGAACGTGGCACTGGCTGAAGCTTTCACTGAGTCTTTCGATGGCGAAAAGGTCATGTTAGGAAGTAAAAAATTTAGAATTTCAGAGGTTATCATAGCCCGTGCAACCCATTATTTTGCAATCAATGAACATTGGTTTAAAAGAAAAGAGCTGACTGAAGAAGTAAGTTCCTACCGTAAGCTTGAATATGCTCATATTTCTTGTTTCAAATCCGAGTGGCAGCATGTTATTACCTCAGTCCAAAAATACATCACATGCGAAGGCATACTTTCTTCTATTCATTGTTATTAGTTGAGATTCCTAACCCTCATCTCAGGATAAAAACCTTTGAACGTACCCTATTTTTTGTATAAATATTTGCTTAAAATTTCCCTCAAGCTATAGAAAATTCCAAACTATTCCTTTCATAATGTGTATCACAGAGAGTTGATTAAAATCTTAGTTGTCCATCATCTCAAAAAGAAGAAAATTATTTGGGATAGATTTTTAAGAGAGGAAGGGTTTTATAGTATTAATTCCAGAAGAAAGGTAGGGAGGCAAAAGAAGAAATACATCCATGAGAAAACTAGTGCTACCCCTATTTGACATAGTTCACCATTTTCTCCTAAGAAGCCTATGTCAAAGAATAAAGAAAAAAATTCCTCCTCTTCACGAAGCCAGCCTAAGAAGAAACTTTTCATGGCAGAAGAACCAGTGGAAGTGAACCCTAGTCTTCTTGCACCTAAGCATGTTTTCTCACCAATGGAAGTCAACCCTGGTATGAAAAATTCAAGCCAAATTCCTGAGTCATCTCATCAAGTGCATCCAAACAGTGGCACATATCTCACTGAGTCCACCCTCTCACAAGTTTTTCTTTCTCTCAAGAAAGGCAAACAAAAAATTTCAGATCCTACCATAGAAGTAGACCCTACCTTGGCTAAATTAGTATCCTCCATGTGTTCTTCAATCAAGAAGAGGAAGAAAAATAAGATACATTCCTATTCTTCATTTGAAGACAGTAGTAATCCTGATTACACAGAGTCAGAAGATGAAGAGGTAGATTCTAGTAAATTTAAACATGGAGGAAAGAGGTCCAAATTCATTCTTGATCCCTATGTCAAAAGACCTCATACTAGACCAAGAAACAAACTCAGGCTAAACATCAAGCTAATTGCTAATCCTAAACTAAGGGATGAAATTATCAACATTGAAGAAAGCCCAGAAGACAAATTTGAAAGGAAGAAGAAAGCTTAGTCAAACAGCCAAAACCATGTCTTTCTATCCTCTACACATGTCATTGAATAGGCGCAGTAATAAACAGCTAAAGATGCATAAATTCTAACCCAAAAAGAAGGGCTCCCAAGAAAATGTTACAATAACCAGAAAACATGGAACATTTACCATAAAGTTTCTATCCATGTCTTTCTAACCTATACTACACCTATTCAACCAGTTTTTTTTACTGGTCCTTTCCCTTAGGAAGGATATGTGCCTGCCCAACCCCCTCAATTTCAAGTTGCCCCTCAAACCTCACAGTCTGTTATCTCTAATTACTAGATTCTCATGATGAATTCTAAAGTGGTTAATACCACTGATGTCAACCTTGAAACTCAATCATGCCACTATGGCAAGCCTCCTACTTCGTCTGCAATTGAGTCTCAAACCAAAGTTCCTCCAAGGTCCAGTTCAACACTTGATGCCCCTTTACATATCCCTCAGCCACAAGCAGAGGTCACTCCCAATATCCCCAAAGGGCCATTACGCTAAACTGTTTCTTCTGCCAAAGCCACCAATAATTGCAGCATAATAGATTACTTAGCACAATCTCCTATTGCTATGTTAACATTGGAAGTCCTCTAGTTGTGCCCTTCACAACCTAAAGCTCTATTATCTACTATGGGTGTTGTGGATCCTTCAGATGATCCTTTGATCGTCTTTGATTTTGAAACATTAAAACATCCCCCTTTACCTTCATCCATCTCCTTCCAAATACCAGTCAAGATTCAAAATGCCCACGTTTTGCAATGTATCATTAACGAGGGTGCATCCACTTGTGTGATTTCTGCCTCAGTTTGGAAGAATCTTCGATCACCTGAATTAGTCCCATTTGTTAGCACTAAAAATATTGATGGTGTAATCACCATTGTGTCACTATTTTCAATTTTTTTTTATTGTGTCCTAGTCTATGTCCAAAGTTTGAGTCATTTCTGATAAAATTTAAAAAGAGTCCCAACATCAAGGTGTTTTTAAGTAAATAGATGTCATAGTTTTTTAGAGTCCTAAATTAATTTAAAATCTTTATTTTGACTTATGTTATTATTGAAGGTTAGTCCACGTTTGGGTAATAAAATTACAGTCATCTGGTCTAGAATAATGGCTACCTTTGTTGAAAATTCATTGTCAAAATAGTAATACAGTAAAGGGCAGTTATTTCTCAAAAATAGAAGTCATATAGTCCACGTAGTGAAAATTGTAGATATTTCACTGAGATTGGTTATCTCAGAAAAGAGGCTACAGGTAAACGGGTAATCAGTTTTCAAAGCATGACAATGAAGGTTTTGTGGCAACCAGAGTTAAAAGAAAAGCATATCCTAGAGAAAATAGATTGACCAACATAGTGGGAGATCCAAAGAAGAGAAGAAGAGAATGTTTAAAGGGAGCTCGCCAAGAATTAAACTAAAAAATGAAGCGATGGAGAAGAAATGCATGCAAAATGAGCGGACGACCATGATCCTATCACAAATCTGAAAGGAAAGAAATTAACGGCTGAGATTAAAGTGCAAATGGAGAGACTTCGCAAATCGTATTTTTTAAATTTTATTGTTAAGGCGATCGGGTGGTGTGTTAAGTGATTTGTGATGCGATGAGGCGATGAAGATCGAGCAAGGAAGACCGTCATATCTAGGCATAGATCAACGGTGGATATTAAAGAGAAGATCGAGGGATTTCAAAAATCTCAATTTCAAGAGTTTACCGTTAAGGCAATCGCATGGTACGTTAATTGATTTCCGATCCGATGAGGCGAGGGGCACGTGCTGGCCTAGCGCACCAGCACGATTTCGCAAATTGCAAAGTTTACGGTTTAGCCATTATCAGTGTAAAGTTAAATTTGCAAGTGGTTGATTTGCGATTGCTTCTAATTGGTCACCAGGTTGTGGGGCCCAAGAACCATAGTTTCGTGTGTAATGCATGTTAAAAGGTAGTTTTGTGTTGCATTAAGATTTATAAAAGGGAAAAAGTAGGGTACGAAGAAAACACATGTAATGATGAGGTGGAAGCGTGAAATCTTAGTACGATGAATCAACACTTTGAATCATTTCAAAAATGGGTCATTACTCCTTGTTGTAATTGCAGGCATGAAATCAGAGAATAGAGCTCAGTGAACACTCAATCTAAGGCCTCTATGTATGATACAGGTAAACAAAAAACTAATCCTCCAGGAAGCAGTCTCAGGTTTCATGGACAACATTGCAACTAGAGTTCAACAGTTGTATTTGTGGGTAGTTTAGCTATCGAAAAATGGGGAAAGGAGAAAAGGTAAATAGGTTAGAGCCTGCTAACACAAGATTTGTGGATGTAAGCGAAAAATCACAATTCAAATCTATAGGTTGGTATAAATTCCTCCATAAGTTTTCTTGGGAGAACGTGGCACTGGCTGAAGCTTTCACTGAGTATTTCGATGGTGAAAAGGTCATGTTAGGCAGTAAAAAATTCAGAATTTAGGAGGCTATCATAGCCCGTGCAACCCATTCTTTTGCAATCTATGAACATTGGTTTAAAAGAAAAGAGCTGCCTGAAGAAGTAAGTTCCTACCGTAAGCTCGAATATGTTCATATGAAATGGAATTCAACTGCTCATATTTCTTGTTTCAAATTGAGTGGTGGCATGTTATTACCTCAATCCAGAAATACATCACATGCGAAGGTAGGTTTTCTTCTGTTCATCATTATTAGTTGAGATTATCGACCCTCATCTCACGATTAAAACCTTTGAACCTACCCTATTTTTTTTATAAATCTCTGCTTAAAATTTCCCTCAAGCTACAAAAAATTCCAAACTATTCCTTTCATAATTTTTATCACAGAGATTTGATTAAAATCTTAGCTATCCATCATCTCAAAAAGAAGAAAATTAGTTGGGATAGATTTTTAAGAGAGGAAGGGTTTTAAAATATTAATTCTAGAAGAAAGGTAGGGAGGAAAAAGAAGAAATATATCCATGAGAAAACTAGTGCTACCCCTATTTGACATAGTTCACCATATTCTCCTAAGAATCCTATGTCAAAGAATAAAGATAAAATTGCCTCCTCTTCACGAATCCAGCCTAAGAAGAAACTTTTCATGGTAGAAGAACCAGTGGAAGTGAACCATAGTCTTCTTGCACCTAAGCATGTTTTCTCACCAATGGAAGTCAACCCTGGTATGAAAATTTCAAGCCAAATTATTGAGTCATCTCATCAAGTGCAGCCAAACAGTGGCACATCTCTCACTTAGTCCACCCTCTCATAAGTTTTTCTTTCTCTCAAGAAAGGCAAACGTAAAATGTCAGGTCCTACCATAGAAGAATACCCTACCTTGGCTAAATTAGTATCCTCCATGTGTTCTTAAATCAAGAAGAGGAAGAAAAATTAGATAAATTCCTATTCTTTAATTGAATACAGTATTAATCTTGATTACACAGAGTCAGAAGATGAAGAGGAAGAGTCTAGTAAATTTATACATGGAGGAAAAAGGTCCAAATTCATTCCTGATCCCTATGTCAAAAGACCTCATACTATACCAAGAAAAAAACTCAGGCTAAACATCAAGTTGATTGCTAATCCTAAACTGAGCGTTGAAATTATCAACATTGAAGAAAGCCCAGAAGTAAAATTTGAAAGGAAGAAGAAAGCTCAGTCAAAGAGCCAAGAACAAAAAAAGAGGTATGACATAAGGGCGACTAAAGTAGAAGCCATAAGAATATTTTCTTCTATTATGGACCTCTGATAAATGAAGAACAAGGTTAACTTGAAGGAAACTTTTCGGTAAATGTTCCATGTTTTCTGGTTATTGTAACATTTTCTGCGAAAGTAGCAATTATTTTGAAATATCAGAATGTGATGTAAATGGGCTACGTTTTGTTTTGAATCATGATGATGAAATTAGAAAGATGAAGTGAAGAGGTTATTCAGTTGCAATGGATGTTTCCATGTGTCTTATATCCAGCCTTCTTGGAAATATCATGTTTCTATTTTTCACATCTAATAGGATACAACCACATGTCATTCCCACTGTTTTTACACTTGTTGCTTAAGATTGGTTGCACTAAAATAGAAGAGTGGTCTTCGAATAGGTTGCCACCTCACATAACCATTTTGGAGTGATAGCCTTTATCATACCTTCACGATGTTTATCTTGTTATTAATGTAGCACTTTGTAATTAAGATTAATGGATATGCCTCACCTCTTGCACGAGGTTGTAATGACTTTTGAAACAAAATTACCTTTTTCTATGGAAGATGACAGTATCATATTTTTTATATGTATGCCAAACTGATATGAAGTCAGGGTTGGTTGGTGGTTATAGATTTTTGACTTATATGATTTGTAATAATTTTTTTGAATGAAATGGAGTGATACTACCGAGGACTTATTACCAATTTTCTTTGTGTATTGCCTACTTTACTTGTGTTTCCATATCCCCTTTATTCCAGTTCCAATTCGAAAATCATCATAATGTTATGTGTTTTTATTATTCTCTTAAGCATGTTATGTGTTTTATCAGTTTTTGTTAGTCTCACACAGTGATCATTCCTGATAAAATATATGTTATAACAGTGGAAGAGCATCACTCATGATAGTTATTCTTCATGATACTTCAATGAGAATATTGATAGACTAGAAATAGCTTTCTCTCAATGGAATATTTTCAAACTGCTACTTTTGTGAATTTCTACTAAATGAAGTAGATTTTTGTTTTATAGACCTACTGATTCTCCTCTCATCATAGACTACGAACTTTCACCTTTCTACCACATCAAGTTACCATACCCTGTTTATCAGAACTGTGGATTTGACCAAAATATATCTTCATTGAATCAGAGTTTATACCATATTCCAATCCCATAAAAAAAAACATTAAAATTTCCTTTCATTTTAAGGTGTGTCCGGTCAGGCACTTATTGCAGTCCAAGTGCTAATTCCAACGCTAACACCTTTTGGTGCATCTATGGGGAGACGAAGGCCTTGTAATGAACTATTCTCCTGATTTTATTGCTATGAATTGCTAATAATCAGTTCTTGGTGGTGAACAAGAATTGGTGACCTAAAGAAGACTGCAAATCTATTCACCTGGCGACTCCACAAATATGAAGAAGGGTTTCAAGACCTCCTTCTACAAGGAGGAATTAGAGATCTCCAAATGTGACTCCAGTTACTGACCCAAAGAAAATAATCAAAGATGCTAAAGGAAAACAGAGATCAGTTGAAGCCACATCTCAGTCAGTGAAGAAGGTACACAAAAATTATGTTCTAAAGAAAAAGGTACCTCTATCTATTTATAATCTAAAGAGGTTTTAGTTTCAAAAGATTCTACTGAAAAATATCAATTTGAAGCTACTCGTCTAGAAAATAAAGTGGATATTGTTACCCTAGGCTCAGCTAAAGTTTTTTCTTACTCATCACCTAGTAAATCTGAAATAAGTATTGTTCTAGTCAAAGAAGGAGAAACTGAATTTCTAACTATTGAAAATAAGTCAGAATAGTTTATGTTGACTGAAGGGGAATTAGAAAAAGTATTGGCTATTGCACCTTTTCTTGATAGGGATATTTTGACTGAAGAAGACTTCAAGACTATTTTAAATTTCCTTCAGACTCATCTTGAATACCAGTCCCTTGTCACCCCTCAGTGAGAATATTTTCCTTTCTCTCCAAATCTAGCTGTTGGGTCATCTTCCTCTCATCCACTTGAAGAACTGTACCTGAAGGTATTACTTTTAATTTATTTGATTTCCTTGCTCAACAAAATAAAGCTGAATTAACACCATCCCCTCAAGAGATAACTTTAGATTCTAATTTTTCTATTGAAGGAGAATTCAAGACATCCTTTGTTCATGTTTTTGAAAACCCACTCTTCTCAGTTCCAAAGCCTAAAAAATAAGCTCAAGACCCCCAATTTTCTGTTGTCCTAAATCATAATCAAAATTCACCAATTGTAATTCCTATTTCTCAAACAACTACATCAGTTGTACATCAGCAAAATATGGCCCAACATACCCTTACAAGGATGCAGCAGATAGTGGCTACGAGATATGCGCCACTTGTTCTCCCTCAAGCCTTGCATCCAATTCATCAAGGAGATTACTTGAAATATATTCCAAAATTCACTAGGGAGGGAGAAGGAGTTTCTGCTGAGGAACATTTAGTCACATTCTATAGCTATGCTGAAAATTAGAATATTGAACTTGAAGATGTCTGGATAAGACTATTTGTTCAGATCTTGGATGGTGAAGCTCAAAAATGGTTTATAATTTTGGCTCCAAATTCAATTACAAGAATTGATGAATTAGAAGATATATTTGTTAAGCATTGCAGTGATAGTAAATAATATGCTTATTATCTTATAGAATTTGTAACTCTTAAGAAGAAAGCAGATGATTCATTATCTGATTTTACTAAGAGGTTTAATAAGATTTATCAGAAAATTCCTGAAGAAATTAAACCCACTGAAACCAAATCTATGATAAATTTTGCAAATGCTTTAGATTCTGATTTTTCTTGATGGTTGAGGGTTGAAAAAGCATAGACACTAACAACTATTCAAGAGGCTGCAATTGGAGTGAAGTCTAATCTCATGGCTTCTAATAAATTAAAAATGGAGGAAGAAAAGGCAGCAAAATATAAAAAGAATATGAAAGAAGAAAGCCTTCTTCTTCTAAGTCTCTTTTAGCAGAAGAAAAGATCTATCAAATGTCTAATTTTATCAATGAACTTGCCTCTAAGATGTCAAAATTAGAGGTAGAAAATAAACCAGCTGCTAGAGCGAATCAGAACAAAGCTAATAGAAATCGAGCTCCCTTAAGAAGGCCTTTTTCAGCCTCAAAAAATCCTACAACACCCAAGGAGGAATGTTGATGATAAAAATGTTCAGCCTCCTTTGAATATTTTTCTGAAGAACAGTAAGGAAATGAGGTAGAAAATGAAGAAATAAATCATGTTTGACACTACAGGATTATGAACATAGATCAAGAATTTGTTTGTTTTCTAATGATGAATGCTCAAATGTATTCACAGAATGATAAAAAACAGCAAGAAGTTCAAAACATAAATTACCCTTTGAGGTCAAAAGGTCATGTTCAACAGCCTCAAAAAAAATTAGATTCAGATAAACAAGCTACTAAACAGAAGGCTAAGGTAAATGAGGTTCCTCCACCTCAAAATTCTGCCCCAATTGTTAAAATTACTACAAAAAATAAGGAATTAGTTCCAATTTATTTCATTTTCAAATCTGAATTGAATAAAATCAAAATTCCAGATCCACTCCTGGAATTATTGAAAAATCCAGCATATAAAGAGTCTTTTAAGAGTTTGTTGTAGCCTCCTCTCGCTCCTGATTCATTCAACCTTGAGGATGAGAATCCCATTATTTATCTAGGCTATCATGTCCAAGATCAAAATGATGATAACTCACCACCTTTCTACCTGTCACTTAACATACATGACAAATTGTTGCATAATTATCTGTTAGATTCTAGAGCTTCCCACAATCTCATGCTAAAGAAAGTGATGGATGAACTGGAATTAGATATCACTAAGAAATACCATGACCTTTACACTTTTTACTCCAAAAAAAATCAAGTGTCTAGGAGTGATTAAGGATTTGGTTGTTTCCCTTACCCAGCTGCGTATGAAGAGCTTAGTGATGGAAATTATGGTTGCTGACATTCCTTCTAGATTTGGGATGTTACTTTCCAGATCTTGGTCAAAGAAATTGGGAGGTACCCTTTATATGGACATGTCATATGCTACCATACCAGTATTTTGAGGGGAATTCAGAAGGTTTTATAGGGAAACTCAAATGGCCTACATCATTAGTGATCAACACAATCCATCAAACCATCCCATATATGTTGAAGAAAAGGAATCAAGGTCATCAATTTTGCACCTTACTGCTAATGACAATTATTTCCAACCTAAATTGAGTGAAAAAAACACTTTCAAGGTACAAATGAGCAGCAATCAGAAGAAGGATAGATCTGGAAGTTTTATTTTGACGAAGCCTCTTCAAGAGAAGGATCGGGAGCTGGTGTAGTCCTCATTTATCCTACTCAGTAGAAGGTGACAATAGCATACAACTGCAATTTTGCTACCACTAACAACACTGTTGAGTATGAAGCACTTGTGCTGGGTATGAAGGCAGCAAAATATTTCGGAGAAGAACAACCAATTGCCTTTGGTGATTCAGAGTTGGTGATTAAGATGGTGAGAAACAATTACAAGTGAAAATTTCAAATTGAAGAATTATAGGAATGAAGTCTCAAATTTGATTGAGCATTACTTTTTATCATTTAATATAAATTTTGTCACTAGAGAAGAAAATAAAATTGTTTATTCACTAGCAATTGCTGCTATTAATTTCAAAGTTCCTCTAGATGTCAAGTGTAATATTCCCAATTTTTCAAAAGATAATTGGAATATTAGAGTTCTTAATTTTCTTAATTAATTAATTAAATAAAAAGGTGGAGGGACCCATAAGCCTCAAATATGAATAAGATCCACTTTTTATGTGTGAATGCATATTATTTAATCATAGATCTACAAAATGGAGTAGTGGAGCAACTACTAATGTGAAAGGAGTGGTGGTCATGTCTCATTAATGAGATATATCATAGAGGTTGAAGCAGTCAACTGAGATCATGGAGGAAATATAATGTAAGATCATAGAGCATTCATGATGAAGTGATGGAGGAAGTAGTGCATTTAATGCATGCATGATGGAGAGAGTGCACATTTCATGTAGACATGATGCAGGACTTGGAGAGATAGCGCAGTAAAACATGGAGACTTATGTCCACATGCATAACACAGTTTAGAGGTGGGTCGAGGTATGGGAAGGCTCATAAACTATATAAAGCATATGAAGGAAACATTAGAGGCAGGCTTTAGTTTATGATTTTATGATCTGTTTAGATATAGAGTTGTCTTTTGACATTCCATGCACTCTTATGATGTTTAGCTAAGTCTTCAGTGTTGTTTAGCACAGGGTGTTCCCGAGCAAGAATCCCACCCTTAACCACGAGGGACTTGTTTGCCTAGTCTGGGAAGGTTATTCTGAACTGCCATTCATCATCAAGCACTAGTGCCACACTATTCCCACTCTCCACAGAACATATGCCTTCGGAAATTACGTATTTTTGAAGATCAGTTTGGGAGGAGAAAGTTGTCTTCTGTATTTTAGTCGGAGAACCGGTGAAGGATTATTCCTATCACATTGGACTTCAAGATCAACATTCACGGGGATTCATTTCATATTTGGAATCAGGCCAAACATTATTGACCTCCTATCAGCAATAGTCCCATCAAGGATTGCGTAGTCTATCATTTCATATCCAAATGAGAAAGGAATTTTCTAGCATTTCAGCTAGGAAACCTGTGAGTGATCATCCCCTCACCTTGCAATCACCATTTCCATTAGCCTGGAGCTTATTTTCTACATTTTACATCAGGCTTGAATCTCTCCCTCTTGTACATCACAGTTTCTTCAATAGCTACATATTCAATTGATGCATTTTGAGGAGGATGAAGAAGAGACAAGATCTCAAGCTTCTAGCCTGGAGATATGAATGAGGGATTAGCCCTCAAAGCTTAGATCTGTTTTTATAACATATGGTAGCCATATTTGGATGAGATCTAGTTTCATATCTGCATAACCCAGCAGTCAAGGGATCAAACACCAGGAGTGTGAATTTCCAATCTCATAGATTTGGAATTTCCTGTTTGGGTTATCTTGGGTTTCCATCATAGAGCCCAGATCTAGAATCTTGGCATCATCAAAGCTCCAGATTTCCATAGATCTACATTTCCATTTTCAGCCAGTAGTCACATGTTTATTATTTATTGAAGGGACAGTGTAGTATTTCTTCCTCCATCTCTCCAGTTACACAGTACTTGTTGTAGCATGCTTTTAGGGTCATTCTAGGCCATCTCTTTGGCTAGAGTACCTTTATTTTGTACACTTTTGTAACTGAATCATCTCCACATAATAAAATGGTTCATATATTCTATCTATATTTGTTTGGATCATAATATTTATGTTCATTTTCTGTGTTTCAAATATTGTGTTTTTGTATCAATGCATTATTCCATTTTGGGATATTACAGTGATATCAGAGCATGATCTTTGGCTCAACTTGTGGAAATTATTGACAACATATGAGAAGTAGATAGTATAGATCTACTATAATGGACGGATTAAATTTTGCTACATCATTCTTGTGAAATATGAAGGATATCTCCAAGGAGATAAATGAAATGAATAAATAAATGCAAATGGAAACCTCAAGAAGGTTTCAAGATGAAGAAGGTCCCAGTACTTCTTCTCAGCAACAAAGAAGACCAGAGAATCATAGATCTCCTCATAGATATATTATGCCCACTTTCTTTGAAGAAAGTGAATGGTGTAGAAATAAAGAAAGAAGAGAACCTGAGACTCAGGAGACTCTCAGTCTATATCTAGAGTAGTACAGGGCACAGTCTAGAGCATTCAAGGAGAATATAACTCTCCATCAATTGTTCAAACTCAAAGAAGAAAGAATATCATATAGCAGTAATAGAAGGAAGAGGCACAATAGATTCTATTTGCCTATATTTGATGGATCTTCCTCGAGCACCGTTAAGGCTTGGAGGAAAGAGTTAGATGCATTTTTCAGGTTACATCATGTAGCTAAAAAAGAGGCTATCCAGATTGCAGCACTTTATCTTCTAGGTGAAGCCAATGATTGATGGTTTGGTCACATTGAACATGAAAAGGTGAATAAATATTCATATTTCTTTCACAAGTAGAGAAAGAAGTTTGATATGATGAAACCAGGGATATGTCAAAAAGATACATTTCCTAAGGAAACAAAGGAGGATGTCATTCTTGTCACTCTGGAAAAGGAGTCATTACATTCACCACTAGTTGTAGAAGTACTTTTATCTGGAGGAGAGACACTTGCATCTTTGCAAGATAGTCTTAAGCTCTTCGCACATAGATTCCCAAGCATAATTCAGGAGATGCATGAGGAAGAGGAGGTTGATTCTAGCCCTAGTACATTGATAGAAGAGCAGCCATCACTCTTACTAGTAGTTGGAGACACCATTGTCCCGGTTGGAGGAACTCTTGTGGTCTTGCAAGAGGTTCCCACATATCATTTGATCCAAGGTATGCATCCACTTCCATATCATATTGTTTCAGTACCTCTTATTAGGGACATTCCATTAGGGCCAGTGCATAATGAAGGGTTAGAACAACTTGCTGATTTAGAGCAGCAACATATCACTATGTAGAGGACCCTTGATCTAATCAAGGAGGAGATGAAAAACTATCCCAGCTCATCATTTTTGAGCTACATTCAACCCTTTGAGTTTAAATGTGGAGTTTTAGAAGATGGGATAAGTATGATCCTATGTACAATGGATATCTATGAGTTCAGAATTGTGCCTTTCTTTGAGACAACACATGTTTTACCTTGCAAATCTACATCGCTGTTAATGAGCAGTAGTGAGAAGAAGAGGACCCATTCCTTATGGGGATGATCAAATGGAAGCTTCATTCATGAAGCAATGGATAATAAGATGATAGATGGTAGACATATTGAGATGGGAAATATTTTCCCCTTTCAAGATGACTCTTTCTCAATGAGCATCTCACAACACAAAGAGAAAATTCTACCTGCAGCAGATCCAAAACCTTATTTGTTTTTGAGGGCCATTGATAAGAAGAACGTCTCATGGAGAGATCTCATTGGAGGTGCACTTCAACATATCATGGACTGTGAAATTCTGTTGAACCCTTGGTTAAACTGAGAGGGGGGGAGGTGAATCAGTTTAATGCAGTCATGTTCTTATTAAACTTTCTTTTATACTCAATCACATCATCATTTTGTGATCAAATTAATATACAATGGAAAAAAAATCTTAATAAGTGAGCAGGAGGTATTAAGCAGAATAAATACAGAGTATCAACACATAATCATCATGCATATAGACAACAGATATAAGTGTAAACCCATAAGGGAGAAAACCACATATTATTATTGTTGTGATGCAAAGGCAAGCTCCAACTCCCTCTCACCACTGATTTTCTGTAGGCTTCTACCTATAGGAGGCTACAACCTCAATTCTGCAAGCTACAACTTGCAAGGAAGCTCCAACTCCCATCTATTTTTTGCAGGCTACAACCTATAAGAGGCTCCTACCTCAGCCAGCTACAACTGACATCTATCAAGCTACAACTTGACATGGAAGCACCCACTTCCTCACTCTTTAGAAAAAAACACATGTTGATTTACCTGGATATCTATGATGTTCCAAAATTTTAGCTTCCAAGCTAAATGGAACATTAGAATTAGCAGCAGCTATAGTCAGCAAATAAATGGGTAAAAAAGCCCATAAGTCTCCTAAGGATGATAAAAAAACTCCAAGTGTGAAAGGAGACACTCTTTCTAGCTCAATAAAACACCTCCATGTGTGAACAAGGTTAAATTGAAGCTAATTTGACTAAATTTAACATCGCAGTTTTAGTGGAGGAATCCTAGGTTGGAAAACGCAATTTTGGAGGGAAAGGTAGCTTGGGTTAGAAGCAACCTAAGTGAGTGGGGCCAAGGGCAAGAAAAATCACTTATGCTATAAGGAAGAGGATGGTAGCATTTTTCATCATGTTGTAGATTATTATCATTCTTGGCTGCCAAGAATTGTTGCTGCTTGCTGCTTAGCAAGTTGCAGTGTTGTTTAGCACTAGGTGTTCCCGAGCGGGAATCCCGCCTCTTTCCTTTGATTAGCTCATGGGGAGAGTTTGTATTCATATTTCCACATCAGGTTTTCAGGCCAAGCTTCAGCCATCGACATTAGCACAGCTTTGCCAGAGATTGTGCAGTGTTGCTGGGTGCAGCAGTGGAAGGGGTTGGAATCCCAGCTTCTGAGCTAGTTTCTCATTGGAGGAAGGTTTACTTCACTTAAGAGATCTGTTTGGAGAGATCCAGAGCATATTTCAGATCTTTGGTATCATACCACACATTTCTCTCACCCTCCCAATTTTTTTTCTGCTAGGGAGTGCATTTTTCAGGAGGCAGAACTTATTGCATGGTTTGGTGGCTCCATTGCTGAGTTTCCTTGTGATTGAGAGGTTCATCCTTTCATGGGAGGAATCCCTTGAGGGTTCTACATTAGATCAGACATATTTTAGCTATTTCACTCATGTACTTCAGTGTTGCAGTGATTATTCAGTCATTTTTTGAATATCGCATTTTATATATAGAGTGTTTGACAAGAAACGCTTACCAGTTTCTTTTATATTTTGTAAAGGGAGCTTAGATCTCTATTCTCCAAAAAATTTTATCAATACATGAGTATATATATTGTTCTCTGATAATTTTATGTGTAAACCCTCTCTTATACTGTGTATTCCCTTGAGCAGCTGCTCCGGCATTTTGCAGTGTTGGGGTTTTTCACTAGTTTTAGCTAAACTAGTGTGGGAGGTTTTTTTAGCCCACCTAGTTTCATTTGTTTCAGCTCTATTCTTGGATTTGAGTTTCATATTGTCTAATTTATGGGATCCAAGAGTTCATTTCACTGTTTTACTGCATTTTTTGCTGGAAATGCGTTTTTGATACATGATTCATGAGCAGTTCCCAATTTGGAACATTACAATATCAACTCTGTTCTGTTCCTTCTTCACTGCTGTCCACCAGCCTTCATATCTGCCTTATATCACCTCTGAACCTTCACATCTTCTCTATCTACTCCTCTTTCTTCTTACCCTCTCTACCTCATGTCTCCATTCTCTAACTCTTTATGCATATCTATGTGACATCATTTATAGAGATTACCTTATGACTATTTGTATTCCACAGGGAATTCGAAGTGAATAGGTATGACTCTTTTCCTTCCACCTTCTAGTTTTCTTGCCTAGCACATTCAGAAAAATATAACAATATGTATACATTTCAATATTACAGTGGGGTAATTCTTAGCCTATGAAGACTTGCCTTTGCATCACAAACAATATAAAATTAATTAAAACATTTACATTTACATTTGAAATGGATATATATCATTCAACCCTTTCAATTCTTGGCTCACTGTATGTTTTTATTTTCTATTGCTGTAGTGTAACAAACCCACATTTTCATTCCTGTGCATGTAAAAATGCATCTCCAAATTTTTATCAACCAAAATATGTCCATATTGGAAAACTCATAATTCCTAACGCGAAAGCTTTCCTTTTCCACCACTATGGTAAAATCCTGTATCAAGAGTTCTTTTTATGGAAGCGCCCAATCAATATTTTCTTTGGCTTAACCATCAACGTAAATCTTCGCCCAACACTAACACTAGTGGTCTCCACAGCTTGCCAATATAAAAGGTTCATCCACAATTATATATGCGCCTTCACATCTTATAACTTACCAAGGTTTGAATTTGGTTTAGCCAGCACCTACTAATTTCGGTCCTAGCATTTCATACAAACTCAGACTTTGATTAAAGGCCAAACACCAACATATATTGAAATTTTTATATGCTCTCTCATTCAAATAACTTCGGTACTAGACCTATCATCTCAGACTTTTAAAATTCGAAAGGGTCCAACATAGCTCGGACTTTAGGTTAAAATCCATGTCTCTGTTTGACCACACCATATCACAACACTCAAACAAAGCTTAAACTTTATATTTTAAAGGTTAACATAATACCTCTATGCACCAAGTCTGCCTCTCGTTTGTGGGCCACTTTCAATTCTACACACTACAATATCAGACGGTTGGTATCCCGTCACATCCCAACTCCACAAATCAACGATGTACTCTTTCCCTCGGGCCCACATGTCGAATAATTAACAAACACTTACCAATGAAAAGAATGCTAGCTATACATGGATTTAACAAGCCCGCAGCTTGCTGTGCAATTGCCCTTGGATCAAAATAACCTTCGGCATATAACTCAAGCTCTAATGCTTTACCAATTCAATATTTGATTCAAAACCAAACCCAATTAACAATACTCATATAAGGTTCTTTAAGCCTTGATTTAAATTTGGGCTTCACCTTTCCACCATTCATAAATCTGAATATGCAGAACTTATATAATAGTCCACATTATATAGCAAGTACCTACATTAAAATGAGCTTCAGCCCCACAGCATATTTCATACTTTCATTGTTTGACTTTTTTAAACACAAGGTAACCATATAACCCGATACATATAAATTTATGGTCCACGGGATATTTCAAACCATATATGATAACAACACCACACCTTTATGCCCGTTAACATCCGTGCAATTTAATGATGCGAATGTCGTCGATCTCCGATGGCTAGAAATCGGATGGAAATCACATTTTTTTAACCGTAGAACCTTAGCACAAAAATATTTTGTGAAACTCATGGTTTTTAAATACCACTTAAAGCTACATGTCACATGCAGACCCTTATCGCATTTTTTTTTTATTCCGCTTACCATTTTAAACTTATGCAAAAACCACCAGTCTTCGCCTCAAACCTGCTTTTACTGTTTCAATAGTTCTCTTTTATTTAATGTTCCGCTCATGGTTCTACTAACACCTCCTCTAGCTTGTAAAACCATATTTTAATGTAGCTCCTCCACGAATCGCTTGATTCATTGTTCATGGTTCTATGGTCTCATTACCTCAGAGCATCAACGCACCATCACTTCGATTGTTGTTGTTCACAACTCCATTACTTTTCCTATGCCTTTATCATTCCTCACTCGTGACTGCATTCAATCCCAGTATGCGAACAACTCAATCCTTTGCACGCATATTCCTCAAAGTTATATGTAACCCTTGTTTCATTCAACTTAAAACTCCATGATCGATATTAACGGTACCTCATTAATCAACATCGGTTTTCCAATTACATAAAAAGCATCATTAAAACCCCAATTATAGAGTCTTATTCATACATAGTTCATGGAGATTCAAAACATTCTCACACAGAAATGAAATCAACCAATGCTCATGTAATATTGAAACCAATCCTTTCATAGATACAAATGAATCCACTTACAAACTTCTTGTTTGGCCAGATCTTCAATTCGATGGCCCTTCTACCCTCACTACTCTGCCTCTGAACAACTCTTCTGCTTCAATTCGCTGCCTTTGCTTTTTCTACTCCTTTTCTATCTCCTTTGTCTTATTGTTGGTTCTTCTTTTTTCTTTTTCCTTAGTGATAGTTCAAGTTCTGCTCCTTTCTTATCCTTTTCCATCAATGAAAATATTTCCAACAGACTCCCCCTTTGGCATTGATGGTAATACTCCACCAATACTCCAATACTTCCTTCAGGACTTCCTCCCCCTTTCATTCTGAAAGGTGTGTTTTGTCTTCCTCTGCCTATCTTCTTTTGCTTGCTTTTCCTCCCCCTTTGGCATCAATGGCAAAGGGTTGCACATCTCCCAATGTAGATTCTATCTTTTCATTTCTTTTATTTGAGTTGTGTTTAGGCCTTCTTCTTTTGACTTTATACCTTACTGCTCCAAATTGGTGTACAAGAGTTGTTGGGAGAACACTTTGAGAATAATTGAAATACATAGTAAGCTGATACCATCCCAAAGCATAGACTCCTTTCACTTGTATAAAGCTAAAAGTGAATATAATGACACTTCATAGAACAGACTTATATAGTTAGACTTATATGCTTAGAGATGCATCATTGGATCAATACTTAAAGATTGTGAATGCTCCATGTGACATATCAAGTTTGCTCCAACTATACTTCAGTCTATATTATAATCTTCATCTACGATGCATATCTATTGAGGAAGGTTGTAGATGGAGTAAGTCATTTTCTGCAATACACGTCTACAGTACACATCTGTTCAAATATGATGATGCCAATATATCTTTTGTGGTTGTGGTTCACTTTTACTGCCTTTTGTTGGTGATATGTGCTAGACTGCCGACAGGGATATTACACTTAAAGATTGAAAGGTCCTTGTTACTGATGTGAACAATAAATCAATAACAGGCTCTTGAGCTTCAAATGTAATATCAACACAACTATTCCTTCATAATTCAGATACTTTAACTGTTCTATCATGATTATATTCCGCAAAAACATATTCAAGATGTTTAACTGAAATCTCAGCAAACAAACTTCACACGGTGTTATGAATGATCTTAAGAGAGAGGCCTTGAAGATATATATGCATTGACTTCAGGAAGGCATGCAATTATATATAGAAATATAAACTACTTCAATGCTCAATATAATGCTTCAAGTGTAAACAAAATAGTGATCCTTTAGCACTGCTATTGACCTTTTCATGATTTAGTAATGCAGATAACGCTGGGAATACTACCTTGATGTACTTCTGATCTTGAGGACCTGTACCATACCATTGCTCCATTGATGACACTTGGTATTCTGCTGATAGGCAAACTGCTTGATCCAAATACCAATTTATACTAATTTGATAGACTATGCAATAATTTCACTTCAGCTCGCACATGCACCCATAGTTAATACAACCTTCATGGTTTCTACTATTGAGATTTCCACTGTTCTCAACAACAATCATCAATATACTGAATCTGATCTTGGCATCATTAACCTTTTTCTTATTCTGTCTTTCTGATTTAAAATAATTTCACTGCATTTTCCTTTCTAGGACTGCTCCAGAATCATTTCTGCTTTATATACAATTCAATCGTTCTAACATAATGATCTTTGGGAAGACATCTTCAATTTATTTACTAGGAATCTTCAT